>JAUBNQ010000005.1:4773139-4788904 GCA_032353495.1 Ctenopoma kingsleyae | reverse complement strand
CCAGGACACTGTGAAGTGGGTGGGAGGGATTGTCCAGGATTGAGAGGAGTTTGGACATCATCCTCCTCTCAGATACAGTATGTAGAGGGTCCAGCTCTACTCCCAGAACTGAACCAGCCCTTCTGATTAGTTTGTCCAGTCTATTAGTGTCTGCCACCTTCAACCTGCTCCCCCAGCAAACCACAGCAAAGAAAATGACACTGGACACCACAGACTCATAAAACATTCGCAGTATGGAGCTGCAGACATTAAAGGACCTGAGCCTCCTCAGAAATTACAGTCAACTTTGGGCCTTTTTGTACTGAGAGGTTGTGTGTGTTGACCAGTCAAGTTTATTGTCTAAGTACACGCCCAAGTACTTATACTCAGTCAGGTGATGACTTGACCAGAGGTCGCAGGGAGTCCAAGATCAGCCTCTCAAAAGCCTTCATGATGTGTGACGTCAGGGCCACTGGTTTGTAGTAATTTAAGACACTGGGACGTGGTTTCTTATTCACCGGAATCAGGCAGGACTTTTTCCACCCCAGAGGAACTCTCCCCAGATGCAGGCTCAGATTGAAAATGTTCTGGAGAACACCACAGAGCTGGGGAGCACAGGCTTTCTACATCTTCTTTGGTTTGGTAGACTAGACACCTCTAATCGCACCTCCTTTGAATGCGTGTCAATTATAACAGTCCGTGTGAAACGCAAACGGAACATGCTGTTTAACACGAGTTATATGAAGTAAAAGAAGCCTTGATTCTAAAAAAAATGCCTCGATCATTTTTTAAAAAGGAATTATGTGAATAATTGAGGAAGGACATATTTGGTTAAAAGCAGAATTGTATTGTGTGTATTGTTTGCAAATGCCTGTGAGACATATTCTTGGACATTTAACTATTTTGAGTCCAAATCTGACCTGATAGTACCTCATTATTTCAGTTTTAATAGTTTGTTTCAGTTTGTGTAATTTTACCATTTTGATTTGGCAATATTAAATAATACAAATATTGGTTATTGTATGCCATAAAATAATATTTTAGATATTACAGAATGGTATATCAACATGTGTGTCAAAAGCTTCAACATTATGTTTCTAAAGAATTCAGAATTATTCAAATGAGTTTTATATAATAATAACAACAAATACTTTATTGATCCTCTTGGGGAAATTGTTGTTTGGACAGCTGCTAGACTTGTGTCAGCGCTACTACTGGGTTTCAGTGTCTTGTCCAAGGACACCTCAACATGTAGCTTTGGGGGGACTGAGAATTGAACCACTGACCCTTGCGTTGGAAGACGACTGCTCTACCCACTGAGCTATCATGCCGCCCCATGACTTGCACATTATGAGTGTCACATATGCAGGTGGTCCACTATATTGGATCTGCAGGAAGATTAATGATATCACAAGTCATGTCATTACTTCTAAAATATTTATTAAGTTGGAACTGGGCTCTATGTTTGTACTTCAGTATTCCATACTGGATATTATGTGGCATGAATCTACACAATAAAACGTTTGCCACCTTTTTAACTTTTTATGACATTTTTAAAAAGGTTTTTCCCATGGGGCATATAATTTGAGTGATTTATCCTGCTGACATTACAGGATATTACAGGTATTTTAGTGTCAGGGAAATATGGCAAATCATCCCCTGGATCCTGAATGGAGAACCTTTGCAGTTCAATTTCAAGTTCAATTTAACAGTTTAGTGACTGGTTCAGGTTTTGGGTTATAAAATGAAACAAGCCACTGATGAAATAGATTGTCCAGCTGTAAAGTCATTATTCCATTATTCCAAATGTGACTTAATCTTTATTAGTAACACTCAAACTAAAGCACTGAATGTACATCTGTCAAATGGCACGTGTTCATTTTTATTCTTGGAGATAAAGAAATTTTTGACATATCCAGTTGTAGTGTTATTTAGCCTTGAATGTTCTTAAACTCCGCTGTTGTCACTATTAATAGCTGTTAGGAGAAACAAGAGCATGTTCTTGTCTTCCTTAAATATTAATGAATATTTTTATTCATTATTGTGATTACTAATGATTATGTGTCTACTTATATATATTCACAACATTTTTTGACTTAGCATAATATTGCAAGATAAATGGAATGGTTCTCAGACATTTACCTAAATTCAATAACATTTGACTAATTCAGATTCAGAACAGTATTTGTTGTACTGGCGTCAGAGTACAGGGTTGGTTGCTCACGACGTCTTCAAGAAAATAAAAGAAATGTTAAAAGATCACAGGAAGGTGTACAAATTACTAATTTCTGTGAGTGAGATAAGGGGCTCAGACAGATATAAGCATACAAATAAAAGAAAGCTAATCCACAATTGTTCACAACCATGTGTACTGGGCAGAGACGTAAAGACAAACAGAACAAAATAATAAGCATTTTCCTAAAGGAGGAAATTAAATTATAAGCACCTGTAGTGCGAGTGTGTGCGCGTGCACATCATGTATTACTAACATTGTGTGTAAATAAGTTTTAGTCACAAACATTGTGGGGACAGCACCGTATTCCTAGAGTGAGGTTAGCTTTAGGTTAAGGTAAGGGGAACGGGGAAGGGCATAGCAAAGCTTGGATATAGATCTTTTCTTTCCTCCTTCTTTATGTAGATTTATTTTTGAAGAACAAAAGATACCAAAACTCTTTTAATGTGACATTATAGCCTATGATCATGCAGACATTTTGCCATCCTGTAGAAGTGAAATATGATATTTTGCTTCAAGCAGATTGCAGTTGCTGTAATATGAGCCAAGCATGACTGATTTGTTGGTACTGTTCACTGTTAAAAATGTTTGTAGAATAAAAAAATATCACTTCCTTCCTAATAAAAAAAACTGTCTTTTCTATAGGTTTGATCAGATTGATATTCCTGATAAACCACTTTACCTGGCAAACTTGTTGGTGTCTCAGTGTGATTATTTTCTGCAACTAAAATGCCATTTCACACGTGCAAACAATAGTAAATGACATATAACCTGAATAAAACTGCTCAAACATGCCCAGTATGAATACAGCAAGATGGGAAACTGATATTTTGCTTCAAATCACAGGAGAAAAACATCAGGCAGTTTGAGTCATCTAATGTTACACAGTACATCTGCATTTGTATGTGCCAGTGACAATTTCACCAGCAAAAATATTTTTGAACAGACTTTCCATGCTAATACTAAAAAATCTCATCTCAATCTCATTGTACAATTGTGAAACAATATACTGCACATGGGTTTCTGCTAGTGGATATGTTCATGGAAGTAATTGCATGGCTAATCATCACTCACAGGCAGACCATAGGCAGAGACATAAAAACAACTCCTCTGGTTTTGTGTTACACTCTGCCTGGAAAAAAAACTCTGGTAGTAAATGAATGGACTACTAATAGCCACATACAATGTTGCAGAGTAATTCATCTTGAAGTCATCAGCGATCTGAGTTAGGTTTGGAAGCAATATGAGAATCTATGAATAAACATATCCAGACAGTCTCATGGGCTAGGAGAATTATTTATTGAAGAGTTCAAAACAATATTCCCTATTGTAAAAGAAAGGGCATTGTTACATAGCTATTGTTTTATCATACATGCTGTGGCTACATATAATGACTGAGAAAAAAATTCAACAATGGCTGATTTACATAAATCTGTAATGTTGTCACTTGTCTTTATTCTGCAGCACAGGGTATGTAGCATCCAAATACTGTAGCTCAGGCAGCCAGAAAACACATCTACTGTACAACGTGTACGGTATGTTGACATCACGTAATGAGTTTTAGCTTCAGAGGATCCTGTGATAAACACTATATTTTCTATTTTAATAATACATGAGTCAATCTGTAAACAAATTGCTCAAGGCAAAGTGGCGATGTATGTATAAAATCCCACATGAAGTAAAGTTTGTACTTTCTGTTTTACACGGATGACAGAGAACCACTCGCCAATACGTTTTTATTACTAGGGAGATGGAATATTTATTGGCCGTCAGTGAATTCAATTGTCTTTTTGGTGTAGAGGAGGCGCAAATATATTGTTTTGTATCTCCAGTCCTTGTGTGACACCGCGTAAACAGAAGTGCTGCAAAATTAAATGCTTCACCAGGCTAGACCAACCAAGTCTGTTCTCATTTTTGCCAAAAGAAATGGCTCATAATGAGATTAGATGCCTCGGCTTTGGAAAATATCTTGGGTTTCATTTTTATTTATCAATCATGCATGAGGTCGCAGAGATAAGACCAAGGTCAGCAAGGCTCTCTTGCAGAGGGGCTCCCATTAATACTACTGCTCTGATCTGTCTTTCACACGCAACCCAGCCGTGTACCTCTTCATTGCAGTGGCTGCACAGTGTGAGGCTGAGTACCTGTACCATTAGTTTTGTTCAGCGGCATCCATTACTGTTAAGCCTCAATTTTAGTATTCAATGACAGACTTAAGACTGAATCATTAATTTTTTGGCAGGGGTATAATGAAAGAGGAAAGGAATTTGGATTTGTAGTTTAATCAAAACTTAATTTTACTAAATATTTGCAGATATGTATAAAATACACATACTCAATACTCCATTAATACTCCACTAATACTTAAGTAAAAGTACTAAAGTACTCCACATTGTATTTGAAACAATGTATTTTGATGCTGTTGATAACATAAATGTAGACGTCTAGTCCAGATTTGTTTGACAAATTCTAAAGTTTGTTTAACCACCTATGACTAAAATGTGTTGTTAATTGCCAGTTTAGACTTTACACAACATAAAAAGTAAATACTCCAGTTAGCTACAAGTACCTCAAAAATGTACTTTACTTTACTACATTACTCGAGTAGATGTACTTATATATTTACCACCTCTGAATATTTGGTTACTTGACTAGTTGTACATAACTATAAAAAAATAAGCCTTCATTAAGGTGGCCCTGTCAAACTTATTTTTAGATGGGTTGTCAGTACTGTAGCACTACAGATATTATTTACTCTGAGCTAGACCAATTATGTTTACCATTTTCCAGATATGGGTGTGTGGCATGGTTTGTCAGAAAGGATTTTAGCTCCTGAAAGTTAATGTTATGTAACAGACCAAATGTAAAAAGGACAGCTCATTGGCCAGATCAGTGTACAGAATGGGGGACAGTTGGCCTGGCCCAAATCTTGACAGGTTTTAACCTTCTAAGGCCATTTTCCATGTGACAGACAGCAAGCCGCTCTGAACAGACGGTAATGTGTGCATACATTTAAAATATGCAATTACTTGCAGATTAGTGTCATGAAACTGGCAGCAAAGATTGCAAATGTAATATGAACTGTGAAGAATATCTCAGAGAATTTAGGCACAACACAATGCACTGACATCACCTGCTCGTGGACATGAAATATGCCATATGCACAGACACGAAATATCTCGGACTATTCATGCAAAACAAGATATGCTCACGGCAGTGTTGAATGTCTGAGTGTCTGAATTAAGAAGTAGGACAGCTTATACTACATTTATAATTGAGTGTATTATATAGCATCCCTTTGATTGATTTATCTAGTGGTTTTAAGCTTAGTAAGTGCAACCACTGGAAATGATTTGATAAATTTGATAAACATACAGAGTATTTTACATTTATGTAGTTACATGAAAAATTGCCTGAAATAATTGCAGTGCAGAGCACACATCCTTCCTCAAGTGACAGGGGAATTAATGCTATAGTAAACCAACTGTAATACTTATTTACGCTGATATCCATAGATACAGTAATTTTAATCTTGACCAAAGTATATGGATTGACTTGTTGAGGTATGTCTGTTATATTTAATGCTGAAGTCTTCCACTGGCCTCTGTGTCTCACACAATGACAGTGACTCTATCAGGGTGGAATTAAGTTTCAGAGGTGAGGGCCCTGTCTTTACTTTTACTCAAGCAATTTCACCACCCAATTGAAGATACCTTTTCAGTTTTCTTGAAGGGTGGAAGGTTTTACCTACCTTCTATTTCCAAGCCTGTCAATATCTCTACATTTTCTTCTCCCCTTCACCTATTATCTCACTATTTCTCTGTATTTGTCTCTTTATCTGTCATAAGCAAATAATAGTAATATGCAAATGACCATGGCTGCACTTATGAAAGAGGATGGTTTAGAGAGGGGAAGTAGGCATTATCATATAGTTTACTCAGATTGAACACATCTGAACTTCTAAACCTATTTTACCTACAGAGACCAAAAGAACATTTCACGTGATCACAGCAATGTAGGAAACTTCTGTCTTGTAACCATATTTGACATTCAGTCATGTCTTTTCACGGATGTTCTTTTTGCTCCTGGCCCTTTAACATGCTGTATAAATAGAAATCCTAAAACATGGGCAAACAGTAGATCATCTAGACAACGGCTGAAAAATCCATTTTCTTACCCTTAATTACATTTTGGCCCTGCTCATGTATTTATTTCTCCTTCTTTGCTCTGCGCATGTCTGTTTGGTCAGTTTAATAAACCGCACACTTTCCTTGACCTACAAGAACATGAAGCACTGAATATATTCCCAATGATCTATTTTGCATAAAAAATTATTAAAAATGACTGCTCTCTTTTTCACATTTAATTTGCCTTGTAACTCTCTGAAGAGTTCTGTAATGCACTTACTAAAAAAGAGCACTTATTTCCATGATTTTCATAGACAAGTACATACCATAGTATAGAGAGTTAAAAGGTTGATAGTGCTTGTTATCAACTTCTTGATGAAGATGAACTCGATGTACAAGTAATTTTCTGTATCAAGGCACCTACTGACAGTTTTTCATTCAGTCTCCCTCTGGCCCATCAGCCTGCTTTCCATGCCCATTTTCTAGCTGGCTAATGTAGTCTTTGAATTTGTAGATGCACAAATAGTCCACTGACAACTGATCAGACTGGTGAGCTTTGCTGTATTTCAGGGAAAATAGCTAATGGATGATGTAGAAAAAGGCAGTTGATTGAAGGCATGATGTTATGCCAGAAGCAAATGAGGTTAATAGGCCAATTACAGACACCAGAGTATTATTCAGTGACTTACCCTTTATGCCTACTGGAAATATAGTATACACATTTTACATCCTGTGATGAATAATGCTTAAAACGTCATGCTGCTCGCAGTGACTTTTAACCATCACGTATGTTACACAACTTTGAGACTATTTTGTTTGTTAATTCTTTCTGGTCTTTGCTCGTTCAGCAACAACTAATTGAAATCAGTGTTTTAATTTGGGAACATTTTTGGCTGCTGATCGAATGAGGTGGTTAATTTGGACGATAACTTATTTTGACGTGGGAGGGAGGAAGGAAAGTGATTGTATATAGGCAGTTAGTCACAGTATTGTCTGTTAGTAATTTAAAATGATAAAAATGCCCCCCGGCTAATGTAGTTTTAATTCAATCACATTGATACAGACATTTTGACTTAAACCAATGAATTCTCAGGATAAGCGGATAATGTCTGACATTTTAAGATAAATATTCAGTTTGCAAATCTTTGTCGCCAGTTTATGTAACAGTTTAAGTATTAAAGTAACATATAGCCTTAAAAATATTCTTTGACACAGTAGTGTGCTTACTTATCTGACAGCTGCTTGCTTTTCTAGGTCTAAATAAATATAGAGATGACTAAAGAACAAGGTAGTTAGCATGAGATGTGATAGCAACTGAAGCTGAAAATAAAACAAAAACAGTGCCACCCACAAAAGCCTAAATTCAGAAAATAGCCAAGACATCAACTGCAATGACAATTTATCACCAAAAATGTTGCCAAACTGCAAAAGCAGTTCTTTAAAAATATATTTCTACTTTAGGTGGATGTGTGTGTGGTTTTTAGTTTTATATATGTGTTGCATGTGTCAAACTGCCTATAGCGTTACATGATTTAAAGAGCTAATCCCTAACACAGACTTTGGGTCACCGATATTTTCCCTGTAGTCTAAGGTTATTTGTGTTCCACAGAGGTAGATTTAAACCGTCTTAAATCAGAGCGTTTATTATTCCAGCTGTTGAGAAAGAACAGGTTGGGACTGTCTGTCTCCACTGAAATGTTTTCTCAGCTGCTCTCTCTGCATTACACATGCCTCCCCAGGCAGTGGACAAGAGGTAGGACCTATCCCCCCTCTGTCTGGACGAGCCCCCAGGCTCTCACCCGCGGGAACCACTTGGATTCAGGCGGCTTATTAAATTGGTGTAAAGGATGGAGGAGTCTAAAATAGTCCGGCACTCTTCTTGTGATTTTGGTAACCTCCTATCTGACATAGTTTGTTGTAGACAATCCTTCTCATGAGGACTTGACCTTGTCACACCCTTTTCCTCCTTGTTCTCTTTGAAGGAGGAAATGTATTTGTCTCCAGTGAATGTGCTTTTGTGTTAGATATAGTTTGGTTTTCCATATGTGGCACTTTCATATACTGTAAATTATAGGCTACACCTATCGTGTTAAAAGCAGCAATGTGTGTTCATGATGTCCCAGTGCTAGGATTACTCTTTTATTTGGTGTCCAATGGAAGAGATATTTTGGATCCCTGTAAAAAGAACTATCTGTCTGTCTGGTAACATTCCTGCTTTATAGTGTATCTTTAGATTTGTACTCATTCAGTCACAATTTGTCACTCAGCTTATCAGCTTTTAAAAACAGGCCCATGCTCTTATCATATGAAGACTATTTGAGCACTTTGATTGGTATAGCTCGAACACATTTTGAAAATAATATTTGCACCTGATTTTATAGGGAAGTAATTTTACACCTTAAAGAAATATGTGACACACCAAATGATGTTCTAAAGGCTTTCATCAATATCATGTACAACTGCTACAACAATTTGTAGAAATTGACAGAAAAGACTTGAAAATCATTTTGTGGAGAATAGTGAATTCTGTTGACAGAAAGGACACCTTGGAAAGAGCTGTAATCACTCCACTGCATTGGAATAGATCCTGTTTGTGAATGAATGGTACAACTACACAAAATCTTCAACCCTGTATCCTGAAAATTATGTTTCTAAACTGCAGTCACAATTACATTGTTGCGGGGAACGTAGTTGCATTTTGATTGTGGTTTCTATGAACATTATAGTCATGTGTTAGCCACAGTTAATGTAAATGACAAGTGTATTGATATTTAACATATTAATTAATATAAATTAAATTTAACTATATAATTAAATGTACACAGGCAACATATTTTAGTTGGTCAAAATATCTTTTCTTATTATCTTTATCTTTTCTGCAAAAATATCTGATTGGGTTCAGCCAGTCACAGTCACTGGGTTATGGTCAGGGAAAGACTGTGAGCTTTGTTAATAGAGATAATTCCAACTCTCAGTTCACATACAGCGTCTGTATTAAAAGTCTTTCTCTAACCCTAACAAAAGTTTGTTGATTTTCTTGCCTAAATCCAGACTTCACTCAGGTCTATGTAATATCATCACAGTTTGACTGCAAAGGAACATTATTTTCTGAATCACTGTGGTTTTTTTTCCACACTTTACAGTAACTTTTATGACAGTTTTAATTCCATTTAGAAGCCTCTAGGTTCTTGCATAAAACAACCAAAAACCTACAGAAACATGACCATCAAGCTGAAAATAAAGCCAGAATTTCTTGGTAGAGTTGACAGTTTACGGACGTAAAATATCCCACCTAGGCCACAGTAATAAGCAGTTGCTGTTTTACATGAGCACCGATAAGAATATAATACATATTCCTGTAAGAATATAAAATGTCTAAATTTGTATTTGTATTTACATGAGATAAATTATTCACCTGTTAACTATTTCAAGTTCAATAGCCTTTGTTTATAGATGGCTGTCATAATACTTAAAAAAATGCTTCTCCTGTCAGACTTTCTTAACTAAAAGTACAGTGTTACTGAAATAATGTACGAAAGACATTACTGCAAAGCGTTCGATGCTATTCATGAGAATTAAATAAACATCAGGAGCTGCCATGTTTAATGTCAAGCAAGACAGACACAGTCATTTATGGCTGTAACCTCAGTGTCTTATTTTTAGTAAAAAAGTAAACAATTTTTTTTTGCTTTGTTTGCTGCCACTCTTAATTCCATATAAATTAAAGAAATAAAGCAATAGAGAATGCTATGGTTTCATCAGCAACCAAATGATGAAACCCCTGTGGCCTAATGAATGCATATATTCGGTTTCATCTGCTGACTGCAACAAGACAGTTCGGAAACTAAATCTGCCTTATATTATATTGATAATGGTGGTTGAATGTGATGTGGACACTGGCTGGAGGTGGAAATAATTGGACTTTTTTTCATTTTCTGATTTCAGTCTTGGGATGAGATATAGGAGACCGAAGTGCAGTAGTCAAGTCAAGCTGTAATTGGCTGTTTCTACCATTTAAATAACAGTGATGTCTCCCTTACACATACACTTCATACATTCACATGTACATGTAAATCAGAATTGATCATGTTACAGTACCTGCTGATGCCTGCAGCTATATACTCCAAATGTCCTGTCTGATTATAAAGTATGAAATCTGTCATTCACCTTTCTCCATTAGACTTTTATAGCTGCCTATATGGAAAATAGTCAAAATAGTCAATTTCAACTGGAGCTGCAAATCCTGGCTATAGACAAGTGATATTTACTGGCCGTAATTAGCATGTTAACATGCCAGTACATGTAATCTGCAATTCAGATTACTGTATTTGTTCTGTTGCATTTGTATTTTTGAGCATTTTGTTCATGTTAAAATTCAAAGTTTAGTTCCAAGACCACCTTCATTACAAGCAATCTGTTATAATGATAGCGGAGACATTTAATGTTTTATTATAGCAGGAACTGAGAAAGGTATGGAGAAGAGAGTGTAATTTCGGTACAGATCAAAGAGCATCCTGACCTATAATCCATTGCAAGTTAATTATTATGGTGGTCACAGCACCTCGCACTAAGAGATCATTACCTTGTGTTATTCTGGGAGCACAGAAAATTATTTTTGTTTCATTATAGAAGCCTGAGTCATTAAATATAGTAGAACTATTGGGAGGAACTTCATTCTGCTATTATTTAGCCTTTGCAGTAGTGTTTATGCAGTCTAGACAGCAAACAAAATGTATTCAGGTCTTTTTCCATAAGGTTTCTGTGGCTTTGGAACAGGAAAACAAATATTTGATCTATTTACATTGTTTTGTTGTATATGCAGACTACATTAAAAGGATACTATTTACATTATCAGTGTGGTAGTTGTAGTAGAAGTGATTGCAATAGCAGTTGTAGTACAACATACAGTATTTCCAAATAATAATTTGACAAAGAACGAAGAAGTATATAAATTAGGTACAATCCAAACCACACTAGATCACGGAAGAGTGCTTGAGAAAGTGTCTCAACATTTACTTCCACATTCCACTTGACACAAGTACCCAAGGCTTGGAGGTACATGGCGTTACATTAATTCACTCCCTACAACAGTATAATTTTCAGTAGTATTAACAGTAGTTGAATCAAGTACTCCAAGTAGTACTAACAGCAATACTAGCCACAGAATAAGCTATTGTAGCAGCACAACTGGGGTCATTACTAGTAGCACTAGTAGTGACAGTTGTGACAATTGTAGCTATAGTTGTAATATATTTTATATTTTTACCTGTTAAAAAGCTAATAGAGAATAGAAAGGAATAGCAAGCATTACAGTAAAATCTCTTTCAACCTTTTTCAGTATGACATTACTGCTGTTAGCTTAATGACTAGTTGAATGACTCTATAGTATAGGACCAGCACGTGCCTTACATTTCATCTTCCAAGAGGTTTCTGTGAGGATTTAATCACATATTGGTCTCTCTCAAATGTGGATACAGAGTTTTTTTTTAGCAACTTACAAGAGATATAGGCTTATACACATACACATACAGTGGCCATGGTGTATTAACAGCAGTTATGACTCCTTGTGTCATTGATAAGATGTTAGGCTCCATGGCTGGGACAGCCTCTGTAACAAGGTGGTGTGCATGGTGTGTCATGTAAGCTCCCAGCCATTATCTCCCAGCCAGAACAGAGGATCTTGCTGTAACCCAAGCGGCTCTTTTGACCTGAGGCACTAGGTTGCCAGTGCCCAGCTCCCACTTGAAAATTAGTCACTCCCTGACAGGTGGGGATGGATGCCTGTGATCCTGGCCAGATACATACACTTTTTCACCCTCATCTATCATCACCCACGGCTCCTTTTTGTCTCAAACTCCCTCTTGCACCATTCCATTTCTGTTATGAACTATTTATTTTCTGGGCATGATTTGATCGCCACCAGTTTTGGCACATAAAATGATAAACATAAGACTGTTCATGTCATAGATACTGTCTGTCCTCAGAATTTGCTGCACTTCTGTTCCCTTATTTACCTTTGTCATATATACTGTAGTGCATGTAACTCTTATGAGTTAGAAGTATCTAACTTTGCAGCTTCTCCACAGTATTATAAAACTGTGCTGTATTTTCCATACTGATTTCACTGTGAAGCTGTGTGGGAGACAGATTGTCAAAATCTGAGAGAAATGCCACAGTATACAAACCAAATATGATCTGAACTCCCTTGTACGATGCAGACAGTCTGTTGTGCTTTGGTCACCACTATAAGCACAGTTATGGTGTGTGATTTCTTTGTGTGTGTAGGGGGAGGGTGTGCTTCTGTGCATGCTACTGTGAATGCAGGTGGGTGTAAAATGAATCAAGTGCAATGTGAGTAATCAGTATTTTTTTGCTTTTATTAATGAGATTTGTTTTTAAGTAGCTGAGATCTGTCATTTTCTGGCTCAGCACTCTGCATTTTCTCTCCCACCTATGGCAATATTGCTCTTTTGAGACTTAAAGTGTGTGGGTTGATTGTAAAGAATTGAGTGTTTCCCACCCTCTGAAAACAGTTTTTCCTCTTCATGTAGCAGTAATCAAACTGCATTAAGTGATAAAATAAAATACATAATGATAATGATAATAAAAAAGGAAAGGTAAGGGAAGATCTAGGTAGTTGTGTGAACAGATTTACAGTCACACTTTATTCACAAGTCTATTTATCAAATCCAATAGTTCTGTTTCATTTAGACAATTCTAAAATTTGTGATGCACAGTGAGCACAAAGCAACTTTAAATTGATATTCTAATTCCAACATGTTCATCTCAAACACTCACTCCCAAGAGACTTTTTAAAAAAGGCGTATAGAAAATGTATCTGCCACTGTACTTTACAGATGATGGAAGCTGTGGTCAGCTTGATTTCACAGCATTTATAATGGAGTCCAATAGTGACAAGTCTGAACCACTTCTCTTCCATCCATCCATATGATCAATATCTTCCAGCCCTATTCTTGCCAAACATGTCAAAATACACTCTTTCTCTCTCAATCCTCAGGTGCAACCCTGTTGAGCTTATGAAAAGGTGTATGTGTTGGTTGGTTCATGTTCAGTGGACAGCAGTTCAGCTCAGTTGGTGAGTGTTTTATTCTCAAAAGATACATTTGGGCTAGAGTATCACTTTAATGCTTAAGGCATAAATGTAACACATCTGAGGCAATGAAGTCATGCGTTGGGATATGACTGCAAAGGCTCATCTCAAAATCACATGTTAATGAACCATGGTACCATTAAACAGAGAGTACATCACTTCTTTTGCACCAAAGGGCATATACAAAAAAAACACTTTTTGGTTAATTCTCTTGCAAGAGAATGACTCAAAATTTCTCTTTGGAGCACAAAGAGAACCTCCATTTTTTTAATCACCTGGTCTAGTCACGCAGATGTGGTGAAAGGAGAGTGGGGGAACATAACCTTATGGCTTAAAGGAGCCACAAGATCCTCCTCTCCTCTCTGTCTTTTTGGTACGAGGCTCCCTGCATTTTTGACCAATATTAACTTGATCAAAAGACAGTGGCTGGCCTTGGAGCAAACTAATATGCTCATTAGCATTGACAAGGGTGCCTTGGAGCAGTTCATGTGCATTAATGAAGGAAAGAACTGAGCTAAACAATCGTATCCAGCTAACTTTGGAATGCGTAGCCAGCCACACGCAGGGCTCCCTAATGACCTGAGGATCTGAACTTGGGCAGAATTCAATAGGCTGTTGTAAAATGGCTTTGTTCAACAGCTCTGTACTGTTATCATGTATAGCTTATGGTGCTTTGGTAAATCCTGTGAATAATGTTCAAATGCCCCAAGTTGGATTTTATTTTTAAATGCAAACAAATGAAAATAGAACTGTCTGTCCCAACTACACATTGTTCCACTTAAAATGCTAGAAAACTGAAAGAAAAAAAAAAAAAAAAACAATTTTCCCTGCATATTTTGATATGTTACCCCAGGGACATGTTTAATTTCCATGGATGAATTGCCCCTCACATTTTCCCTTCCTAAAACTGACTCACTGAAGCAAATTAGTTTTCACTCTTTTTCTTGGGGACCAGGGGTCATTTCATTACATTTTCTATCAACACCATGGATATGCTGTGTTTTATATTCTGAAGCCAAGATTAGTTGAATTGATTGACCACTGACATTTTGCAGTTGTTTTGTCTGATTTAAATTTTAACCATAGGAGTTGGCAAAGGGCATTATTTTCAAAGTATTCACACCTGCCTCCTCCAATCTGGGGTGCAGACTGGCCATGGGAGTCACAGATTGCCACATGACTGTTTGGAAGATGACATTTTATCAAGACCATCTTCAGTTGTTAGGGTGAGTGCAGGGAGCATTCAGGTCAATCTATCTCTGTCTATATGTGCTGCAAGGTGTATGCACGGTCAAACAAATTCCACTCTCCCTCCTCCCTCACCAACCCATCACTTCCTGTTCCTGCTGTGGCTCTCTGATGCATGCACATGCTCACAAACACAGAGTGGAAATTATGGGATAAACAAGGTTCTGGCTAAGAAGCAACTGGCAGGTATCACCACAGAAAATATGTATGTATATACAGTATATGTCACAAAAACAAAAATTCCCAGCTATTAAAGTGGTCATTTTTATACTTATATATTATAGCTTTAGGTTATATTTTATGCTGGTGCTCCATTAATACATAATTATATGATTTTCATGTTGAAACCGTGCACATACATGTTATAAGGTCTCTTTATGCAACGGCTTGAGAGACTAAAATGTCTTCGTTTGAGCTCCTGTGTCTTTAACGCTCCCTTTCTCCTAATCCCATTGATCTGATTGGCATGTGGAAGTCTTCCTGTGGGTCAGGCTATGCCAGTTGGAACAGCACTGTCCTTTGGCAACAACCCTGCCTCAAAAAGGCTTTATGATACTGAAAAAAAATCTTAAAGCATGCTAATGACTGTTGAGAAATGGTAACAAAACTCAATAGACAATGAAAAAGTGATATACTGTACATCAAGAAACAAACGTACACAAATTCTCTGCATACTTATAGCAATTGTTGCTACCAACCAGCCTATGGAGCCTTGTTAGTCAGTAGTTACATCTAAGTGCAATCAGGATGCAATCTAATTTGGTAGACACACAGTGTGCTGAATTATATGCATTACAGCCAATGTTGCTTTAACCAACAAGTTGCATTTGAACTCTGGCTGATAAAAAAAGGTAGAGTCTGAATCAAATGATGGATTCCGGTCCTACTAGACTGACCTTTGACTGAGGTTATCAAGCATTTGCAAAAGGTGGTTTTGGTCCAAATTGAAATGAGAGACTAGAATGGAGCTTCCCCAAGCATCATGACCTTTGCTAGCCACTCCATCAGTTGCCTGTCACTGCAGACTCATTTATCAGGCATGGTGCTCTCTGAGGAAGCTCACAGGT
>JAUBNQ010000005.1:4755430-4773039 GCA_032353495.1 Ctenopoma kingsleyae | reverse complement strand
TCACAGGTGCTGCCCTGGATGGGGGTCACATGACATGCCGGGTCATCTCACACAATCTTTACTGGAGGCAGTAAGTGAGTGGGAGGAAACACAGTCTTTGCTGGTCAATACTGAATAGAATAGAGTTCTTCTGCATCAGTGCTAATTTGGTGCAAGGCGATATCGTAGGAGATGCTGTTCTATGTGGAGAAAAATAAGTGTTCAAGGATCAGTGATTTGAACTTAATGAAGGGGAACTGAAGACGGAAAAGGCATACCTCTTTCTGACAATCTCTCAGAGTCTTTGTGGAAGTACATTTGAGACCGCTTTCTGCAGCACGCCTTGCTTTGGAAGTCAAATGAAAAAGATAAAACACAGAAGAACATAATTCTATTACAAATTTAGTGAACTTCAGGCAATGATAGGACAGTTGTCACAAGTAGGGTTTTGTTTAAATATTCATGTAATTTTATATAAAAATATTCTGGTTATGGAAGTTCAAAATAACTATATCTATAACTTGTCTGCTGACAAAGCATTTTATTTTATTCCACCTGACTTTTATTACAGAATGTGTGTTTTTGTGCTGGGTTGTAGTGAGACTGACATTGGATATCTCTATATACTGTCAATAATATTGATTAAATATTATATCTGCCCACTGTATGCTGGAATTGGCTCAACAGGGAAAGTATTTATGGGGATTTTTATCTATGACATATTGACTGTTTTTCTTAAGTTAGAAATTTAATATTTACAGTTTTCCATTAATACTTAAAGAAGGCTAAAAGGCACTTTAGAACTATTGAAATTAGTATAACAATAAAATCTGATGCTTGACTAACTGTGTACTATACTACTCAGAGGTTATCTAGTTTTCCTTTATATTGTATTATATAAATACATAAGCTGATATTTAAAATAAGTGCTACCTACATATTGATAAATCACATTTTCTTAATTTTCAATGTTTCATTCTTTAAACGTAGCAGATTTTACTGAATACTGAATACTATGCAGTTTAACCTCTGAAAAATGTTCAAGTCTCTCCTTCATTGCGTCACGTTAAACCAACACATTAATAGAATTCCTAGAAATCTTACATCGTCAGACTCCTCTTTAAGCTCAGACAATAATGAACAATTCAGATATCCTCAAAGAGGACAGCTGATTAAGGGTTTTTTTGGCTGTAATTTAAGAAATTACTGACAGGAATGACAAGTCACAGCGAGCCCTCACAGTCGAAATCAGCAAGACATAAAAATTAGAAAAGATAAAGGATGCAGTTGATAGCTGGTATTCTAAATTTGAGAGCTCACACATATAGCGGCGTGAAGTAGATTTGTTTTGGTGACCATGTATATTAACTTAATTACACACAGGCATAAGCAATGCCAAACACTTTGCAGGACATTTTAAGTGTAACGTAGCTACATAACCTAATGAAGAAATTCAAATTCATCTAAACCAAATTCACCTTTCTGCCTGATTGTCGTACTGTGATAAAAATTGAATTGTTATAAATTAAAACTTACATAGATTAGGACATTAGATGTGCCTTGGTTTCAGGACATCCTCAGAACCTGTACACTTAAGTCACTCAATCAGTTTCTTTATGATTTCTATGTGATTTAGATTTGCTCACCTTTGCCTAACATTAACACAGATGCTTCCAGAACCAGATCGGCATTTGACTGGTCTGACTAGGGGTGGTAATTTAGATTTTTAAATGGGAAAATGCATGGTGGCTGCCATTAACATAATGAAAAATGAAGTAAGATTTGGTCTCTGGAATTGCTTAAGGTTATGGCTACGGACATCATCAGTGCCTGCTGCGTGTGAAGTAGCTGCTAATGTGTTTGGAGGTCTGCAGAGTCTGGCAGTGAAGGTGTTTGTGTTTAGTTTTAATACAAAATGCAATGCTAGTAATTGTCGTCACCATCAAACTACTCAACCCAAAGGGCTTGCTTAAGTTGCCAAGCTAATGATTCACGAGAATAACTGAGACTGCAAGATTTACCCTAGGCTGTCCCTGCTTTGTTATGTTGAAGCTCTTTAGGCATACCATTAAATGTAAATGTTTCTTTGTCTTGAAAGTCTAAGCCCACCAAGTTGGACTGCATTAGAGCTAAGCATCTGTGTTCACTTGCCCAGACAGACCTATGCTGTTTTGTATGCTTAATTGAAGTTCTGACAGCAAATATAGACACTTACTCACCTACTGTAAGTGACGAATTAAAACATATCTTTTAATGACAAAACTGCCTCATAATTAATCAAGCGATCAAGTGAGGAATTTGTCTAAAGAAAGTAGTCCCAAATGTGAGGTTTTGTGCAAATATGCTAGTTTGGTGAGTTGCATGTTATGCAAGGTTTACTGATACTGTGTTAAGTAATTATTGGTGGTTATTAAAATTCCTCTTTCGTTCCACATTGCTTTTATTAGAAGAGATTGAGTTGGTCAGTAAATTTAGCGCAAGACCTTAGAAAGTGTTCAAATATGAGGATCACCAATTGGAATTTGAAGTTGGTGTATTTGGAGACTGCAGTCTAGGTAATAAGAGCCAAAAGTGGATTAACTAAAGCTGTTATTGTGTAATTTAAATGTGAAAAGAATTACATCTAGGAATAGAAGAAGGTGATTAAACTATAAACAAAGATGGATATTTAGTCATTGTAAATATCCATGAATCTGTGAGTACTCTTGAAACAAAGTTGTTTGAAAATATGTCATTTAAAATGGCACTTCTGATCAAAATGTGAATGGTAACCTACAGAAAGAAATATTTCAGTCTTTTCTGTCTGTTAAGTGACACATGATGTGGTAAATTATAATGTATTATATTGTAGTCTAAACCCGAACCAAAATATTGCAGTACTCTTGCCTTTGACATAATCTATGTTGAGATAATGATGTGCCACAACAAAATCAAAATAATAGATATATTTAAGATTTTTTTTATATATGTTAATTATTTGTTGTACTGCTGCACTAGTATTAATTGTTTTAAAATGTAGTTCAAGTCATGTCTTCCCTATAGTCACTGCATAGATTTGCTTCACTATTGTGGTTTTGGAATATATCTGTTTTTATAAAACATACTGTGTGCTCAGTTTGAGCATCATAATCTCTATGTTAGGCTGTGACTCAGATCAACCCCTGTAAAAGTAACAATGGATGGTTCATGACACGCATAAGGACTGTGTTATGCACTGCACTCATTTACAGGCAAGCAGCTCAGCTACCCTCTATGTCAGTCATAACTCAGCCATTTTGTGAGGAGTGGTGCAGAGGATGAGGTCAGACCACAGGTGCTGTTCACTGGCAGATAATCTCTGATGGCTTTGAGTGGTCTTCCGAAAGGGATCCAAGTAAAAAAATCGTCATCAAATTGATATTCAGACCAAACACCATGAACTGATCAAGGGCTTTTTCTCTACCTCTCTGAATGAGGCTGCACTCTGCTTCAAGATTGTTTCTTTCAATTGTCTCAATCAATCGCAGATGACTCAACAAGGACCTAGTCTTTTTTCCACAATTGAAGGAAAGTGGATGAGGAAAAAAATTGTTGTTGCACTACGTTGTGATGAAGTATGTGAGTGTTTACCTCTATATGAGCATGTGTAATTTACTGCACATACAGTGCAAGCTGAACCTACTTTATAATTCATCTCATCTGTATAGCATGCAACATATTTGCATGAATCAGTGCATTAGCTGCTGTGCTTCATAAATAGCTTGCTTCTGAAGGTGTCTCTAGTGACATGTTACAGCTATTTTCTGCTTAGGGCCACATATTAATAAATGTCAGTAGTGGGGAGCTGGCTTAGGCACTGACTTAATGCACTGCTGAATCGGAGAATTGACCCTAGACCCTGACACCACACTTCAGCTTATATTAAGACAACACAGTCAGGGCGCTGAGCTGCGACTTGACGTTGACGGACATGCAAGTCGTTATCTCTGTTGGTTGTCACTAATCATATGCATCCACGGAATAATGACTCAGGACACAGGGGTGACAGTTTTCAAGGGTAAAACTCACTCAATGTTTCTGTAAGTCAGCTGGTGTGTTAACCATCACGCAAAGCATAGTGTGACCACAATGACACAAGGTGCAATATACTGCTGCTTTATAAAGCCAATAAAAGCATTAATAAAGTGCTTCGATCAAATGGATTTGTCCATTGGAACTGACTGGGTGACACTTAAGTCACTTAACTATGTTAAACCCAGCATAACTGAGAATATCTTACTCCGTAAAAATAATAAGTTGCCACCTCATTTTGTGCAACTGCCAATTCTTTATTTCATATTATGACCTCTAATTACAGGGCTTCAGCACATTTAACCCCATGAATACACTGTAGGAGACCAGAACTGACAGTTCATTATATGTGCTTTGCATGTAAGACAGAAAATTCTTGTTAAGCTAAATTCTCCAACCTCTATCTTAAGTAGACAAACATTAAAAATATCTTAATTGAAAGGTCAGTTGTTCTAGATTTGATTGTTAAAGATGATAAAATTAAGGAGTACTCTTGAAATTCTTGTACAGTGCTTAATATAAATCAAACTTAAATGTACTTATGCATGAAGGACAAAGCTAAGTTAACCAAGTTGATAATTGGGTTTGTGTGAAGCCATTTATCTTCATACAAGAAAATGTCATATGTTTCCAGAGGGGTTAAACTAGAACATGATCACTAACAGCAGACGTCAACCCTATAATCACATAAATTCACTGCCATTTGAAAGCAGTGTTTTTTTCTTATTTTCACACTTTTCCTTTTCAAAGTCTTATTTTTTCTCTCACCTTCATGGCCATTACTGACTCTAGTTCTCCTGAGGAAAGAGAATAGTCAGATTAAAAATGATTGCCTGCTTGTCCCTGCTGCCATGTCTTCAAGACTTTCTCATAACCATTTCACATTATCTGCATTCACTGCAGTGATCTTCTCATCTGCATGGTGGCAGCCCTACTGCCAGCACAAGGACAAGAAATTGGACCTCAGCAGGGAGCTAAATGTGCCTTCAATCTCAACAATCCTTTTAATCTTTCATCAATCATGTGGAAGCAGCTCGGAGCCCCGATCCTATTACAGTTTGAGGGCAACAGCTTCGAATTGACAAGCATGAGAACTGCAGTGAAAGTTTGCCATGCAAGAAAGTTGTGATGGAAACTGGGTTTGGCTTGGCAATTTGACGAGAAATTCCTCAAACTGGTTTGCTAAAAATCAAAGCAAACAAACAGGCAATTGGGAGTGGTATTTCACTTGCTGTCAACATAGGGATCTTGAAAGAACATAAGAAACAGAAGTTTCTAAAAATTGTTTTATTCAGCAGCACTGAAAATGGCCATTATTAAAGCCAAATGAAATGCAAACCTAAACAGCTCAGGCCAAGTGGCTCTTAAGTGGGAAATTTAGAAATAAAGCCAAGCAGTAATGTGCAGTTCATCACAGTTTCTCTGATAGTAATTTACCAAACATTATGGTTCCAAATCAAGACCAATGGGCCGGAAAGATGCTTTAGAGTAAATAAGGGTGTTCTTATTACAGAGATGGTGTTGCCATACTGCAGTGAACAATACATCACATACTGGTTGCCTCAGGTTTGTGTAGTAGAAAATACGAATAATTGTAATTCTGATATTGAACCCGTAAATATTGTGAATTCCAAACCAAATCAGCAGTAGCAATTTTAAATGTCAAAACTTTTCACAAATACAGTTTCTTATTATTCTTAAATATTAAATAGTCATACTCTGATAAATGTGCTCTCTTGTTGTGGTTGTGACTAATAGCTTTCAATGATCTATGATAGTGATGGGTCGTTCGAGAACGAGCTGCCTCTAAGAGCTGATGCTTTCTAGGGAGCTAGAAGAGCAGACTCCCGTCAGGGAGAGCCAGGTCTTCAGCCACTCTGCTAAGAATCCATGCAGAGGGTAGGGAATTTATTTTGATGGGGCCAATCACATGCAAAGACAGACTAGGATCATAATGCAAGTGTGTTGGGAAAAATTGAAGCAATGAGTAAAAATGTTAAATAGAAACTCTATTTCTATGTATTTTTTTTGTAATATGTCAAAAATGTATAAGAAAATAAGGCATTTCTGAAAACACTGAATACAAATTGCATACCACCACACAAACCATTAATAATTGCTAAATTAGGCTAAAATATAAGGCTCAGAGTGATTGTAAATGAAGAGCCATTTGGGAGCCGTAAGAGCCGGTTCTTCTAAGGGAGCCAAGCCAAAAGAGCTGAAGCTTTGCAAAGAGCCGGACTTCCCATCACTAATCTATGAGAAAAGTAAACTGAACAATTTTGGAATCAATTTCAAAGCTAAGATAACATTGCTGGGAACAGTCTACTTCTTTATATACTAATACTTATTATAGGGAACATTTTTAATATCAGAATTTCTGCGCAGTTATGTGTCTCTGTTATATTTTAGTGTCATCATAACATGTTCTATTTAGTTTCTTTTTTTCAAAATCATTAAGGTGGGTTCATTACATCATATAGGTATCCATTTAATCACTATCTAAATTGAAATTAAAAAATTACATTAAAATGTAAACTGCGCTGTAAATCTTTTTGTAAGTGTAATTACAAGTTGTTATAAGTATTCTTACCTTACAAACAGTACAGCAGCCATCACAGTTTTATATTGATGCAGTGAATCACACTGGAGTCTATATTTATAACTGTTTTTGGGTTTTGTTCATCAAATTGAAAAAGCAGCCCATATTTTTTGATGCGTCACTTGCTGTGGGTGTGCAAAGAAAATTTTAATTTTAATGTAGCTTTAAGTCCAGTTAAAGACACACTAGTTAAAAGTATTGATATCCAAAAAGGTATTCACTGGTCATAGTTACAACAAAAAATGTCACGTATACTTTACAACTTAATGTGCAGAACACAGCATACAGTATTTTTGTGTTTTTGAATGAGTTTCTTAAGAAAGGGAAGGGAAAAAAGAAGACAGTGGGGGTAGAACATAGCCAAGCATCCCCTAATTAAGGGTTTTATGGGGCAGATAATTTGAATCACAGCATTAAGCTTTGATTTCAAAAGCAAGCACTTTTTTTTTTTAATAATTCAACATTAAACAGTTGGAATGTCATTGATCAGATATTTGAGAAGTCCACTATGAAATTGTTTCATATTGACTTCATTAATATACTCAGTTTTGATGAGAACAGCTAAATAGCCGTGATATGAATACATTGGTTAATAATAATGAAATGAAATAATGGCATACTTTATTGATCCCCTAGAAGAAATTGTTGTTGGACAGCTGCTGGACAGTACATGTCGGCGCTATTACAGGGTTTTGGTGTCTTGTCCAAGGACACCTTGACATGTTGCCAGTAGGAACCAGGAATCAAGCCACTTTCCCTGGGGTTTGTAGAAGACTGCTACTGAGTTACTGCTATTGTCAGTTTTTTGGCAACTAAGCCAGTATTCACACACCTTTAGCTCTGTTTTTGGTCACATTCTAGTGTACAGGTGATTTTTTAGAACCTAGTAAATTGCTTCCATTGCTAAAATGCTTTTATAAAAGAGGTGAAGCAAAACAGGAAATCTCTAGACACATAGCTTACTGCTGTGTTCTTTATACATATGACTCAGATCATCAAACAAATTTTTATATTACACAGTGATAACCCAAGTAAATACAAAATGCAGTTTTTAAATTATGATTTATTATTTATTAAGGAAGAAAGCTGCCCAAACCTGCCTGCCCCTGTGTGAAGACCTAATAACTGACGGTGCCACCCTTGCCAGCAGCAATTGCAATCAAGCATTTGTGATAACTGGTAATGTGTATTTCACATCACTGTGAAGAAATTTTGGCCCACTCTGTTTTGCAGAATTGTGTTAATTCAGCCACACCAGAACGTTTTCAAGCATGAACAACCTGTTCAAGGTCATACCATAGCATCACATTTGGATTTAAGTCTGGACTTTGGCTAGGCCACTTCAAAAGCTTAATTTAGTTTTTTTGGCCATTCTGAGGTGGAGTTGCTGGTATGTTTCGGAACATTGTCCTGCTGCATAATCAAAGTGCATTTGAGCTTGAGGTCACAAAGTGATGGCCGGACATTCTCCTTCAGGATTTTCTGGCACAGCGCAGAATTTGTGGTTTCATCATTTATGGCAAGTCATCCAGGTCCTGAAGCTGCAAAGCGGCACCACACCCCATCACACTACCACCACCATGTTTGACTAGTGGTATAATATTCTATGTATGAAATGCTGTGTTTGTTTTATGCCAGATGTAACAGGACGCACACCTTCCAAGAAGTTCAACTGTTGTTTCATCAGTCACAGAATATTTGCCCAAAAGTCTTGGGGATAATCCTTTTTCACACAGGTCTAAGCACGTTTGGACAGCTCTTTCCCCTTAATAAATGAAATGATCATTTAAAAACTGCATTTTGTATTTACTCAGGTTATCAGGTTGTCTCTGTGTAATATTAAAAATTGTCTGATGATCTGAATCTGAAAGTGTGACAATTGTGTAAACAAAATACAAAATCTGGAAGGGAACAAATACTTTTCCACAGCACTGTAGGTGGTAATTCTCTGTAGGTTCATCACAATTAGAAAATATACTCAACAATACCACTTGTGAAGTTGGTTTCACAGTCATTAAAACGTGTTACTAGAGATTTTGACTTTGCTCAAATAGCAAGGTTCAGTGAAACACAGGAAATTTAGCTTAGACACTGTTATGTAAATTAAGTGTTTTGTCCAGTTAATACGTATTATGGAGCTGAGCTTTAAAATGTAGTGTACTGTATGGTGTACAATATTGCATCAATTCCAGTTGATAGCTGAGTATGGACTATGGTTATGAGCTTCAAGATGTAACCTGGATTTATTTATTTTCCCACATGGGGCTACTTGGAAACTAGTGCATAACCAGTGAATTACAGCCTACCACCTGCAAACATGAGCCTGAATGCAGCTTCTCAAACTGAAACTGGCCTTATTCCTCCAGTTGCCTGGGTCAACGGCAAGTTTCACATTCCCACAATGACATGACCACAATACCAGGCTAGTCTTAAGTTTTACATTTGAAAGCATATTTAACTTTTCACTCATCCATTCACAGCTTGTGAGCAGTAAGGCTCTGAGCCTGGCCAAGATTAGCTTTTGGCAGACAATGCAGTGAATTAAAGGCCACACATGGCCCCTCTCTTGTTCTCTAGGTGACCAAACACACTTCTGGGGCCAGGAACTCTTGACCAATCTTTTTAACCTACAGACAGAAACTAGGAATCAGAGATAAGTATATGCCAATGAAGTTAGGATCAGAACCTGCCCAGATAAAGTGTTGTGAGATAGAACAGGACAGATGGTCTTTTTCCTTGCTAACCTACCAAACTTTAGTGTCAGACATTACAGATTAGGTTGAGGAAAGAAATTGAAATATTTAGTTGTATACTGGCACAGTTTAGTTATTTATTAAGACTGAGACTGTTAAAATCCTGAAATATGTTCACTTAGAGTATTTCACTAAGAATTTAAATAGAAAATAGTATAAACATCACACTTAACATTGAGATGTTAGTGTTCCTCCTGAAATATTAATCAAGAATTCACAAGTCAAACACAGCTGATTACACATTTACCCCTTAGATTTAATTATTGTGGAAAGGAAAGCCTAATTCAAAAAATCTAATAACACATTCCTACTAGATAAATAAATGTACAAACTGGTGAAAATTGAGAAATTCTTAAAACTGTCTATTAAGAACCTGATGCATTATATATGTCTTAAAAATTTAGAAAGACTTAATCTAATCATGATTATCAGCCATATGAGCTTATCTCTCATTTAGCAAGAGAAAGGATAGTTCAGTGTATCACAGGGCTGATAATGACTTAATGTAGTATAGTTATAACTTACCATATCAAAATAAGAGCTTTGTGTGAACTTGTACTTTGTAATAATGATGTTATGTCTCGTTATTGATATTTGACAAATTGAATTAATAAGAAATATTGTCCTTACTCATCCTTTGTTGCCTTCTTAGAAGAAGATATCTGTAGTGACATACATAAGCACTTTTGTTAAATAGGTTATAGAAAGTCGTCTCACATGGCCACTGCCAGTATCACTGGCCTATATTAACACAATGCTAGGACACAATTACTGTACAGTATGAAACACAAAGTCAGTATGTCTAATTAGTAAAACAACAAGTCAATAACATTGCAGAAAGTAATTTTCACCTACACACTTCCAGCAACACACACACCAGGTGCACATTAACAATACAAGAACAAAAACAAGAGAATGCATTAGATCAGACTTACTATTAAGACACTATATTATATACTGACACATTATGACTTAATGGTAGGACACAATTACAACATGCATCACTTAACCCTAATATGGACTGACTGACACCTTACAACTGGTAATAATTTTGCAGTACTAAGTCTTAACAGGAGGACATCAGTCACGTTTAGACTTACTCTAGTCATATGTTGAGAAACCTACGGTAGATAAGTGTTTTCTGCTCTCAGTTTGTTAATATATTTGTATATGTTAGGTGGCAATGCTTTCCGTTTATATGGGAAATAAAATACTAATAATACAAGGTAATGTAGGCGTCCGAAGATTAATAACATGAAGACAACATCAACATCTCTTTGCAGGTTGTAATTGTCCATTTCAGTAGCATTTCAGTTATTTTCGGGGAGGAGAAAATGCAGTAACACTTGGGCAGATATTTGGAGGGACTATAGGCTAGTAGGCTACCGAAGGGGGCGACCACGCACAGTCGCACACTCATCCTTGCTCCAAACTGGTAATTGTAAATCGTGAGGGACCACGCAGCTTGTCATTCCCCTGCATATCAGCTGGTGTGTCACCTTATCTCACACCCTGTCCTGGGACTATTTCACATATTCCTGCCGAAGGATTTTTTTTGTTTTTTTTTTATTGTTATTTTTGCGGCGTTGAGTTAGATGTGTGCATGTTAATGGACATCTTGGACGGATGCCTCTCTCATCGATGCGTGTCTCTGTGAGACCGCTGTAAGCAGCAGCAGCAGCAGCAGCAGCACCTTGGACGAGCAGGAGCAGGAGAAGGAGGAGGAGGAGGATTTTTCTCTGCCGTACCGTGTCGTGCACAGTGGAAATACACTCGCCTGCTCTGGCTACTATCAACACGAAAGGGAGGGAAGAAGGAGACGAAGTAGAAGCAGAAAAGGCTTTTAGGGGGCATCACAGACTACATCGGTGAATTGTGGAGGAGACAGGCCTGCTACGTTGGATGTGTCTTCAGCATGGTAAGGTTAATTTTGGAGAGATTTTTTTGCCAGTGTTGCAGGAAAAAAAAAACCCACACACACAGACAGCTGCACACAAGCATCATGCAGTAGTGGAGCATGTACGGAGAGCTAATGTTGGGAGCCGCGATCAGTTTCCCTACATACGTTTGTTTTTAGTATTTTGTCATTCGCGTCGTTTGTTCGTGCTGTTCTGTAAAAAAAAAAAAAAAAAATCTGCCCATTTGTCCGCACGGCTTTGCTCGGACAGGGAGAGATTTACGGTGCTCCGTGAAAGGCGCAGCACGGTAGGCTACCTGCTCCTCGCTCCTGGGTTTTTCAGCAGCTTCACTGGGTTTGTTGACCGTCTTAATGTCGCGCAGTGTGAATTTGATCGCCAGCAAGGCACCAGAAAGTCCACAGTTGCCTCCCGAAGAAACAGGTTCTGAGACAGAGGAGGGCTGTGTGATGTGACATGGCCACATAAATAAGGGATGGAGACGGACGGGGACTTGCTTTCTGATTTCGCTGGGTTAGGTTAAAGTGCTCTTCATTGTGCCGAAGAAAATATGTGCAGCAACTTTATGTTAAACGACCGTGTCTTCCAAAATAAAACGGTGCGAATTACAATAACACCTATATAAACGCTGCTGTGTGAATCTAAAGGCGTGGAAGGAAAATGTTTGAGATATATATATTTTTTTCAGTTCACTCCATATTCAACTTTATTGCAGCCTCTATGTCTCAGTGTGATACCTGTGCCAGGCCAGTGGATTGTGTCTGTGTATGCTTGTTTTAAAGGGAGCAAGACTTGGTCAGGCTTAGACGACTGCATAGCTTAGCTTGACCAGGGTATGAATATAATTAACATGGTTTAACAACATCAAAACAAATGTCCTAATAAATCATCAACTACAGCCTAATTATAAAAGCCATATCAAATTAAATTTACCATCATTTGATAATACTTTTTTTTCACATACAATTTTGTCCAGTTAAATTTACAGGTCAGACCGTTGAAAACTTCATTGTTACATGTCAAGATCGAATCAAGTGAATTAAATTACAAAACCTCTCTGTTCTACTCTAACCAATGTGTGGCACTTCACCAGCATTTGAGACCGTAAGAGTAAAAGTGTGAGTGGGACCCCTGGGAGTCATTGTTGGGGCCCTGCACGCACAGCTTAGACCAGCTCTGCTTTCTGATTGGGCACATTTAAAGACTAACACTCATACTTCTGAGTGTAGTGCTCATGCTGGTAGTAGATTTTTAGTTTAAGCTCCATCACACTGATTTGGATTATTAGAATTAGAAGTTGATTAACTTCTGTCAAATGTATAAAAAAGTAAAATTCTCGTAATGACTTTTTATTTTACGTCTGTTAAACTTTTCCCAGGACATGTTGCAGACATCCAGACCATTAAGAATCTACTCAGTGTGTGTGTGTGTGTGTGTGTGTGTGTGAGAGAGAGAGAGAGAGAGCTTGGGGGCAGGGGGAGGGATTTGCATGTAACAGAGCTAAGTGCTACCACTGGCCATAGCGCGGTGCGTGACCTCAGATATTAGAGGTTAAATCCAGGGGAATCTGGGGGCCCTCCATTCTCCATGGCAAGTGTTTGGTGGAGACATCAAATGAGAAGTCTGAAGTTGTTAGGTCCCGCCGAGGTTAACCTTTGTAGAACAAGGCTGCATTCTCCCGCTTGTCTTTGTCGTGCTGATGAGCTCCAAGAAGCAGTCTCGCCACTAGTTCTCTGCATGATAAGAGGGGAAACAACCCTCCCTTTGTGGTGACAAATGAAAAATCTGTTGCTTGTCTTTTTGCCTTTGTTATTTCACTGTGAACTGAAACACACAGCTACTCTCCAATGGACAGATTGCTGAAACAAAAATGACATGTAAGTTGCACTTGGACCTTGTTATACTCCATAAACGATTGGTGTGTTTCAACTAATGTTGGCAGCGTACGGGGCCAGAATGATGACACAGAGGAAATAATGAAATGCTTTTGTCCCTCTGGAGTTTTCCAAACGGATATTGTGTATTTCAAGTAATAGTTGTTACGAGAACTCTACTGTCATCCAGGGAGGGTATGGCTGAGTTTGAGGGAAATAGATACTGTGGATGGTCAGCTACATTCTCCGTGATCTTGTGTGGCTCAGGGAGAAGAGCATCACAGTAGAGATTATGTCACGCTCATTGAAAATCAAAGACAGTCGGCAAAACCGTTTTTCCCGGCTTTGCACAACAGAAAACCTTAACATTAAATTGAACTCTGTGTCAGTGAAGTGAGAAGTACTACATTTAATGCATGTAAATCGCACATCAGTTTTTCCTGTGACCTTCTACAGCCGTGATCCTTATGTACCTGCTTTTTCAACTTAGTAGCACTGTCTACAACAGAAGAATTTTGTAGCCTGGAGCATTATGTTTAGTTGAAGCTGCAGTCTGTCATCTTGTGATTTATCACACATAGGACTAATGGGTAGCTGTCACAATTACATCGCTTTATTGGGCATGAAAGCTGGGCACTGCATTCCCTCTATCTCCCTCCCCTCTTCTCTTTTACACACACACACACACACACACACACAATCCCCTCATTTTTTTCCCAAATGTTGACAGGGCAGCTCCAGACTTTGTGTGATAAGTTGAGGACGCTGCAGAAATCAAAAGCATGTGGTCTTACCAGTGACCGGTCGTACAAGTGACCAGCTGACTTTTGCAAAGCAGTTTTGCTTAATGAATTGTCAGTACTTCTCTCTCAACTACAGCTTATTGTGACAGTGTCTGTGTATGAATATACTATATGCAGAAATACATCAAATCTCTTATTCTTAACTGGGCAGATTGAAATTAAAGTTATTTTTATAGCTACCACCAACCTGCTCTGAGTTTAAAAATAGAATTCAGTTGTGTTTTTTTTTTGTGTGTGTGTTTTTTTGTGGCAGCATTTGTGTTTTGTGTGTGTGTGTTGGTGCTTTCAAAAAGCTTCATGGTTTTGATGTGAGATGTGGAACCAAAAATGTGAAGTGACAAGCACCTAAAAACATTTAAAAAGCTAAGGACATTTTAAATAACTAAAGAACCTGGAAATTGCAGTGCAGAGCAGTTCCCAGTTGATTTCACCTCGCTTTTAGTTCCAAAATAAACATAATTTAAGACGTTAACTTTGATGTATTAATGCTATAATTCAGCTGTGATGACTTATATACGTTGGAGCCTGAATTGGAGCAAAAAAAAAAAAAAGACAAATAATGACAAATGATTCCTTGATTAAAGGAAATTTTAATTTTGTCTCATTTAATAAGATGCATGTGATTTTATTTTATATGGTGGGGAATATGAAGGCAACAGAAAATGGAATTACATCTAGGTATGCTTAAACCTTAAACAAACATGAATTTTCTGCATCTTGATGAGGGATAAGCCACTTTAATAATATTATTAAATCGTAATTCCATTTGGGAGGATTTGCACATTCTTATGCTGGAGAGGTTTTTTTTTTTTTTTTGCTATTTTCTCCAAAACTATCATTTCCATTTTTGAAAGAACTGGAATCTTACACCTGTTTGGTACTCTGAAAGTCACAATCGCTCAAACAAAGTACTTGAGGAGTGAGGTTGAGGTTGAAATTATGCACTTGAGCCCCCAGACGCAGGGTAGTGTTTCTCCTCTGGGCACACAGCAACAGACTCCCCTTTGTGTCTGACATTTCATAGTACACATGTAGCAATTTTTAAGATGACTCTCATTGCTGCAGAAGCTAATGACAATTTGCAGGTGTGGTACTCATTATCCTTACAGTCTCTGCTTTGATATATTATTTTCTGCTCTGTGCCACAACAGACCATTAGCTTGTGCAAATTTACCTACCTCTTCCGTGTAATTTTAGTTAGGCTATTTTACAGAGCAAGAAACATTATCTTCAGAGTAGACTAGGGTATAGTTGAAGCGAGAACACATCAACAGTGATGGCCATTGTTGGAAGACCTGCATTAATTCTGCATCTCTTACATTAATAATTTAAACTGTCCTTTGTGTATGTTACACAAAGCCACTCTGTGCACTTTTTTGGAGTAAAGATTCTCACTAGTTGCAGACCTGCTGTTTTTGTCTATTCATTTTGAAAGAAATAAAACTTTTTCATATTCATATATATATTTCAACTTCTTCGCTTACTCTGTGTATGACAACAGAGTGTGTAATAATATAACATCATAAATGAACCCAAGCATTTTTGTATTTTTGATTGGGTGCAAGCCATATTAGTATAATACATTTGTTTTCTTGTGTATTAATATGTTGCTCATGTGTCAACGTGATGTAGATGTACCAGCATAGTTAAAACTGTAAATGCACTTAAGGTTGTTAGGATTATCTCAGGATTCTCCAAAGCCCTGAAATTTAGAGTTAGTAATTGACTGGTCTACAGCACACAAACACAAAACAAGTCTGTTTAGTTATGTTTGATTCTTTGTCATATAAGAACATAATGCCTTCAGCTGACGGTGTAGCTCTCAATTTTAAACATGACTTTTGACCAGCAGTGGGATTGGCAGTCATCTCTGTAGGGTCATTAAAGCTGATGCTTGTCTCGCATGGTTGTTAACTCACAAATAATGTGAGCCCATTTTACAGGACCGAGTGCACTTAGTGGCATGACCACTTTTCTCGTAGCATATCCCATATTCTCAGATGATAATGTTCTGAAGGAGGGAAAACAGTCAAAAGTGTATGCTGAACACTAGGATTTAGTCAGATAGTTTTCATGGTGGAAGAGCTGGATTGTGTTGTATCTTTGTCACTTATTGAGTTTAGTACAACACAGAATTTGTTGCCATAATACAGAAATGCACAAATACTGCCATCTGTCTATTTAGTTATTTTAAAATGCAAAGGAGGCTAGCTGTTAAAACAGGAAAAATGTCCAGTAAGCATTTTTGTCGTATCAAGTTTATCTTGTTTTGTTGAGTTGTCTTTTTGTTATTTAATGTGTACTTTGGCCAACTCTGGTTGTTTTTTAACATGCTACATAAAGTGAATTTGACACTGTGCGTTTGGTGTAATCTCTGTGTTCTTTTGCACAGTGATGGATGTCACAGGAGGTAGAGCAAATTCACTTTATTTTTTAGGCACTATAGAAACATAAATCGATAAGGCTGGCTAGATTGTGATTGCACTACTGAAAGCATTTTTCGGTGTTTGGCCAAAACACCAAAAGCTGCGGCAGAAAATTAACATAGAAAGTCTAAAAGCAAAAAATGTTTCGAAAAATGACACGCCAAAGTAAGTATCATCAAGCAATTTTCTCTAATAGAGCACATTTGGCATTGCTGGCCTTACAAACTTTTGTTTGATTTCCCATCACGCAGTAAAAAAACTCTCCCTTGATGGCGAGAAATTGAGACTGACCATTTTAAACTGCTCCCAACTACTGCTCACAGACTGACTCTGCCCAGCTGTCGGGTCAATGTGTTTTACACCACTCGAGTTAAATGCACTGCAGCAAATTGCCCCACTCATGTTGTTGTGTGTACACTGTGGCCGGCTCCAGCTATGGACAGCAGATGAAAAAGCTCACAAACTGATGACTGAACTCGTGTTGAACTGAGAAAAGTGACAGGAGTAATAAGATGTCCTCGCAGTAGTTGAAGGTCACATTATGAGGGGGATTTATCTGACAGGCATCACATTCCTTACCACTATCAGACTAACAAAGTGGCATCTTATATTTTCTGCATCTTCGAATCCTCCCATCAGAACAGACTCCCTAGTGGCATTTCATCATGACTAGGATAATCTTATGCAAGATAGTGAAACGGTTAATTTGCAGGTAATTAAACCCAAGTGATTTACAGTTGGAAAAAGCAACATATACTGTAAGGCTGCAGTAAATATGGCAGTGTATTGTTTTGAATGACAACAGAGCTACGGCACTCAGAACCTTACTTATATGCAAAACCATGTAGGGATTTTAGGGAGAGTTGGAAGCTCATAAATATGGATATCTATTGAAATGATACTGAGTTGTGAATGTGGCATTTTTCCCTATCACAGCAGTGACAAGTGGCTTTAACAAGCCGCCCTAATATCTTTGCTCACAGCGGTAGTACACATGCTGGTAGCTCACAACATGGACATGGGATTCTAATCAACTGTGATTTTTTCCCCCTCCTCATCATTGAGGATTACTATTACAAAAACAAAGGGTGCTCGGATTTGGTGACTGGCACTCATTTTACAATGACGTATTGCATTTGTCTTTAGATCTTCTTAACAAATTGTAATGTGAAAAGCCCAAGTACCTAAATGTGTCTTGAATGAGTC
>JAUBNQ010000005.1:4733586-4746176 GCA_032353495.1 Ctenopoma kingsleyae | reverse complement strand
CAGTAAAAGGGGTCTGGATTACCTAAGTCTGGTTTAGCAGTTTACGGGTCCACAGAAGAGAGATGATCATATTAAGTGTATATGGCAAGATGTGCAGAAAAATATAAAAATCTTTACAGTGTATAATAGGCTGTACCGTAAATCTGAATATGTGTGGGATTGTGCTTAACACCCACAAGTAAATAAATGAATTGTTTGTACAGCACATATAGAGGAACAATCTGCCTCAGGTTCACCCTGAGATTTTCCACGCCAGATAAGGACAGGTCAGTTTGGGGTCATGAAATCTGGATCAGTAAACATAATTTTCATTTGGCCCTTGTTGTGTTGAAGGTCAAAGACCAAATTACCCATCAAAATAAAAGATTATTAACATTATGCACCTTAATTAAGGTGTGTCACTGAAATACATCTTTGCATGTAGTACGCTTAGGGCAGATGATTTTTGTACATAGTAAATTAAATATTATTAATTATTTTTAATATTATTTAGAATGAATACATTTAATAAAACAAAGGTTTGAGGCCTGATTTATAATTAGCTGATTTTGGAACATACTAGGTTTGTGTGGCTAGAGCCGAAATTAAATTATAAATACATGAGTAAGTTTGTCTAGAGGTGGTTTAACACTGTTTTCATCCTTATGTTTATTCTGTAAATTGTTGATTTTTATTTCATTTCAAGTAAAAGAAAAATGATATTTGTTGCATTTAATTATTGACATTTCTACAATTTAGAAGCACATGGGCCTGGAGTCGATGGCTGTGTGTTTTCATAGAAAGCATAGGAAAGGTTTACATTTTCAATGTAAATTAAAGTCTAATTCAATTGGTTGCCTGTTTTTTAAGAAAACAGAACTAGAAGAAAGAATAAATCTATATTTGGACAAGACCCACAACTAATGTTACTGGAATTCTCAGCAGTGGCCTTGGCTCTTAAATGTACTTTTATCTTAACACAAAACAGACAACAATAATTTTCTAATTTTCAAAGATGGATCATTGATCTGTGTGTTTTCTGAGGAATTATCAGTGAGGGATATTGACATTTACTACATCTTAGACATTTAGATGACAGAGTGAGTGGGCACAGGGAAGAAAGACGAGCACAAACTCCAGGATTCTCTCCTGCTGTCAAGGAGTGGTGAAACACCTTCCAATGAGGATTTGAAAGAAACCCCTGCTTGTTTCCAAACTTGTTTAACACAGGGATGGTGTTAACATGCTTTGTTCCAGCTCTACTGCACAGCCCCCACCTCCACACACATACACACATCCCTCCTCCGCTACCATATCCAAACACTCCCCCTTTCAAAGTTGAGTAAACCTGCAGAGTAGCAATGGAGGGAGCTTGGCCCTGATTTCAGTGCAGTGGAGGAGCCAAGAGGCCCAAGGGACACTCAGGTTACCAGCTCTGAATCCTGCAGTATTAGCAGGGCACAGTGAAATAACAGTCTGCCATCTGGAACCTATGCTAAAGCCATTGTAGCCTTGCAGCGTTCAATCACACTGACCTCAATTAAGTGTTATTTGTTCAGTATTTTTATTTACTTCTTCCTCTGCCTCCAGACCTTTCTGTCTCACGTAGTAATGCATGTCCTAACGTACTGTGTCAGATCCAGGCTGATGGTTAGTTTACTTTTTTTTACCAGGTCGCAAACTTTCCCATTAAACAGTAAGCAAGTCCACCTCACACGAGTTTTCAGAAGGAAGCACCTTAAGTACAGGGGGATAAAGCTTGTCTTTGTGCTGCAGAGGCGCTGTGTGGTATGCCGGGCTAAGAGTGGGTGTTTTTTTGTTTTTTTTTTCTTCATGAGTCTTCATGCTCATGACTCAATGTGGTCATTCTTGACCCCACTTAAACTGGAGACAATGAGTGCACTTGAGCAGGTCTCTCCCCCCCCCCTTTGAACCTTGGTACTCCTCACTTTCTGCACTAGAAACGGATAATTTTACTATACTTTCAATCATCAGTGTGCTATGGGAACGCTTTTGGGGAACAGTGAAGGTGAATGCAATTGATGCCTCTGAACCACTGGTAAATAATGGCAGTGTTAGGGGATATATGGATTCAATTATTTTAAAGTTAACTTCTCCTACTTTCATTTGCAGTTCGTGAAGTGTGCATGGTCTTTTCCACTTCAGAGGTTGCACTAAGTTTAGGTTTTCAAATGACAGTTAAAATAATCACTTAAGATTTAACTTGGACTTTGAAAGATTTTCTTACTGGTTGAATGTAAACTATATACAGTATTAAGATGAGTTGAGTGAGGTTAAAAAAGTATTTTGTATTACTTCAATCATTTGATTTTAAGTATTTACTGGACTGTAATTCATACTTTCTACATTTGACTAATTTGAATACGATTGAACAATACTGTGACTTAATTTAACTTAATTTTGATGTATGAACCCAGCATTTGTGTTTTGAAACATGACTTGGGACTACAGCAAAGTTATCAACTCTGAGATGAATGTTCTTGTTCTGGGTATTTATGTTTTCAGTTTGTCAACATGGTTGAATTAAGGCTTTGCTTATTGCACAAAAAAGTACATTTCAATGGCAATTCTTTGTGAATTAACTCCTCACAAAATCTTGTCTGCTTGGCAGTCGGCAATGGTAAGGTTTCCTAGAAGCTAGGCTGAGGTTTGAAGCATTTTAAGAGACATGCCCACAGGAATGCCTCTGCCAAGTAAATTCATCTTTTGATAATGTGCTTGTGATTGGGAGCATTATCTCTTAATGCGAGTCTGTTATTATAACGGAGATTTTAAAAAAGGAATAACAAAGAAGGAAGTAACAAAAACTGACAGGGATTGTATTTTTATTTTCAGACAGCAGGTCACTTTTAGGGCCGATTTATGCTTTCTGTGGAAGGTGGCGCAAGACCCCGTGTGCCCTGTAATTGCATCTTTGTACCCGGTGCAATGTTTGCCTTCACTTGCTTTATCTATCCACAGCGGCCTCCTGTATGATGTTGTGGACTACAGTGTTGTAGAAGCAACTATCCAAGCAAGAGGAACTTGCATGTGATTATCCCCAAAAAGCATGCTCAAACCCTCACTTTCTACCCAACAGTTTATTTAAAAAGAGCATAAGAATTAAATACTATGGAGAATCAACAAGAAATCGGTTAACATGCGACACCAAACTGCACCTGATGGAACAGCAGCCTTGGTTGACTGGTGACTGATCTCCTCCACTTTGTGTATGAAGCAGGGTCATAAATTTCAACTTTTACAGAGGAGCAACTGCTAACATTATGCAGAACTTTGAAGGAAAAGTTTTTTATCATTTAGATGTAATAGTTTTGTTATTTTCAGGTCTCAGATTTTTACTTCTAAAAATTCCATTGAGGTTCCAAAGGTCTGGCTTCTTATTGATGCATGCAGAATATGCAAAAGGTGGATGAAAAAGTGAAGATGAAGCTTAGGGGCAAGAAATTATGCCTTTATTCTAATGGCAGGGAGATAATAGCAGGTATTATTGGTAGTGATGTCTGTTTCAGTTTTAGTGCATGAGAAAATAAGCTTTTAAGCTGATAGTTTATTATACATGGTTTATTTTTTATTTATTTACTTTTGCAAAAAGTGAATATTAATTTTTCACGCTATTTATCACTTGCGCCACAGTCCAGACATATCAGCTAAGTCCAAAAGAAATGAGAGACCTGATGCGCCTCTTTTATCTGTATTCACCATTTGTGATGAATGAGCACTGGTCAAAAACTGCCTGGTGCTGTGCCAAAGATGCCAAGGAGAAACGGGCTCCACAACTGGCATTTTGAATCGTCTACTAAATCTCCTGCTATCACTGTCAGGCATCAGCAGTAGCATATGCTTTTAATGGCTGTAGATAGAAATTTCAGAGGAATTCCCAAGCTGGAAGCTGTGGGTGGCTCATGAGTGCTTTCTCTTTGCACAGATTCTCTCTCCAAAGCACTGGACATCATAACTTCTCTGTCTTAGATGATATGTTAAAAATGTGCATCAGTGGACACAAATCACTTTTTTTATCCAGGATGAAACTTGCAGGAAAGCCTACTTATGTATATTTGTTTTAACAGCAAACGGATGAGCACATTTCTCTCAGCCTTGTTGTTAGCATATACCAAACACGAATTTCAGCTCTGAAAGCAGTTTACCCCTGTATCCATTTGGTTAATAGATCCATTAAGCAGCGTGGCGTGAGTGGAGTGCGGCTGCTGTGTGGAGCGCAGGATGACGTGTTAATTCTCTGTAATTTATTACCCTGGGTGTCGCCGGGCAAGGAGCTTCTGACAGATTCTGTCTCACTGGGATTGTCCTCAGCCAGGCTTCTGTGGGCATCGTCTGCTTAGCAGTGACTCCAGCATGCTCATATCCGCTGATGCAAGAGTGATGTAAAACTCTTAGTGCAGGAAAACAACAGTGAGGATGTGCATAGTGTGGCGTTATATCAGACTGGCAGTCTTTGAAGGTAGGAGGCTAAAAGCACACCTGTGGAGAGGGAGAGGGTAATCAAATTTCCCCCCGGTGTTATGGGCACTTGCTGGCTCTCATATGGTTTTTATTTATGGAAGTATCCTTTTCTGTCTAGGGCCGGGTCCTGATTAGATCATGGATGCTGATTGTGGCCTAGAGCTGTGGTGATCAATCCTAATTTACTTGGAGAATTAAATTTATATATAGGAGGATGCAGTAGCCATCCCTGATAGATGAAAGGGCATTTTCCTCCTATACATCAACAATCAAAAGAAAAAAAAGAGACATCTCATATGTTTGATTTTCTTTTGTTGTATGTTTTAATAACATGTAACAGTAGGCTTTCACTGGGGAATAAAGGTTGCGTTAAAGACTGATAGTAGATGAGCCAAAAAAAGAAATTGCACAGGCGTTTGAGCATAAGGGTTTTTGCTAGCCTCAGCACTGTCTAATGTTCAGCCATTGGGATCAGAGAGTGCAAACCTCTGGTGCCTTAGAGGCAGATGAAGAGGATTGTGCAGGTCAACACGGCACTGCCGAGCTACCCGTCAGCCATTTCATGTCATAATCAGTTAGGGGCAAATCAGCATACACCAATTCTCATTGCTCCAGGAAAATCCTCTCAGGATTCTTGTCTACACTGTAGCACTAAAATGATGGCAAAATGAATTTCATTCTTTGTGCTCTATTGAAAGACTTTTTTTAAATGGAATGTTATGATGCCCTGTTTTTGAGCTCTAGAAAACAATCGCTGTGTGTTTACAGCAGGCCACTGCAGCAACCACGCCTTCTAGACACAGCATCTTTACAGCCGAAGCTGTCATCCAGTTGATGATGAAGCTAGAGAGTGATTAGCCCCACCCAGAGGCTGCTGAGATGGGAGATGTGGGAGGTGTGTGGTTGTCAAAGCAGGGCTTGCGGAGATGACTCAGTTAGGCACTTAGAGTAACATTATTACCATGCAGGAACCCTCTGTCTAGCTTTGCTGTGTCTGCTGTTTTTTTTTTTTACTTTGTATATTGAACGTTGTTCGTTGTGCATGCTGCTTGTTGTGCATCAGGTTATCACATGGTTCTGTGTGATATATTACGCAGAATTGGCAGCAGAAACCAACCAGAATTAGGAGAAGTAGAAAATAAAGTCTAAAGGAAATTACTACATTCTTTCCTGAGGTACGAGCTCCTGCCCATAGCATTGGTGATCAGTGATTGGAGGACCTTCTAAAGTCAGTGATCTTTGCAGTGCACTTCCAAGCTCTGGGCCCCTAAGAGTCAGTGAGTGGAAATCTCAACACCCCCATTGTGAGTGAATTGTAATTGGAATCCAGCAGTATGCCAGTATGTCTTTTTGAAAGGAGTTTCAGTCAGGCCTGTGCCTTAACAAAAAGCAGTGCAGTGGTCATTTATGGGCCTTGTCACCCAAGGGAAAAAAAGTTGATTAAGGGTCCATTGGGCAGCTCGATGGTGGAATCCATGTAAGTTTGCAGTCGCATTCGAACTTCATCGTGTGTTGAAAAATCATTTATTGACTGATCTGATTACAAGCTCTAAGACAGCTCTAAATACAGGTGTGACTGTACAGGCTAGGCCTTGATGTCACACTTTAAGTGATGCGTGGTGATATGACGTTTGTTGTGTACTGTAAATACATACTTCATTTGCAGTCAGTTCATTCTGGCCTACAGAAATTGAAGTGATTTACATGGTTATTTGCACATGGGGCAGGCAAATGAAATCCAAACACAAATGGTCACTTGAGACTTTTGAGACGCATTCTGATGCCATGAGTCAACTGAAATGTGGACTCAGTTCAATGTAGACACAATCTGGATTTACACTATCGGATTTGGTGAAGGTTTTTACTGTTTCTTTGTTGAATGTGTCTCTGCATAATAATGTGTGTGTGGGGGGGGTAGTGATTGACGCCATCTCTGCATTAGGCCAGTGTTTTATTTCTGTATTTCTTTAAACAGATTCATGTTTACTAAATGTTTAATAAGTGAATGCATTTAATTAGACAGATTAGTGTAATTCACACTTACATCACAGTGTTACACTTGCAGGATCAATAGTGGCATTAAGGTGCGATAATATCAGTGACTCATTTTGTAAATATTGGATTTACCAAGAAACTACAGGCACTTAATTTTACAATTTGTCAATAGCATGGGAGTCACCTGCCTTAATTTCTGTTTTTTTAGGACTCTTTAGAGACTTTTAAATTATCCAGGCAGCCTGCTGTCAGGATTAAATGGAAACTAAACGCAATTTTCTGGGACAAAACAGTAAGCATTAGCTTTTAGCTCATTTACTACATCCTCATGGCAACATCAATTGTATGAATAATTGTAATAATATTACATAAAAAATACAATGTGCTTAAAAAAATCTACATTTGATTTGATGAATTATCTGTGGAAGGTATTGAGAATTTTTTTGTTTTTATTTTATGTATATTGGCACCTTTACATGGCCTGTCAGTTTTATATGGGAGACGCAGCCTCGTGCATAACTAGTGAGACAGTATCAAACAAACTCATCAGCAGCTTTGAATTACTATAGCAACAGTGGAAAGTACTGGAGGAAAGCCTTTGGAGCTTGTTCACAATTACATGAATCTACATACCCACCATTATGTCGTCTTTCCTGTTTCTTCTCATGTGATCTCACCATTAACCCCTGTAGCTGTGGCTTCTGTTTATATTGTGGGAAAGTGGAAGTTCATGAGAAAGATATTCTGTTGTGGGTCAGGGATGATTAAACCCTAGTCTTCGTCCTTATGCCTAACCTTTCAAATCTTCCAGCCATACACAAAGTTCACAAGAAAGTGTGAACAATGGTGCAGATGGCTCTGTTGGCACCATTGTCTATACCTACGCATTTGTAAGCAGCCTTTCCATTTCCAGTTTAAGCCGCCAGCAGGTCAATAGCCTTAACTCGTATCCAAAATCTGAAGTCACAAAATACAAATCATATTTGTTTACAGTAAAACAGTAATAGTTATCTAACCACTTAGGTTAGGTTCATAAATTGACTTTCTGAGTTGACCAGTTGTACTTTATATTTAGTACAACTGCAAATTGCCAAGATTTCTTGGTGATGATCAAGACTAAACTGAGAGCAAGGTGAGAGACAGCTCTCAGCTAAAGCAATCCAAAAAAAAAAAATCAACTGTATCTGCTAAAATCTGTTCAGATGACTAAGTCATATATTTAAAAATTTAATCAGATGTTCAAAGTCACTGTTGCCAACTAGTAGAGAACCTCCAATATGGCTGCCTACCTAAAAGATGTCTGTGTGTTTTGTTATTAGCTAAACAAGTGTTTTGCCAAAGGCTAGCTATGGCCTTGGTGTGTGGCTAACTGATCTTAGAGCAGAGGTTAACATGACAGAAGTTGAAGAGAGGACAACAATCTACTGTATATGCTGTTACAGCATTGGTTTGTATTAACATTTCAAGAAAAAAGTGGATCAAATCAAAATTATTGAGAGCTCGGCCTGCTCATTATTCGTATTAACTGAGACACTGCTTCTCGGGAGATGCAGTTGTTCATAGAATTTTGACTTAAATATAAATTTTTAATGCTACCAGCACCTAAAACTACTTTAATTCACCTTCTATATACCCTGGGCTGTCGTGAAGATCACAAATGTACAAATCTCTGAACTTTGTATATGAAACGCACAATTTCCATGCAATGAGGACATGTATTTTTATAATTCTGGCAAACCAGCCCTTAAGGTATGAGAACAGCTCTTAAAATATTTTAGTTCACACCATCATTTATATGCAGTATTTGGGTCTCACAGACCTTCCTTAGGCTACAGCTGCACACCTCAGATATTTGTAACAGTTAGTTTGACAGTAGCAAGTTTATAGAAAGTTGATTATTGCTTAGCTGGTTTTAGGTTTCGTTTCACCACAGGCCAAACTATAAATCACATTCATGTCTGGCCTTCGTAGGATAATGAGCATTAATTGTAGACTAATGAGAGACAGGTCACCGGAGTGGCCTCTGCACTCACTGACCATGTTTGGAATCAAAGGCACTTCAGCCTAGTGGAGAGGTCGTTTTTTAAACCTGCGTGAACTTCACATTTATTTTATGTCTCAGTCGTTCCTAAGGTCTTAAGTGAACTCTATCTGTCCAGAATATTTCTTTTCCATTAAATCAGTCTAGATTACGTTGGATACTTATACTTTGGATCATTCTTCACATGCTACACCTATACTGCAGAAGCAAGCTGGCAAAACACACATTTTTTTATTGTGGTTTAGCAGCAATTTTCTTTCAGCCTGCCATAACACTGCTAATATTTTACTCTGTATTAAGCCAAAGTCTGGGTTTTATGTCTTTGTGGAAAGTGAATAAATAGACTGCCTCTCCCTGTTGTTTACCTGACTGGTTTAAAAGCATTATTCCATTGCCTGCTGCCTATGTCAGTGCTAAACCTTGAATTTCTTACAGTGATTAGTAGCAGGGTGTGTGCTGCAGCAGCTGTCCCAGGCTACTTTGTTTATGTTAAGGCTTTTACGCATTCTGTTTTTTCCACAGGCGGCTGCTGAGACACCCCACCTCCACTGTGTCCCATCCACTCCTCAGCACGCATTAGCACCACTGAATTCAGTTCTGTTTGGCAGGCCATTTAGACACCCACTCCCCCACCCCATGTACCCAAGTCTTTTTTTCTGCTATTGAAAACACACCTTTCTGTTGACCAAGAAGGCTTTTCTATAGAGCCTAAGCATGTGAAAGATTTCCCAAAAAGAAGTAAGTGGTGCCTGTGTGGAGCAATTCTTGGTTTTGAGTTTTCAATGGACCTTGTGGACAATGTTCTTGATATCTGCCCAAATTTCCTTTTTGTTGCACCACAGGCTCCTTGTGGTGTAAATGTTTGTCTGTAGTATTGTGGCTGTATCTGTCAGAAATCCTTGAACTGCGTGACTAGGATAGATAATAAAGAAGAACAGGTAAACCAAAACTGTATTTTAAAAATGTTGACATTTGATTTCTTGTATATTTTTTCATCAATTACCAGTTGTTAATTGGATTGGATTAGTTAAATTGTGTTATATTTTATTTTATATTTTGTATAACAATATGTTAGTTTAATCTCCTTAAACTGAAATACTGCAAAATTGTTTATACTTCTTGAATTTCAGCTGTCATTTGTCTAAAAATTTCATCATTAATCAGTAACACACTGTGTCTCAATGTGAGTGATCAATAGTAATTAAGTGATTTCACAGACAAGTAATCTCTAATCATCTTAAGTATTTGTCAAACATTGTGCATGTGTAGCAGTCCAGGATTTTGCGTGAAAAAATCTATGAAACATGTAAAGAGCAGCAAGCGGTTAATTATCATGGAAAACAGGGTTGTGCACCAAGAGAAAGCTAGATTTATATGCAGCGCCACTGAATAGCAATCCTCAGCACAGTGCTAATTGTTTGATGGATAGTACAGATCCATTTGCATTTATATTGTACCCCAAACGCCTCCCACCTATTTAGATCCCATATTTAACTAACTCCCGACACTGGAGCAATGGTTACAATGATCTGCCCAGCTAAGACCTCAACATGTATTTTAACAGGGGCATCTGTAACCCACTGCTCACTGGTGGTTTGTTTCACGGGCTTGTTTGACAGATTTTGTGGGGTGTCAGAGGCTACAGTCACATCAAGTTTTTTATTTTTATGGCTTGAGTGTTGCCTTCTTTAAGGCTTTACATGGCTTTGGGGGGACATGCTGACTTTCCAGGGTCAACTAATCTATTCAGAAACTAAGTTAACAAACCAGTGTAGGGCAGACATATGTAGTGATGGACTTTCTACTATGTTAATCTTGTAAAATGAATATCTTTAGAATTTGGATGATGTCACCTTATTCTGGGATCATGTTACTTTCTGCCCTCTGCTAAAATGACTAAAAAAGTAATTGATAATCTTTCATTTCAGTATTGAAAATGCTGCATTTGGGGTTTTGTAAGTGCAAATCCTTTGAGTGCACGTTTAAGAGCCCTGCTGTTGCTGATCTGGAGACAGAGACCTATGGTGACAACTGTTATTAAAGTTTTAACACTAAACTGTTGTGTCAGTAAAAACTAAAGGAGTAATATGATAGTCTATTCAGAACATTGGTTTGGTGATTTCTTTTATCCCCCTGAATGAGTGAAGCTATGCATTTATTAAAAGCCTCAGATTCACAAGGTGGTTTGGGTGGATGGTGGGTGGAACAAAGCACACAACTGTGTCATCACAGACCAAGGTTCACTCTTGTCTGTGCTTTGGTTTAGGTAACAAAAGCACTTTGGTTAAGACCACAATCTTTCCCTATGTGTTAAGAATAACTAAACTTGACTATAAAAAAAGTTTTAGAGAACTGAACATTTTACAAATCAAATGTTTCCTCATTATGTTAATAGAATATTTCCCAGTTCAGTTATACAAAATATTGCCACACTGCTACATGTAAAAGTCTGACTGGGTCAGTCAGATGATAACATCTCTGAGCAGCTTCTCTTAGGTTGCAGTCGTCTTTCACATATTACATTGGCCCATTGACTGTGTTTTCAAGGTTACTGAGCAGTTTAGGAAAACGATTCATTTTGTTTTTAACATTGATGTTAATGAACCTGCACTCACCATTTCAGTGACTTCAGTTGATACGGTTCTTTGTTCATCTGCCTCTGCAACATTTTCTCTGCAGAACCACATTATTGCTCTGATTACAGCTGCTTTACATTAGCTTTACACCCTCAAACAAACCTGACTCTACCCTGGCCAGTTGTAGACAATGCAATTCAAAAATGTAGAGTCTGCAGTTGTTTTAAAGGGGAAAACAGACCATCCATCATTTCTTTTGTGTATGCAAAGAGGCCTCAATTGATTTTGGATCATTGCATAGATATGCAGTTAGCTTCTTTTTGGCACTTCTCAAGCTCTGCAGCTCAGGCTTTAGAGGAACTTTGTCTGTGAAATAACAGCATGCGATTGTTATCGTTTGAGAGATTTCAGTCCATGGCAGTTTTCATGGTCTTTGTAAGTAACTTTTCTAAGTCTTTGTGAACATCCTCTTATTAACCTTCTCTGTCAGTGTCTCAACCCACTTCTTTCTGCTCCATGTATCTTAGCATTAGATGATAATAACACTTTAAAAATACTCCTTATCACCTATAATCACGATGTGTTGAGACATCTTGCTTAAATAAAACCTTGTGTTTGTTATCTTCACAAATCCCTACATTAAAATAACACAACAGTGGCATTTTCTTTGTTTTAGCTCCTTCTCTCAGGATTCAGACTTAGACAGATGAACAAAAACAACAACCTTGCTCTCTGGTGGTGAAATATAACGATAATGCCAGATGCAGCCTATTTATGAAGAACAACACTGTTTAGTTTTACAGTATGCTTTGTGTGAAAGTTCTGACAGCTGCACTCAAGGCAGATTTCCAGGACCAACATTTGCATCGCATATCATCTGTCATTGCTATGGCCTGTTGCTTCTTTGAAAAACTCCTCAGGGTTTCCCATGGCCTCAAAGGTACATCTCATTGCATACCAGCCGATTAATAATAAGGAGAAAAGGCTGTGTAGAAGAGAGATGGCCAAAGCACTGAGCCCAGCTCTTTGGAAACAAAAACAATGCACTTTACAGAACATTCTCGAAACTTTAGAAAACAGCTTGTTCTCTGTGCTCTCACATTTGCATAGCATCAAGGATCGTGAGCAAAAGGTAAAAAATTAGCAGCCCATACAAGCTGCATCTAAAATCTTGGGAGCAGCTGAAGTGCTCTTGCGGCTGCAGAGTGGAAGCATTTTCTCCCCCCCTGCATGTGGCGGAGGTCCTGGTATTGAGGCCCCAAGTCATTAATCACTAGGATCTTTTCAGCTGTCAATACATACAAAAAGTCCCCCCTCCACCACCACCAAACTCAACAATGGTGACTTAAATAAAAAGTTTTTTTTCTTTTTTTTTTTTTTTTAAACAGGAGCAAATATAGTTCACTGCGGATTATTGTTTACTGCTCTGTCCGGCACAAATCTCATACAGTATTCATAAAGAGCTTATCTTGTGGAAAAATCCTTGTCTGAACAACAAAGGCATATTGTCCGTAAAA
>JAUBNQ010000005.1:4687784-4705864 GCA_032353495.1 Ctenopoma kingsleyae | reverse complement strand
AAGTGATAATCCGGTGTCTGTCATTCTTTTTCTGTAGAATATGGTCTGCTATTTGCTGTATATATCTTATATGCAAATTGTTAGGCAAGGGATGTAGTAGTGGCAGTTATTAAAGCCAAATAATACTGTAGTACAGCTTTGAACTTCCTGAGGTGTATTAGTGAAATATTCACACTTAACTTAATCCAGGTGATTTGTTTTGTGCAGGAGATTTTTTTTTTTTTTTTAACACAATGTGTAAACAAACTGTAGTCTTGGTCTAGGTTTTAACACAACTAGTTCCAGGTTTGGTTCTGTGTAAGTAGGGGACAAAATAACTTAAATGAAATAACGTAATGCTAGTCCATATGGAAAACCTTTGTATTAAACATATAGTAGTATAGTAAGTTTACTGAAATATATAGTTATACATTTCTGTCATAATTTCATACTATAGCTCTTAAAATGTATTACAAACGTGGTAAGAAAAATGTTTGCGGTGTTAAAAAATGAATAATTGGTGCAACATCTGCTTGATTGTAATATGATGAAAAGTACTTCTTTTTTGATCAGTAAATGCATTTCAGAGTGATGAATACGTTCGTGTCACATTTCTCTGCATATGTCTTGTGCGATCCATGTATCAAAGTAGCATAACCTTATTAATGGCTTTAGGCCTCAGGTACATTACTAAAGCAGGAGGGAGGTCATCAACAGCTGTTTAACCACACACCAGTCTATTGTTCATCAGAACCGTGGTGGGCCCATCTCTCTCAGTGGCTCAGCTAATTACGAGGGCAGCGCTGTGTAAAACTGTGCACAGTTTGGAAGCATCTGTCAGTGTGACAGATGCATGACATAGCCCTCTCCAGAATGAAAAAGAAATTTCCTATATAATAAATGTACTATGTGGCACTGATCCAGTTTTGGGCCATTTGCTTGCACATTACCTGGGGACACAATGGGCTCTTCTTCAGCTAAACTAAACCAACAAGGACTGAAGCTTAATGCTACTGATTGTCAGCACAGCCAGTTTTGTGTCTCAACGGGTTATTTATTAGTCTCCCTCGACTGACACATTGATACAGCAGCTTCATGTTCCTGACCCTAAACTATATGAAATGATTCTGAATTTCATGACTGGTGACACTTGGTATTCCTGTAATGAAGACGCTGATTATACAAAACAAACCTTCTGTGTGTCTATATTCCATTAGCTCTCCTGTAAATTGGCAATTTAGTGCTGTGGATATCTGTGAAATAAAGGAGGCTTGCTGCTATAAAGAACAGCCACTCTTTCACTCTGTAAAGCCAGGAGTTCATTGATTGATGAATGGCTTAGCAGATGTGGAAATAAATTGATACAGAGTGCACAAACATTGGTCTTCTATCTTGTGCAGTGCAGAGAGAATCAAATAGTGTGTGTATAGGACCACTGGGTACAATATGTTCCTCTGCACTTCATATCTATTAGCTTCTAATCTTCTGAGGTAAAGTGACAACAGACCTGGGAAAAGATCTAAAAAAAAATAACAAGCAAGTTTGGGCTCCTGAAATGTCTTCTAATAAGGCTGACCAACACAACTTGATAAAGACATGCAGCTGATACTGACAGATGGTTAACAGAAGATAAAGCTGATGTTACTTATTTCTGTTTCAAAACCCAAAATTGACCCCATTGAATTGTGGCAGTGGTGAAATATTTTGCACAAGGCAGAGTGGTTTAAAAGTAAAGACTAAATAGACTCAAACATCCGTTCATGGTTAAATAAAGGTCCAAAAAATCCTTAAGAATCAGTCTGTTTGCACAGTAGCCAGTGTCTGGTCTGAGTAAACTGTCACCGGTCTCTGTAGGAGACAGAGAGCACACACTGATACAAACCAGTTGGGAGAAGTAATGAGAAGAACGACTTTTTTAACAGTGGTTCACGGGCTTTGTAGCTCTTCAGAGAAAACTGTTTAGGTGTTAATTTATGTGCTGCTGATGAAACTGTGGCTAATCGTTCTTTAGTGTGAATTTTGAGGCTCGGGGAGGTAAAATAACACCATGAGGCACTACATAAGCAGTGAATTTATCTTAACCTGCTAGCACACACACGCACGCTCTTTCACAAACCTTTTGAACCTTGAGTAGTTTTAAAACTTGATTGTTAGTGAACAAACTGTGAATGCTGCCTCTGAAGATAAGTAAGACTGATAAGTTCCTCAAGACACACAGAAAATAACTACAGTATAATTGTTAATCTTTTAAAATGTATCTAACGTTTTATTTCTTTCCTCTTTTGCTTTCAGACGGAGCTTTTCAAAACCACTCTCGACTGCGGACACCTCCTCTACCACTCTCCCACTCCCACTCGCCCAATCATCAGCACCATGCTGCCTCCATTAACTCCTTGAACAGGGGCAACTACACTCCACGGAGCAACCCAAGTCCTGCGCCTACAGACAGCTCCATCCCTCCCGAGGGTCCAGCCAGTGGTCAAGATTCAGGCAGCGCACAGGACAACTGGCTACTCAACAGCAACATCCCTCTGGAAACAAGGTAGTGTTTTAACTTGTCTCCTTAACAGTGAGTAGAGATGTTGGCATCTGTAAGTCTGAGCCTGAGCTGGTGCCATTGAACACTGCTTTTCATACTGTTGGCTCCATATTAAATTACCACAGTGCTAACAAGTAGCAAAGCAATAAAATGGAAAACATCCTGCTAGGGGCAAAGGCCTACAATTGTGATGAACATGATTTTGTGGCAAACAAGAGAAAAGTGCTGCTTTTAAGTCGTCGACTAATGCTAGCAGTCCTAATGGTGGAAGCTATTAGGTTTAAACAGCAGAGTAATTATAATCACGTTGGAGATGAAACAGTTCTTGCAAAATTACATTCAGGCTCCCGTGAGCAGGCTTCATAGCTCCTTCACTTCAGCTCTGAGTTTTATTTATTTCATATTAATCAGTATTCATTTCTCTAGCACATTTCTCAATAGGAGGCCCTTGTGTGAAGTAGATCTGTCAAGTGTTATTGTAACAAAGGGAATATCTGTTGATATTTCTTTTCTTTGGCTGGTCTTATTGCAAGGCGGTATGAAATCAAAAATAGCAAGGCAGAATTATCCCAGTCCGCCTAATGATCGCATTACTTTGTTAGGAGTTGAAAAACCAAACAAAACCTTCTTAATCAGGCCACCTGGTGAGCAAATATAAATAAGAAACATAATTAGTTAAGTTAGAATGGCTAAAAAATAAATGTATCTTTATTTAAATGATGTAATTATTAGAATCTATTCAAAGCTAGTTTAAAACTTTAGACCACACTCATTTCTATAGCAGTGGTTCAGACCAACAGAGATTTTTTTCTTCTCATGGCAACTTGGTCCACACAATAATATATGCAGCATATGTACACAGGTGCTTGTTGGTTTTAACAATTTTAGATGTAATGTTACTGTACTGTATTATTTTGTCTATGAACTGTACAAGTACAAACAAGCAAAACAGAAGAAACAATGAGGCCACTGAGAGGTGGTTTCTTATCATATATGATGTTACAAAAGGCTAATACAACAGTTAATGTTGATATCCACAAGCAGCTAAAATCTTTAAAGTATTTAAAGCTGGCAGCCAAGTTGTGTTAAGTTTGATGTTAGTTTTGTCTTGTCAGACTGTGTCGAGGGCTGATCTGTCAGCATTTCTGTAATTAGCTGCAACATATTTGCATATTAAGCTGTTTAGTGATTTTGATATTTATTGCTTTCGTCTTCTGTTTTGATAAAATAATGGTGATTTCATTAAGCCGTGTTTAAGTCTTAAGTTTATATTTTAAGCCCGTTGCCATAAATTAAACTGTTGTTGACAGCTAATAATTCATTTGTTACAACTATACAGCATATATATAACAGGCTTACTTCTTCTTACTTACTTTCTTCTGACATTTTATGTGAGATGGTTCAGCCAACAGGAAAATGAGCATCAATTTCAGCTGATAGGACAGTTAGTGTAATAGTGAATGATTACGTATCATCCAGCACCAAAGTTAATCCTGCACAGGTATTCCCTATGGAGCTGAAAACAGATGGTGAGGAGAGTGGATCAGCAACAGGCAATAATGCTGCTGAAACCACAAATGTAGTCTTTATGACCCATTACACTGAAAGAAGATCAACTACTAAACTTCTAATTATGAAAGTGAAGCCATTAGTAAAATCCATGCAAACGTGGAAATATTAGATGTCACTTCCATCCATGCATCAATTTTCTGCCGCCTTGGGCTGAGGTGGCACGGGCCATGCAAGGTAGTAGTTGCCCAGCAAATATTTCCAGCTCCTCTTGGGAAATCCAAAGCTCTCCCAGACCAGATGATATCTATAATCTCTCTAGTGTGTTCTGGATCTACCCCAGGTTCTCCTACCCATTGGGCATTCCACAAACTCCCTTTAGGTGTTTGAGCTCCTTTGCCTATTTACATGGGTGAGCCAACCAACACCATTCTTTCTGCAGACATCATACCAATCCACTTGTTAATCTCACGCTCTATTCTACCCTCAAATACTTACCCCAAGATATTTAAACTTTAAATTTAAATGTCACTTTTATTTAGTTAATATTATGACAATGGCCCTCCCTTGTCACTTTTGTGAAATTTAATGGACCATGTAAATTCTGCACTGGTAGATCCTATCCTGCTGCCACTGGAGAGATGCCAGCAGTTGGTTGGCCCTATGTAGCCTCACAATTTTGTTAAGAGTTTCTGCCAAGCATCTCTCTCTCTCATTCATTAAAAGTTGCATTCTGCCTCAGAACACAGACTTGAGAGACCATGAACACACTTTTCTATCGGCCTCGAAGGGGCAGGGATCAAAAACGAGGCTTTTCTCTTGTACCATAGAACGTGTTCAGCCTGCCCATTGCATGTGGACTGTTCATTTCTCCATTGCATTGCTTCAGTGTTTACTTCTGGAACAGAGCTGTCATGGGGTTAGTGCATTATGGGAGAAATGAGACATGCGCCTGTAGAAACTGTAGAAAGAACTGAGAATGTTTTTGGTTTTTTTGTTTTTTGGTTTTTTTGTCTGTTCAGAGTTTGCAACCATTAAATAAAAAAACAACTTTGCTCAAAGATCCTATCTAGTATGGAAAATATTATACTTTTTAGATTAAGATTAAGATGTTAAGTGTTTTTTTAATAAGTGAAACCTGAAGATTCTTATTTATAAGTGATTAAGTGATGCATTGTTTTCTTCCAATCACAACCTCAAAGGAGCCAGAATACACTAATGTATATCAGAGAAGAGCAAGACGCTTGCAGAGAAGGGCAGGGCTCGTACAAAACAAGGTATGGCAGTGCCCAAACAAGGGGAACAAGAGAGCTAGATGTTATTTGTCTCACCCCTTTGTAGAAGTAGTTCCATAAGGGCCTTGGTTTCTTTGTCCCACACTATGTATGTGTCTTGATCTCCATTTGTCAGTTGTTGATGTTGCTTGGTGAACACGCACTGTATTGACATTTCTGTGTTTCTTGCATGCAAGTCTCACACTGGCTTCATATCCATCTTTCCACCTGTGTGTAGAAACATAGCAAAGCAGACATTCCTAGAGACTTTACAGGACAACCTCATTGAGATGGACATTCTGGCATCAGCACGCCATGATGCCTCATACAACGATGGGTATGTTGCATGTTTGCTATCTGGCTCGCACTACTGTCAGAAACTGCTTTTTTTGCAGTGAAAACAATTGTGACGCCTGCACTATTTTTCCATCAAACATCCTCTGTTTTGAAATGCTGTCAATCATCAGTGTGTGTCTTCTATAGTGCTAGAATCTTTGCTGTATTTGTCCCTTCCCTGTTTAATACAACTAACAATTTGCATTAAGTCACATTGTTGGGTTGTATTGCTTTTGATTAATGTTAAACATGTTGACAGTTGCTTATGTTACCGTATCTCCTATTGCTACAATAGGATATGTCAGAGATTTGTCTAAATGTTTATAAATAAAATATGGTCTCAGTGACTTTCCACATCATACATTGTAATGTGACATTCAATCACATTCATGTCACTGTCGTTCGTGAGCTTCTTGTAAACTTGTCAGTAAAATGGCCTTGACAGCAGTGTTGCTGCCACTGCCTCTCTCTGATGGGCTGATCATACAGCACTTGGACACGCAGCTCTACACATGTATTGTGAGATAGCTGGCCATGTTCTTCAAGGGCGAATAAATCTGTTCAACTCCGTGCTGCAACATTATATTCCGTATCTCTCCTCTGGACAGCCTTGACACATAGTTACGGGGAATTACTCTTCACCACACTGGCATGAATACATAAACAAGAACCAGCTGCGGTCATTAGTCCTGTAAATTATAGATAATATTGATTCACAGTTTAGACTGCGCAAAACACAATATGCTTTGGTATCTCACTAATCTAGCGGATGCGTGACTGTTGTAACAGTGTGTGCTTTGAAACAGATGTTTATCAGTGTGTAGGACTGTACTTGGATGGACAGTAACCTACCTAAGTACAGTATATCAAGACAGACATCCCTAAGAAATGAGTTTTTCTGTTAAAGGAAATGTGCTTTTTCCAGGCACTTCCTGTTCAAACCAGGTGGAACATCACCAATGTATTGCACAACATCACCAGGATACCCTTTGACCTCCAGCACGGTGTACTCGCCTCCCCCACGCCCTCTGCCTCGAAACACATTCTCTCGACCTGCCTTCAGCTTGAAGAAACCCTATAAGCACTGCAACTGGAAGTGTGCTGCTCTCAGTGCCATTCTCATCTCTGTAACACTGCTGTTCCTGTTGGCCTACTTCATTGGTAAGTCACCTCCAATGAACCTCCTACATGACCACTTATACCTGTCTTCCCTCAGCCCTGACCCTCAACTAGCTGCAGACACAGGATGAGTTCATGCTCTATTGTGTTCCCTCTGACATCCGTTTTAATAGTATTGAGTCTGCACCCTGCACCCTGTATGAGCATAGTTGTATAAGGACTCACAGACTGACTTCTCATCCACGCTTCCCGTCTGAAATAACATTATCATTTGTAGATTGGGTTGACTAAATATGCACAGATGGGCAATCCAGTTTCTTGCTTTTGTGAATAGGTCAGGTGGGGAATGAATTAAAAAGACATGAGCCATCGCACAAGAGAAGGCTGCCCATTTAGAATATTCATCTTATTGGATTTAACATTCCCTGACCAGCACACCTACATCCCAGCTGGGTAAGAACTATCAGCTGTGACATCAGTTTTATGTTATTAAATCAGATCTGCTCTTTTTGACTGCTGGCATTCCCTAAGGGAACAATATTCATATCTGATAATATAAACAGTCTCTGTCTTTATCTGTGTATTATAAATAAATAAAATAGCTTTATCTATATACAAAACAGTTTACACGACATTTTACTTGACATCAGTTTTCTTTCTGGTTCGTTCAGCCATGCTCGTTATCACTGCTCGTGCTAGCTACCCAGTTCACCTTCGTATTTCAGGCAAGCTGTTGCTGTGCCAGCAATGTAAAATGTAACACTTCATGAGTGGCAGGGTGGCAGGTGTTCTCAATATTGTAACCGGCTAGAGGTTAGTCAGTGAAAATGTACATTCAGAATATTTTAAAGGAATGAGTGACACGATTTAGGATCATACAGCTAAAGGTTGTTGGAATGTAATGTGAAACATGTATGAGTGGCTTGACATGTGGATTTGAATAGCCTTGAATATCTTTGCTGCTCGGATTGGCCGACAGTTACAATGATGTGGTGATATACATTTCACAGCTAGCCAGACCTTTTTATTCCTGTAAGGAATCTCCTCAATAGGAGATGATAAACACTTAAATATAGTTTAATACATTCATTCTTGTAATATACATTTGATTGGCTGTGAATACTTACTTAAGACATAAATGGTTAAAATGTTGAGTTCAGTCTTGCACACAAAAAGAAATAGTTTTTCAAATAGAGCGGTGGAGAGAACATTGTAGTTAATTTGCATGACACCAGTGAAAGGAACAGCCAGACCATTCTTCTTTGCCTTCATCGTGAGATAAATTAATTCTTCATTGAGGACATTTGTTATAGATATGCATTATGCTGTAACAATCATGAAAGCTATCGTTTCTGCTTTTCCTTGAGGCCAAACGAACTAAAATCCGATTATTCATATTTTGTCACCAGGGCCATTTAAATTGTTTCGTTTAAAATTCAGAGCTGCGCTCGACTGAAAAAAGAAGTCAGCTGGTTGGTGCTCATGGTGATTATCTACGTACACAGCAATTTTTAATCAATGATGGTTAGTGTGAGCTAGTTCTGGTTTAGCTTTGTTTTTGGCATCAGCAGCGTGTCTTGGCTATAGAAGTAGAGATACAATATGTGTTGACTATTTACGACTTGTGACCTGGCCAGAAGCCAGCGAGCCCCAGCCCCATCAGCCTGATAGTGCTTAATCACACTGTGTAATTATACCCTGCAAAACTCAGACCATCTCCCGGTGCACCTCAAGTAAACATGTTGGAGACAAAACCTCTCCCTAAGACCGGAATTTCCAATCAAGAGCGAGGGCCATATTTAATTAAAGGCTGATGAGAAAATACATTTAATTTCAAGAGCAATTAATTATTGAGGCCTGTAATTGGGAACTCTGGGTGAGATGTCTAATGAACCCAATTATGCCTCATGACAGATGTTTTGACTTGCAGCATGGTTTTATTATGTCACAGCTTTGTAAAGTGGCACATTTTTGAGGTACAAAAAGGTCGGAGGTATAAGATGACACTATTTTCTCTGTAGTTGTTCGCTCATTAGCACATTTGCTATATGTTCCTCATTTTAAGGTCATCAGCATCCTCCTGTGTTCACTTCCATTCACCCTGGGTATCTAACCAAGGACAAAGAGGTTAGGCCCCAGAAAATTTTTCAGTGCATGATCATCCAACCCAGAAAAAAAACTCTCTGTAAATTTTAACTCTGTCTGTCTTCCAGTACTTAAGAGATGAATTGATATGCGTTTTCATTATCCCTGTGTGATAGTTGTACATTTGTAGATGCTGTTATTCCTCTGCTTGTACAGTGAAAGGATAAATGAAATGGTATGAAAATCACAATTATAGTAACCAAAATGATCATTGTTGTGCTTCAGTTTTTTTATCAAAAACATTTTTTATTTATACAAGTATAATAATATATATTATACATATGTACACACACACACAGATAGATAGCTAGATAGATAAGTATACTGTATATTGCAGATTTATACTGCCGCCAAGCATGCAGCATTGCACCACTGGCTGCATGTTGTTGCAGTTAGATGGCGTTTTGCATTTGAACATTTGCATATATTCATTAACCTCATATATACAATCATTGTGTTCATGCGCTCAATAAAATATTTACATGTTGAAAAGCGAGCTTCGTTCACAAACCTGAAAAACAGGTCTGCCTTTGACCTGTGGGGATTACTGTAGTTTTGATATGGTTCGTTCACAGAATAGATGACTTGGCTGCACTAGACAGAGAGTTGTCGGATTTTGAACCACATGTAAGAATTAGTTCAAGTTACACTCTAAAAGTCTTAAGCTGGCATGTCAAAGCAAATTACGGTTACGCTATTACACACTGACTCACTCATTTCTCACTTTTTAAAAGTGGTGTGCAAATTAAAATTATCCGCAAGTGTTATGCGCAAGAGCTGTGATTTACACTATACTGTAGGCTGCTGGTATAAGTGAGGTATAAATGTAGTTAGGTGAGACATGAGCCATATTTAACACCTATTCATTTTTTAAGAGCTTAAATAAAACATTAATTAAACCTTTTTTTTCACTTTTAAGGCATATGAGACTGTGTTCTGTCTAGTATTTTTTGAAACAAAAAAGGTTCCTCATCATTATTTAGCTTCCCTTGCAGTGTGCACTAGTTGTAAAGTGCTCTTCAGGTCAGAGGATAGAAGCACAAGAATCCTGGCAGATGACCCAACAGCAATACACGTTTGCTTCCTCAGATTGGCTCAGCAGTCTTCTACCACAGTATCTCTGTTCTTAATTGGTATATGGCGTTACCCAACTTTCTGCCAAAAGATAAGAGAAAGGAGGGCACAGCATGCTTAGGACAAAATGGGCGATTCTATGAAGTGATGTACTCTTGACAGGTCAGTGTCATCGCTGGAATGCAGACACAGCTTGTCTCTGCCAGTGGCCCTCTCATTAGAAGTACCTTGTTATTTTTACAGCCTATCTTCATTTTGTCTTCGATTGCGGCAGTCTTTTGAGTGTCATTGAACAATGTTTGCAAAGTTTGAAAAGCAAGCAAAACAAAATCAGGAGGCTTGTCACTGGCTCAGGTCCAATGCTCTGCATATCACAGATACCAAGAAGGCGCTGAAGTAAATCTTTAAGGATGGGAGAGGGAGGCGTCTTCAACCATTTTCCATTAGAGGCCTCAGGGATGGATGGGATGAGGAGCGAGGCTCACAAAGACGTGATTACTAGGACACTTGGAACGACACCCTGCCTGGTGACTTTGCGGTAGTTCTGCCAGCAACATACACTGACTTTTTCCATTTCGCCAGTCAGTGTAGAGCTACAAATCAAAAGGAATGTCTTTCTGGAGCTTACAAAATGACAAACAAAGCCATCTGTCTCCTCACTGGTTGTCCTCTACTGACACAGCCATTTCCACAGGCACTGGACAGACACGGAACAGATGCTGGTATTGCAGTTGAACTTTCATCATCTCGGGGAATGTTTGTGTTGCATTTTCCCAGATAGCTACACCACTGCTACCTGTCTCAAACCACAACTCAAATAACAAACCCATCTAGATAATTCAGTAAACATGTTGTACTGTTTATCTAGAGTGCATCATACAAAATATTAGGTGTTCAGTATGCTGCAGGCCTTTTTTCCTCGCTATTATTGTTGAAGGACAGACTAGATTGAAAGGACTTGTTCTTACCACCCGCTCTAACCTCGTGAGATCACTAGCTAACAAAAGTGTGATAACTAGTGAGCAGCACATAAAAGTACTATGAAAGTCCATCTGATCCATCTAAATGAATCAGATATAAATATGCAACATAGAAATATATTTTTTGCTTCATAATATGCTTATGAGCCGAAGGAAATAAACTGTACACTGTACTGTGTGATCAAACTCTAAATTTATGTACAAAACCTCATTTATTAGAAATGTATTTATAATTTAGTTAGATAAAATGAAGATTATTTTTTAATCCTCAATCTCACTCTTGTACTTAATTTTAAAAATTAACTTTAAAAATCAAACTTAAGCTTGTTACGACCCAGTAACACATCATTTGTTTTATGTTATGAAATAATGTCTTTGTCGTCTGAACACACTGAACGGTTTATCAGTAACATGAGCTTTTCCTTTATAAAGAAAAAAGAGACATTTGAAGAAAACAACACTGAGGGGACATGAGACGTCTAAACTTCCAGATTGAGTCTAAAACTCTAAGATCATTTTCATTCTTTGCAAATGAATTGTGTGGTTATTTACTTGAGGAGCTTAAGAGAACCAACAAACCGATAAAATAGCTTTATTGAGTTGCTGCGCTTTTTCTGCTGACTGTTGACTTCCAACATGGCTTTTGCCTTGCTAAGCTCGTCTTGTCCATTCTCTTATTGGTGATCTGTCATCGTCAGCCCCTCCTCCTCTGCCCTGCACTCTACTGCCATTGTTACAAAGGACATTTCTTTTGTCGACCTTGTAAAATATCAGCATCTTTCATCCGCTGTGTTCACATTGAAACACCCCTGGTGTCTTCCTGCTAATGTGTTTTTTTCCCTTTTGTCCCCTAGTTTAGTAGGGGAATGGAAAGGTACTGGGGTTGGAAAAATGACAGGGCTATGGGGATGGTCCATGCTGATGTTGGTGTGGTGAGATAGATGTTGTCCCGTGGGGTCAGGGTAGCATTCGTCTTCTGATCTTACTGCTCAGCACTTTTTAAAAAATACCATTAACCATTAAACCATGTATTGTTCTGTATTCTTTCAATTTATTTTCTGTTGCCCCATCTTGCAGCTGTCACCTTGGGATAAGAAGCAATCTGATAGCTTCTTGACAGTTTTGGAGGTTATTTTGTATTGTTGTATTTGTATTTGTATTTGTTTTCTTTTCTTAGATAACGTACATTTAAAGTCATCTAAACATAAGTCATTTTTGAATTTATTTTATGTTTAATATTTCAGCCATGCACCTTTTTGGATTAAACTGGCACCTGCAACCCATGCAGAGGCAGCTGTACCAGCTGTCAGAGGACAATACAAGTGGCCTACCTTTTCCCACTGACCTGAGCTTTCCACCATTAGGCAACACAGGTTTGGAAATACCTGACCGCAAGGGAAAAGATGACAGTAAGTATAATTTATGTAATGATAATATTGTTTTATTAGTTTTTTTCTCCAAATAATGCTTAAATAAACCTATATTCAACAGATTTTTTCCAAGATGAATTGCGTGACTCTCATCAGACCTTAATACACTCTTGCAGTCACATCAGAAAATACTGCACAAGAAAAAAGTTTTTCAAATCTTTAAGTTTACAGATGACATTTTGAAGCCCAAGCTAGTGTGTTATTATTTTGTTATCCAGTTTCACATTGTGTTCACTCGTCTCTGTGGTATACATTGAGATCTGCATTGTAATCCTATGAAAGTTGTTGTAAGTGGGAAAGTGTTATTTGTTCCTGGAGGGAGAAAATGGGACAGCTTAAGGGACTGAGTATCCAGGGGCTGGAGGGGGATTAGCTATTCTGTCCCCTTCAGAGCGGATGTGATCCTTTCATCTCCTAGCCTGGGCTGCCTTTCCTGGCAGCCAAAGAAAGCATGTGTTCACCCCACAGTACCAGCTGCTTCACTCGAGTAAAGTTTTCTGCTCCATTCTCAAGTAAATAGGTCCAGATTTAACCATGTGATTTGCCACTGGCAGACTACAATAGGTAGAAGATGGGGCCATTACCATATAGATGAATCCAGGAGTTGTCTTTTTCATTTAGCAGGCAGCAGAAAGTGTGTTTAGCTAACAACATGCATGTCTACAGCAGAGCCTGCATGGCAGCTGGCGCTGATAGGAAATCAATAGCCATACTTTTGTAAATAAGTCTCTTTCTGCAGTGCTGTCACCAGAAGCAATAGTGAGCTGTCTAATGTATTATCAAGGTGATGCAGATGTGTACGGTTTTTAAAATTCAGTTTGGTTCTTTCGTTCTGAGTCTTTCCATCAACGCTTTATGTCACGGTTTAGCTTGCAGAACAACAACCATCTATTTAACCATGAGACCCATTATCCCTAGTCTCCACTGATGATTTATTTAAACAGCTGATGAGTACACCATTAATGTGCTGCATAAATAAATACACACCCCAACATGTGCAAAATGAGCCTGCGTGTTGTAACATTATGTAATACCAAGATCTGGAGAACGGGGAGTATGTACTGTCTACTCTGATAAAACCCATTGCCACTGATGGACTTTTGAGAAGACTGCCATCTGCTGTGCCACGTGTAACCTAAAGCCGTGTCTGCCACCACGTCCTGGGGGTAGTTTGTATGGGCGTCTGCTTTAGTAGACATCACTGCTGAAATTAGCTCATCTACATGGGCAAACAGATGTTACCTTTTCCGCAGAGTGCAATATAAGTTGTATTATGGAGCATATGGACAATTTTTGGCATTGAAAGTGCTAGTACCTGAGTGGGTACTAGCAATAGAGAGCCCTCTCTACTATGATTACAATTTTCACTTTATTACTTTTACTTCAGTTAAAACTGTATTTATCACAATGTTGAAGCAGTTGTATTTTCTTGAGTATTTTTTGTACTGGTTCCACACAATATGTATATTTGGTCTTTTAAATAGTATTTTAGAACTTTTTAGTTTTATTTCTATGAGTTTTTGTCAGTGATTTGAAAAAAATAATTCCTTCCTCTTATTAAAACGTCTCATTTTTGAAACAAACATCTGTCATTTCACAACAATGAACACAAAATGCAGAGGTAGAATATAGTCTGAGGAGTAGACAGATGTTGAGTTGGATTATTAAGAACTGCTGGCAATGTTCAGAGGGGTCATTCATTATATTTCTTTCTCTGACTGTCAGGGAAGTGATTGAATATCTGTGATATGGTCAGACTATCATGCTTCAGCAGACTCCTTCTGCCCTCCACATGCTGGATTAATGGTGTGACATCTTTGACCGATTCACTTTGTGTGCAACGCAGGCAAATTGGACAGCTTGTTCCCAGATGACAGCTATATAGATATGGGCGAGATTGACGTGGGGCGCAAGGTCGCACAGCAGATTCCTCCTGGTATCTTCTGGAGGTCCCAAGTCTTCATTGATCATCCCATGTACCTGAAATTTAATGTGTCCCTCAGCAAAGATGCCTTAGTGGGAATCTATGGAAGGAGAGGCCTACCTCCATCGCACACACAGGTAGGAAATATTTATATGTTGCAGCCCTTGTTACTACTATAAATCTATTATATTCTGTTGTGCTTTTTAGTCCTATGAAAATAGAGTTTGAAGTTTGAATGTGTTTGTGGCTTTAAGTCAACGCACTCCGATGCTTTCTGTAATAAATCATTATTAGTGTTTAACGCTATTGTTTGTGAAAAACAATAGTAAATTGTAAATGTGATACTGTGTGAAACAATTTGCAATCATGACTGCACAGTGCAAGGATTCAGCTTCTTTTTCCATACTTCCTCCACCACAGAATATAAATTGGGACATTGTTTAAAAACTCTATCTAACCATGTAGGAGAATGTCATGAATACAAATCAATGCATAAATCTTTCTATTGTATTATGGATCACTTTCTATTTTGCAGAAAGGATTTATGGTAAATTTTTTTCAGGTTCAGTATCATCAATGAATCAAGCAAAAATACAGGGCTCGGGGGCAAACAAAGAGAGATTTTTCTTTGAACTAATTTCATATCTATGTGCTGCACTGAATCAGATAGATCATGTTATTAATCATCTCTGACTGCGTGGTTTACAAAGTTAAGACTTCTGCTTTAAATGTAACTGTAGTTTAGCAAATTGTTCATAGCATGGTTTTTGTTTGCATTAATGTCAAATGTGATTTATTCGTAAGATCACGTTTGTCTCTTTCCTCTATTTTTACTTCAAAGAAAATAATCCAGAGTGGAGTTTTCGTACTGTGACTGATTGCACATAGACTGGCAGATGAGTCAAGATTCCCTTCTTTATGTAGATGAAAATGAAATGTGGTCTCTTTGGTATTCATTGAGCCACTACTGATATGAAGGAAATCATGTTATGCAGATGTTATTTGGTAAACACCAACTTTAATTTTTTTTTCCCTCAGTTTCCTTCACTTTAATAGTTTTAAACAGGCTTTCATGTGAGATATGCGGACTATGAAATTATCACAGCCTTTGCAGCCACATTGTGTCAAGACTTACTCAAGCTCCTCTGGAATGATGAGTTATTTATGTAGACCAAATGATTCTCTGCTATAAAGAGGCCTGAAAGCACTCGAGTCTCATGTGTCACTCTAATGGCATGTCTGCGGTCCGTCCATCACTCTTTGTCACTTTCTGTGTATCTGCATGCAGTTTGACTTTGTGGAGCTGTTGGATGGACGGCGGCTCTTGGTCCAGGACATCCATGGTCTGGAGGGGCCTGTGGGTATGCAACGGAGCCTAGTACCGATCACCACACACGACACAGGCTTTATCCAGTACATGGACTCGGGCATCTGGCACCTGGCCATCTACAATGACGGAAAAGAAACTGAAACTGTCTCCTTCCTCACTACTGCCATAGGTGAGCACTCTGGGCATAACCTACTGCTGAAACCTGTAATAGCAATCCATATAATCCATATAATACTAGCCAGCAGCACTGCAGCAGCAAACAGCCCAGATTTGGGGCATGAGTCTGAGACAGTTTTTGGCAGATTTCAATAGCCAAGGAAAGTGCAGGTTAATCAAGGTGAAGTTGAATATTACAAAAATCAGGACATCAGTGCTATCCTGCCATGCCCCTGAGTAGGGCATTGAGAGATCATAATATCCTCATTAGCCTGAGTGTCTTCGGTGCGAATCAGGGGTCCAGCTTCTGGGAACCATTTGCATACAATTCAAAGTATGATTGTACCCTCCTGCTAGTGCCATTTTTGATCACAATTTGCTCCAATTTCCATCTACTTTCCATATATCAAAGTAGGGAAGATATTTCTCTCCTCTCAGTAACACTGTGTGGCACACAGATGCGTTTCAGACATACATCTTTCTTTGTGGGGGTGATTTCGTTGTAAGCTCCTCTTTGTTCTCCCTAAAGCGCCTTTGATTAGCACTGCTGTATCAAGCAAGGTGTGAGAGGGCCCAAGGTGTCGACTTTCACAGGCATGGCAGCTGGGAGCTGTTCTCACATGCTCTTTAATTAAAAGCTCCTGGGCCAGAATCCATCTGTGACAGGGTTTGTGCCAGGCAGCAGATCGATGAGAAGCTGTCCTCAACACCAATGTAACACCAAACGGAGACAGGCAAGAGATGCACTATGCCCCCCTGCTGTCTCAAGAACAGCTGTAATTCAATACTTAGTATATGATATGACACAAGCAGGGGAAGTCAGGGCAGCATGTTTACTTTTGCTTATTTCTTCTTGACTGGATGTGCATGAGGGCCTCCTGTGGTTTGCCTCACTAGATAAAGTATTCTTTGCAACGGATGGGGATGGGGTGGGGCAGTTAGTCAGAGCTAGAATTCTGCCGCTGTTCATTTGTATCGGGGCTGATCTGCCCACAGGAGCTCCTAGGGAGGCAGAGGGGCCCTTTCTAAAATGGGTCACCGGTTAAGTGCCCTTCAGCAGAAATTGAATCTCACCAACTGCCTGAATTGTATTGAGCCGTGGAGGGATGGAGTTGACCTTCAAATAAAGCAGCCCAGGTATAGAAATATATGTGAACAATATCTAGAACAGGCACACTGAGAGACAAGAGACACAAGCAGCATTGTTTATAAGACCCGAACAGTAAAATTATTTTAGTGTTTCTGACAGCATTTGTAGGAAAAATGTCTCAGTTTACCGTCAGTGAGGCACCTTGTGCTCTTCACATGTATTAAATGAAAGGTTTGCTTGTTGCACATACTGTAGCTGTGCTATAATATATCTGGGGGGATAGAGTGTCCCTGTCTTTAATCTGGGTTACTCCTCATTACTTGGCTGTAGCTTCGTGGCAATGTGAAATGTGTCCTACTGAATGTTTTGTATCACTGCCCTCTGGAGCATGAAGCCATTTGTCCTTGCTGCCTGGTGCCAGACATGCTTCAACTCAGACATGGCTTCCTATACAGGGGAGGAAAACAAGGGAAAGCAAAGGCCCAGTACCAATGTTTTACTCTGTATCCTTTCTCACTGTATAGCAGAGGCTTTTTCTGTACACAGCCACCCATCATTCAAAGGTGTGGACCATCCTCTGAGAGCATGGCAAGGTGCTGATTAAACTTGCCTATTGCATGCTACTCTGTCCTTACCGACTGGAGAGGCTCACACAATAGTTAGCTCCCCTGATATGAAGAGTAATGAATTTCAATGAAGCTCTGCTTGAATTCATGATTTATGTGTTGGCCTGTGTTCAGTATGTGGCTAAGAGATATTCATGGCCTCCCTTCCCTCCTCTCTGAGGAGACATACTGTAGACATGGGGAGCATGTAGTCTACTAAAATGCATCAGTATTCAGAATGGGACCAATGCAGCTCACCAAAGTAATACTCATGATAGATAAAGATAAACTTAATTAAAAACACATTAATGTAGAGTAGTTGACCACTTAATATGTCAATTGATTGCAAGTTAAAATTTAATCTTTCACCTAAATTATAATTTACAAACCTCCTTAGATGCAGGAATTGCTCCAGCATAATTGTTCTGGGAGGACTTTCTATTGTGCACACATACCAAACCTCTTTTTCCTACCCAACACCACACACACACACACACACACACACACACACACACACACACACACACACGGCTGGCTTCACTAGCTTTACCAAAATGCTGATTTACCTCCACCACACCCAAGGGTAGTCT
>JAUBNQ010000005.1:4658609-4669058 GCA_032353495.1 Ctenopoma kingsleyae | reverse complement strand
TATATATTTATTTTATTTGCTTTTAAGGTCACTGGTGGTCGTAAAAGCATTTCACTACATATCTTACTGTGTATGACTGTGTATGTGACAAATAAAATTTGAATTTGATTTGATATGATTAATCACATTTTATGGAAGGCTGCCCTTTGGCGGTTTCAAGCATCTAAGTGTGAAGAATATGCTACAAAATAAATAATCAGCACAGGGACAAATACTTTTTAACAGCACTGATATTATTCCATTATTGTAAATGTGTTGATCTTTCTCATACAGCCATGCTTGTGTCATTCGTGGACAAGTAGTGACCTCGGATGGAACACCACTGGTTGGAGTCAACATAAGTTTCCTCAACAACCCATCCTATGGTTACACAATCACTAGGCAAGATGGAAGGTAAGAGCCTGCTTCTTTATCTCAACACATATAAACAATGGATGCATTATTAGTTCCACTAACCTCTACCTAGGTATGCCACAGAGATGTGACAATTATATTTATATTATTGTCAAATACTGTTGTTTAGTTGTATTGAATGTTAATGATGGAAGAAAAAAAACACAGTTGCCACTGCAAACTGTGCTGCCATTGATCTGCTTTGTGCTTTCATTTGGTCCAATTTTGGAGTTCTCGGCTCAATTCCCAGAGAAATCAAACAAAGCCCTTCTGGTACACTCATAAGTTATGCTTCAGTAGCAGCAGGGAGGGGAAAAAATAAAATATGCCAATTCAAAGCAGCTCACTGGAGCTATGAAAAATTGTGCAGATGGACATTATTTATCTGACAATGGAAGATTTAGAGAAGTGAGAGATTTAAGTTTTGAAGGTGGACATGTAGTTATATATATTTTTTTGCATCTTTCTCCTTTCTTGATCTATCAGTTACCGTCGATGTCATGGGTGAAAAAATAATCTTGGCCCTAACTTTAATGAGTTATATGGTTGCTTTAAAACAACATCCAGAAAATAATACACTCTAAATGCACTGATGGACATCAATACCACTAACGTCCTCACACAGTTTCATAAGTCTTCCGGCCGCTGCAAGAAACACGAAATCGCTGTCTGGCTTCTTGTTTCATTACAGTACCACTAGAACCCCTTTGGAGAAAGATAAATTGTTGTGGTGAAGTGTTCTAAAAAGACAAGTGAGTTTTCTATATGGCTTTTTTGAGTGACTCTTTGCCAGCTGCTTTGGCACCAGGAGAGTTTCTCAAGGAACTCCAGACAGAAACCTCAGACTGATTTTGATGTGTTTCTTGGAGTAAAAGAGAAAGAAAACTTTGGGTAATATAGCCTCCATGTGTATAGTTATTTTCTTAATATGGTTTTTGAATAAGTTTGTGCATACACATACAGTACATGCTCTCAATTACCTCTCACAGTAGTCAGTGTTAGCAAGGCCTGGTGACAAACTAAGCCCCCTCTATCACAGCGCAGCATGTATTGGTGTTTGCTCTCCAAGCCCCGCTTCCTCCTGACACTTTTATCAGTCACTGACACTCTAAAGACACCCGTATTTCCTCTATTGCTTCTGCTCATTCCTTCCATGTTGTTGTTGTTACTCTTTCTTCTTCCTTGTTTTACAAAAATCTCTCATCTCCACCTTATCATCTTCTCCTTCCTCACTTATTTCATCTGCTCTCGTGCCTTCACGCTCTTCCTCCTCTATTCTTCCAATGCCCCTAAGCCTTTCTTTTCTGGGCACTACTCTTTTACTTATTTCCTGTGCTTTCCTTGAGCCTAGGTCTCATGTCCTTTCCACTACACAGGCTTCCCTCATCTCTATCCTTTTCCCATTTGTGTGTCCCATTTTTCTTATGCATCACTCCATTTTTCCTTTGCAAAGCTCTATACTGTTTTCTCCCTTCCAGCATATGTGTAAACACTACTCCATCTCCCAGGTTCCCCTGTAAACATGCCCAGTCGCCTGCAACTCCCCTGCAATCACTGTAAACAGGCTCAGTGCAGCGTGAAATCAGAAATGCACCTGTTCAGCCACTTAGAAATGGGAAAGCTGTCTCAACTCATTTTTATGATGTGTTCTTTATTGTCCAAGGGCTTAGTTTTTTAAATTACCTTTTCCACTATCTTGAAAAGTTTTCTGGCCTAAACAAAAGAGGTTAGTTCAGTTTCTTTACAGCTGTGTAGCTATTTTCTGACTGGCTGAGCATTGAAACAGACTCATTCCCATTTATGCTTTTCTCAGTAATGAGTAAATGCTGACATGGATTCCAGCTTATTACATTATTATGGCCTTGTGTGGACATTTATAGAAGTGTTATATATGGGAAATCCAGTGTCCACTTGATGACTTGGGAGTATATTGAAAGATCCATCCTGATGACCCAAGCACGCTTGTCAAAGGAGAGACCAATGTTTCACTGTGTTTAAATAGAGTTTTGAATGAAGACATGCCAAAGTTGCCATGCCATTCCATGGGACTTTTTACCCTCTTCAATCATAAAGTGCCTGCTGTACTGTGTACCTGCAGTATACAACTCTTACCTGTTCTTACTAACTGTTTTTATTTTGCTTTGCTATCAAGTTAATACCATCCAGTTAATGGTGATGGTCATAACACCCAGTGAATCCCTTTATCAATTCGTCATGCATAACCTGAGCCTGCCAGTTGTCATGTGGACTGACCAACTCTAGTGGCATGGCTACTGACGGATCACCATACTAAAGGGTACCACTATCACAGCCTCTATTGGATTTGGACCGCCGCTGCTGGACTCTTTCCACCACGCCTGGACCTTTTATTATCGCCAGAGTCAATCACACGTTTACCCTCAAGGGAAGTTTGACTGTGCAGATTCTAAATGTAAACCAATGGAGATTTTACCTAATTTAGAGGCCACTATCTAGACCTACCGCCTTACCTGTAATTTGGAAAAAAAATGTTTTCCATGTGAGGTTGAGGCTGTGTCCCAGGAGCCTGTAGGTGACCAGGTGCTAATTGGCTCTTAGAGAGAACTGACATAAGCTGCAGAACTCTGGTGCAGGTGCAGGCATGCTGTTGTCACCATGCAGCAGTTAGAGATGATGAAATCACCAGAGTGCAGCTTGTTTACTGGGACCCACACAGGTCAGTCCAGAGGCAGAGGCCATTTAATGCAACAGTAGATGGGATTGCATTGCAGGGCTTTTAGACTGATGCTAGAGTGGACAGCCTTCGTCTAAAGGATCGATAGAGATGTGGCGGCTGCTTCCATCCTGGAGCACAAATCTCTTTCTCTCACTTATAAATGTGAGCACAGGAGCAGTGAGTTACACATGTGTGCAGGAGAAGCAGTCATGGCTGAATTACAAGTATACATCTACTGTTTTTCATTCTTCAAAGCACATTCACAGATTGAAAAATAACATAATTATAATATAATTATTATTAATTGTGTGTCTCAAAGATAATGTTAAATAGTGAAACGTCATCCCTTTGTGACAGTCGTAATTTATTACAACATTAATTTATTACTTTTACATCCACACCTAATTAGAAAATATATCCACAACAAACTGTGGCACTGTTTAATCCTCAGCACACAACAGATTACATGCATTGCTAATTGTAATTTTCACTTTTGTGTTATTGGAAAAATACATTTTTCATATTCGCCATATGTGGAAAAACACTCATCCTGTCTGACATTGTGTCTTTGTTCCAGTTTTGACTTGGTGACCAATGGGGGCATCGCCATAGCCCTCCACTTCGAGCGTGCTCCATTCATTACCCAGGAGCACACACTCTGGTTGCCATGGGGACGCTTCTTTGTCATGGATACCATCGTTATGCGGCATGAGGAGAATGACATCCCTAGCTGTGACATCAGCAGCTTTACCAGGCCCAGTCCCATGGTTTCCCCAGCTCCACTCACAGCATTTGCTGGTTCCTGCTCTGAACGGGGGACCATTGTGCCTGAAATCCAGGTGATGCTCTGCCACTCTCCCCTCCTCATTTCCCTGCAGGTTGTGATCTACATGGGTCCTTCCTCCAAATGATTCATGGCACATATCTGGGAGAGACTCTGTAGATTATTTATCAACTGTATTAGTAACTCAGGCTGATGGCAGTGCTGTGATTTTATCTCTCTTGTGTAAGTGGTCTGCGGAACTTGGGCGATTTACAGTGTGCATTGTACTGTCTCACTAAAGAGTGATGATGATTACCTCACACACAATAAACAGGCAGGCCAGTTTTAATTTCTCCTGGGTTATAGTCTCCCAAGTTAAGCAAACATGCACCACTAGAAAGGATTAGATTAGATTTATTATGTAATGATTGCATGTTTGATATCTATCTAAATATGTATGTTTCTTGTTGGTAAAGACACACACCTGCATGGGTTTGTGTATGCAGCTGAATGTGAGGCTACTGTATGTCTAGCAGACATCTCTGTGCCCTTCTCTAATTACTTTGTCTCCCATTTTGCTTTATAAGATTTATGGCATATCAGTGAATTTAGTATGCAGTCCAGTCTATTTATAGCAGCCTTGTTTCTTGAGCTGTAAGTGCACTATACTGGGACATCGTCCAATTTACATTTGTCCTTATAAAAGGGAAATATGATCAGTTAACCAGGCAAAGCTACTGTATGCCCTCTGATCATTAAGAAAACACGCAAGAAAACATTATAAGCAAAATTCTGACCAATGTTGCGTTGGTTACCTTTGTTAATTGTTAATCTAAATCTTGTTCTGTACTGTGGAGACAGGTGACAAGAGGCAACTTAAGCATAGAGAAGTTGTTCAACCAAAGCGATGCTGTTGACCCTTTGAACCCTTTAATGTCTGAGTGTTGACCTATCATATTGTGTCATCATATGATTCATCTGTGGTGTTGTTCAATGTTCAGACTGCAAGCCCTGAACTCACAGGCGCTCTTATGATGATGTTGTCTTATGGATGGCAGGGTAAATTATTTTCCTAATAAAAGACTTGCTATTATTAAATAAGTTATTAAAAATACTGGAGTACATAATGAAGAAATCCCTCATTGGATTTTGCTATCACATATGTATGTCTCTAAGTGAGGGATTTAAAATTTAGCTGGATGCAATGCTATAAGGCAAATGTGTCAAAGGTTCTAGAGGCCACTGACTGAAGGGCAGACACATTGGTTATCTGTGAAAAAATTACATAACAAGGGATGATATTAATTATAGAAAAGAAGAAAAAACAGGATGAAAATCTGATCAGTTTAATATTTACAGTTGCTGTCAGCTGTTGTAGAGGTTTATTTTTGCTTCCTGTCATTGATAAGCTTTGTTTACTTTTGCTCATAGTCGCTGCAGGAGGAAGTGCCTATACCAGGAACAGATATGAAACTCAGCTACTTAAGCAGCAGGACCCCAGGTTACAAGTCAATAATGAGGGTGACCCTCACCCACTCCACAATCCCTTTCAACTTGATGAAGGTCCACCTTATGGTGGCAGTAGAAGGCAGACTGTTCAGAAAGTGGTTTCCTGCATCCCCCAACCTCTTGTATGACTTTGTGTGGGACAAAACCGACGTCTACAGCCAAAAGGTCTATGGCTTGTCTGAAGCTTTTGGTAAGTGCACTTTTCTATAATGCATCGAAAACATATGTCTTCTTCTTTTATCTGTAACACGTGGTTCACTAATGCTAGTTTTATCTTTTCTTCTTTTTCTAGTATCTGTGGGTTTTGAGTATGAGTCGTGTCCAGATCTTATTCTATGGGAGAAGAGGACTGCTGTTCTGCAGGGCTATGAAACCACTGCCTCCAAACTGGGAGGGTGGACTATAGACAAGCACCATGCATTAAATATCCAGAGCGGTGAGTCAATTAGTAATTCGACAAATACAATTCTACATTTTTTAACCAAGTTTTTTTTTGTTTTTAATTTTGAAACTACTGTAATGAGATAAGGGTACTTGTTGACTTGTTCAGAGATTCTTGTAAAGACAGTTATTTAATTTGATTTATCTTGGAAACCAACAAATCATTTAGCTAAAAGTGTTTCTTTACTTGTATGTAATCAAACATTCTTAATACTCTATGTTATATGTCATTTGTTAAGATGGAAACATTTTTGCAGTCTAAATTAAGTCTGCCACACCTTATCTATTTACACATATCATTCTGAATGTGCCCAGGAGTACAGACTTAGAGTACCACCATGTCCACCCAGTGCCTTAGATGATGCTTTTAGTGTAACATTCAATTGCCCTTCATGCCTTTGACATTTTTGAGGCTTTTTCAATATAGCAATGTCATGTAGCCTCAGATAGATCTGATTTTTTTTTTTTTTTTATTACTGCTGTCCATTTTTAGGTGAGGGGGTCAATTTTCTTATTGCCAGCAAATTACTCTTGAAAGGCAGGGGTAGGAATGAAAAACTTTGGGCAGCACCTGTCACTAGCTCAGCTCCACAGTCTGTTTGTGCCTGGAAGGGCTCATCAGAGGAGATGAGGCATACTTATATGAAAAGTGTTCAGGAAGGTGGCACTTTGATCTGTCACACTAAACCTGCTGAGTCTGATTGTGCTGGATGGTGTGGGAGAGTGCCACTTGCCCCTGCATCACCTACACTGCTAGTTTCTCCACCCTGTGCCCTCCTTTGGCACCTTCATGTCTTGTTCCTGCCCAGCATTTTTAGAATCATCCTTAATTTAATTGCCATCAGTCTGCTACTCCCCGCAGCAGCAGCTCTAAGATTAAATCATGTCCCAGGAAAGGGATGCTTGGCTCATCTTTTCTGATAGACCAAATGTTGTGCTACTCAAAGAACTCAGGTCATCAAGCACCATCAGAAGTGGAAAAACTACCACTGACATGCAGATGCTGAATTTTGAATATGAATAAATTGATTGGGCATCAAAAAAATATTTGCATATAAAAAAAATCTCAAGTATATAAGGCAACACTAATAGAAACATAGTGTGTATATACAGTCATGGCCGAAATTATCGGCACCCCTGAAATTTTTCCAGAAAATGCACCATTTTTCCCAGAAAATTGTTGCAATTACAAATGTTTTGATATAAACATGTTTATTCCCTTTATGTGCTTTGGATCAACACAAAACAATCAGAGGAAAAAGCCATATTTGACATAATTTCACACAGAATGTCAGAAATGGGCCGGACAAAATTATTGGCACCCTCAACTTAATATTTGGTTGCACACCCTTTGGAAACAATAACTGAAACCAGTCACTTCCTATAACCATCAACAAGCTTTTTATACCTCTCAACTGGAATTTTTGACCACTCTGTGTTCTTTTCTTTGTAGGCCTCATTCTGTTCTCTGTAAACAGTAGAATGACTTGCTTTACCAAAAAGCTCTACCTTGGTCTCATCTGTCCATAAGACATTCTCCCAGAAGGATTTTGACTTCTTCAAGTACATTTTGGCAAACTCCAGTCTGACTTTGTTGTGTTTCTGTGTCAGCAGTGGGGTCCTCCTGGGTCTCCTGCCATAGCGTTTCATTTTGTTCTTACATCGACGGATAGTTTGAGCTGACACTGTTGCACCCTGAGTCTGCAGAACAGCTTGAATTTGTTTGGAAGTTGATTGGGGCTGTTTATCCACCGTCTTTTGTCAATTTTTCTCTTCCGTCCACATCCAGGGAGATTAGCTACAGTGCCATGTGTTGTAAACGTCTTGATAATGTTGTGCACAGTGGACAAAGGAACATGAAGATCTCTGGAGACTTGTAGCCTTGAGATTGTTGATATTTTTCAACAATTGTTGTTCTCACGTCCTCAGACAATACTCTTCTTTTCTTTCTGTTCTCCATGCTTAGTGTGGCACACACTACACACAACAGAAAGGTTGAGTCAACTTTTCTCCACTTTAACTGGCTTCAGGTGTGATTGCTATATTGCCAGCACCTGTTTCTTGTAATAGGTGAGTTTAAACACCATACTGTGTGCTTGAAATAAAACGATTTACCCACAATTTTGAAGAGGTGCCAATAATTTTGTCCGGCCCATTTCTGGAGTTCTGTGTGAAATGATGTCAAATTTGGCTTTTTTTCTCTGATTTTTTGTGTTGATCCAAAGCACATGAAGGGAATGAACATGTGTATACCAAAACATTTGTAATTGCAACAATTTTGTAGGAGAAATTGTGCACTTTCTGGAAAAATTCCAGGGGTGCCGATAATTTCAGTCATGACTGTATGTATGCCTGACTGCCTGCATATAAACTGTGCTCACGCTACTCTTTTTTTTTTTTTTTTCCACAAAGCTGGTGAATGTAGAAAGGCAGGCATATTGCCATTTTTAATTGGGGCAAGACAGTTCTTTGTGATTCCTGTGTGGTAATTTTTTAGCTTAGAAATTTGTATAAAAAAAGTGTGCTGATGTTTCTGCTAAAACCACTTCTTACTGCAATGACAAGCACACAGAGCAATTTACATGGCTCCCATTGATGGAGGTGCAAAAACCTTTTCAAGATTTTATCAAATTCTTATCTGTGTTCTGACACTTTATCATACACAAAATCAGCTAATATACATTTTACAGTGCATTAAGCAAAAATCTGTAGACTTGGATTAGCCATGGAATAATAACACTGTTGTCAACTTACACACTTCTACTCCAGTAGAAACAGGGCAGCTTACTGTAAATCATTTTAATTAGATTAATTATTGTAATGTAAATCCCATAAACAATTTGCAGAAGTAGATTTATATATACATGTAAAGATACTGTAACTAAATACATCTAAATGGGTGCAGCCTTATAATCAGTTAACAATTACTAATAATGTTAACACATTTTATACTGTATGGATATGAATTTAATGTAATTGTCACGTTAAATCAGGGGGCATACCATCATACATTACACACAAAATTGTTTATGCTCTATAGTGATTGTACACCTGCTAAATAGTTGTAGAGTTTGAGAAGCTGACCTGGATGAATTTTGTTTTGCAGCTGATTTTTGTTTGGTTTGGCACTATATAAATACATTGAATTGAACTGAATTAGGAAACACATTAGAAAAGCTAGTTTAACTGCATACAGTTTTTAAACTAAAAAAGTTGTATGTCTTACTTGTTTCTTTCCTGTTTCCTCATCAGGTATTCTTCACATGGGCAATGGGGAAAACGTCTTCATCTCCCAACAACCTCCTGTAATCGGCAGTGTGATGGGGAATGGACGCAGACGGAGCATCTCTTGCCCCAGTTGTAATGGCCTTGCTGATGGAAACAAGCTGCTGGCCCCAGTGGCTCTGGCGTGTGGCTCAGACGGAAGTCTGTACGTGGGGGACTTCAACTATGTGAGGAGGATTTTCACCACGGGCAATGTCACCAGTGTCCTGGAGCTCAGGTAACATAGGAATAGCCTACTAACATTCAGTCAGGACCGTGAGCTTAGATGGGCTTGCACACAGGTCATAAACCAGTGAGCTCAATTGAGATAGACAGAAATGCCCTTAAGGCCCAGGATTGATGGTGGATGGTCTTTCCTCTCTTACACACCTGTATCAGCTGGAGCCTGGCCGTGATACGGGTTGAAAAGGATGTAGTGGGGTATTAATGGAAGATGTCTGGGAAAAGATTAATTCCTTTGTTAATGTCAGCAAAAACATTTTTTGAGTGCATAGGAAATCTAATATCTTGTCATGATCCTGTTTTAATTAACTCTGTTCACTAACAACTGTTTTTCTTAATTCTATCTACTAACAGCTAGCATTTCCACTTGCTTCTCTTCTTCTCTCATTTTTTGCTGCATTTGCCAAACTCTGACAGAAATAAAGACTTCAGGCATAGGTAAGCTGAACAGCATTCGCCTAAATTAATAAAGAAAATGGTACAGTCCACATACTTCACACCAAAGTGACCTTTTGAGCCCATTTCAGATGCACACTTGTGAGGAGCTAGAAGATATCTTAAAATACTTACTGCTTAATTTTCATCTTCATAAAGCTGTAGATTTAGTGGTTTATTAACTATGTGTCCTGAACTTACTCAATCTCTGGTTTCAGGGCCTCGTTCACTGTAGAGTATTTGCATCTCTACATGACTGTTGACTGAGAATTCAGCCAGTTGTTTGCTCAGTAGAGGCTGCACCTTATCTTAGTGAAATTTTCCAATATACTGAAATTGATATTATACTATGGTATTATTTAATGCATCTATTTGATAAAAATGGTTGTGAAATTGCTGCACAAGTGAGTAATGTAGAAGATACGTTGTACTGTCAGTTTATTAGGTACACCTAACTGCATCCAAGACACGACAAGAAACATGTTTGAAATGCATTATTTCCACTATTTGGTGACTGTGTCGGTCAAATGTTACAGCAGTTCTGTAGTGCTTAGACTAAATTATTTTGAAAAAAAAGTTAAGTCAACACTTTTTTGGCAGTGAAAGAAACACATTTCATATGTTTCATGATATAGATATATATCTATATATATCTATATTATATATATATATGTGTGTGTGTGTGTGTGTGTGTGTATATATATAT
>JAUBNQ010000005.1:4625665-4658509 GCA_032353495.1 Ctenopoma kingsleyae | reverse complement strand
ATATATATATGTATGTATATATATATATATGTTTTTTTTTTTTTTTTATATATATATATATATATTTTTTTTATACATACCTGGGTGTACCTATCGAAATGGTAACTCAGTATAGATTATATAGTGGCCTAAGAGGCAGAGACCTCGTTTTCCATGGTAGGAAGCAGTGAGTGAAATCCGTGTACTACAATGACTCAGGCAAAGGGTTATTGATTGATTTTCTATCAGAGGATCATAACTTCAGCAGGGGAACATGTAGTCAAACTGAAGATGAAAAGCTTAGTGATGCTGGTTACTGGTCTCTATTTTCAAGAATGACCATCTCAACAAAACACTCAGAAGCTCCCTCATGCTTTTTTCTGTAATTGCAACTGTTTTTCCAGTTTTATAGCTTTAATGTCTTTGTTCAGAATAATAACTTAAGTATTCTTGATGTAATGCAATAACTTATATCCCTACATATACATGCGCTGTTTGCTAGAGCAAGACAAAAGAAATGTCAAAGCTCTGTCCCCTTGGTCTCAGTACTCCAAACCTATTTGCCTATTAAAAAGGAGATTTATCCACGAGAACACAGCATGTGTCTGTATAAAACGGGTGGCTGCTTCCTTCTCATGTGTGAGCTAGCAATAGGACTGGGAGACAGGTGATCTCACTGCAACTGCATTTATTGACCACCTGCTAAGGTTGTCCCCACCCACTGCAACCATGCTCCCTCCATTGCTGTGCCAGCATGCAGCAAAATCCAATTATCTTATACAAACTAGATGTTGTCAGTGAATATAGATGGAGAATATGACCACAGCTCAAGGACAGGGAATAACGCCTCATAGTTTCAAACATAATATAGGACCAACACTGTTTTACATGCAACTAGGCGCTGATAAGGTATCAGCTGATTGTACATGGCAGATAGAATGCAAAGTAGAATCCAGTTATTGAGACTTGCTGCTGACCCACTCTAAGATAGTAGTTGTTTTTCTAAGCCATCCGCTTGCACCTGCAATATACTGTAGACCAACATATCAGTCAACATGGTCAGCAGGCTGATGGTGACATGTGCGCCTGAGGTTTGCTCCAGTGTCCTGTCATCACTGATTCATTGAAGGTCAATTGTCATTTAAAATTATGTACTGGAGTTGACAGTACCATAACCACACCATAAACTTTCGCATTGTCATGTCGACAATAAGCCCAAAAACACCCTCAAGGTTTTAGTTGAAATTCTGTCTTAATCCACTTTGAATGATGTCCCGATGACAGGTTTCTCCATAATGGTCATCAGGTCTGGCAGAACTGCATCCTGCCCTGGTAACTCTGGTCATGTTTAAGGTGGTGCTAAGCATTGCATAAATTTGTTAATTAATTCACTCCAGTTTACAAGTGGGAAAAGCAGCATTTGGTGAGACTTGAAAAGTTAGGACCAGAAAATATTTTGCATTTTGATACAGGCTTACTTGATTTTTTCAATGGAAATAGAAATGTTTGCCTTGTTATTGACCACATTGGACTCAGGTGTTTTTAGTTCAAGTTTGTCATGCTTTGATTTTTCAGCACTGTCTAATATGTATATTAGTAGTAGAAGGTTTTTAATTAAAATAATCCTCGCTGTCACTTAATTTATGCAGTTTAATTGAATTAAATTTATTTATATAGCGCCAAATCACAACAGAAGTCATCTCACCTTATCCTTACTGGCTCAGGTTTAAGACCTTACAGAATATAAGTATATGCAGAAAGATATACAGAATTATGGAGAACTAGGAAGTTCTGACACCGAGCCTGACTGGAATATGCCAGTGCTACTGTATAAATGGTTTGATTGTCTGTCTGTCGGGTTTACCTGCGTTCTGTGGATGTGAAGAAATACATTGTTGACTCGGTTGAGAGTTTATATTATAGGATATTTTCTGTGTTGAAATCTGTGCCTGATGGATGCATAATGTGTTTGGGTTGCTGCTACAGCAATGTATTTGTGTTTCTCTAAAAAGTCCCAAGGGAAATGAAAACATACTTGTTTGTATTTCTAGCAATAACCAGGTTACTGCTATTGTATAGACACTAGGGTTTTAAATTATTGTTTTCATATGATATCGCAGAGGTTTCATGGGTTAGAAATGGGATAGTAATTAGGATTTCTGTCAGAGGATCCAATGTCACATTAATTTATTGTTTTAGCAGTCTGAAGAAGAAAGCACAGATCTTTCTGTGCATATATTACAGTATTTTCAAGTGACTGATTATACTGTATTCCTATACTCATATTCAGACGAGTGGTGTTTCCTTCTTCCTTTGAATTTCTAACTAGCTAACACGAGTTATAAGCTCCACCATTATGTCATGTTTAATCTCATTCTATTTTGCCATGTTTAATCTCATTCTGTTTTTCTTTTTCCATGTCCTTGGTTTAAACTGTAATTGTGCCCAATTGACTCTCTAAATGGCTTTTGAATCCATTTTAATTGCATTACACAATGTTTCTTATTGAAAGCACTGTAGCCCTTCCAGCTTTATTGACCTGGGCTGCTTCTTCTCTTTTTCCTTCTCTCAGCAACAGCCCTGCTCATAAGTACTACCTGGCCACCAGTCCAGTGAATGGTGCAGTGTACCTTTCAGACACCAGCAGCAGGAAGGTGTTCAAGGTGAAATCCCTGAATATTGTGAAAGATGTGGCCAAGAATCTGGAGCTGGTGGCAGGCACTGGTGATCAGTGCCTTCCATACGACGATGCTCGCTGTGGGGATGGAGGAAAGGCTGTTGAGGCCACTCTAACCAACCCCAGAGGTAACTAATTTAGTTTTTTAGTTTTCACACAATCAATTAGTTACTTTAAAACTGAATTTATTTTTTGTCTATTTTTCAGACCTGTCTTCCCATGTTTTCTGAGGCCTTCTTTTTCTAGTTGCTCCCATATTTGGATGATCCATTAGTCATTAGATCACATGCTTACTTTTTGTCCTCTGCTGGGATGATATTATGATTCATATGTACTGAAATAACCTAGAGTCCCTGTGCAATGTGCAACATGTACATGTATAGCCCTTTTTTAAACAGAACATTTTCCTGTAACTACAATAGCTCTTTGTAGATTCTTAAATATTTTACAGTTGTAAATATTATATTGTTTGTCAGACTCTAAAGTAATTGAAAAATACAGAGATGTGCTAAAATATTCTCAGCTTCATTGTATTTTAAAGCTGAGATCAAGAGGGAAAGACACTGCGCTGTTGAAAGTGTAGTTGTAATTGAATCAATACCTACAGCACTATTATCTATTTTGATTTTTCTATTGTTCTCTGTTATCGATTGAAAAAAATCAATCCTCACATTAGTTTTCATTACCATAATTAAACTTTAATTTTTATTGCAAAGGATAGTCCTTAATTGTCATTCAGTGGTGCTGTGTCCTCACATTAAGTCACAGATAAACTACAGAACTGCTGGATATATTCTTCTGCTGTCCATTTGGTTCATGGGTGACTTTTTATCTGCAGGCATTACGGTGGATAAGTATGGTGTAATCTTCTTTGTGGATGGGACAATGATTCGCAGGATTGATCAGAACGGAATCATCTCTACTCTTCTGGGCTTCAATGACCTGACCTCTGCCCGACCTCTCAGCTGCGATGCTGTGATGGACATCTCTCAGGTACAACCTCTCTGACCTGCGTTGCCAGCATGTGTTTTTCTGTCTCTCAACCTACGCCAGTCTCCTTGACTAACACTGGTCTCCAGGTTGCTTACACCCCTATGTGAGCTTTTGTTTCTGTAGCTGTTAGCTCGTAGCCTGGATCTAGTGACCTTTGATTAACATTAGTTTGTTATTTTTAGATTTACAGCAATTGCAGTTACAGTCATTTAGCACTGTGTTGTGAGTCCTTTTTTCCTGTGTTCACTTAAGCCCATGTCAGAAAAGAATATATACCTGAAATTTGCCATGGATGTGAAAAACAAAAGATGACTAAAATAGTGGGTCGGGTCAGATTTTCAAGAGAAAATTCATTTTGCAGCAACGTAGCAAAAGACATCTTATAATAAAATACCTAAAAAATTGCAAACACAATACACAAAATACAAAATGAAATCTAGAGTCTCTGTGATTTTAAAAAAGACTAAGTTCAAGATAAAGGTCTGGATTTACTGAGATAGATTTCATTACTTCATAAGTTTACGAATTACGAAAGCAGCCCCAAACACAGCTGTGCCAGACTGGTGAATTAAAAAGTTTAAATCATCATATGTTTAACACAAAATTACAAATGAAAAATTAAACTAAGCATTTAGGGGGAAATGTAATAACTGCAATAAACAAAGCAACAGACTATACAGTCATGGCCCCATAGAAGCTTCCATGTCTATGTCACGTAACCAGAAATGCAGAGGGCTGTTGACCTATAGCTCTAGGGGAATGACGATGATGATCCATAACCTAACTGACTCTCAATTTACACAAACACATGCGCTAATGCACGCAAACACATGTACACAGACACATATGCACACATATGTATCAGACCTCTACGCCAGACAGAACACCCCCCCCCAGGCAAGGACACTGCACTGAGGTCACATCACTCTCTAGCTCAGTGGCTTCCCTGTGGAGGTGACGATACATTCTTTTTGCATAGTCTACAGCATTCTTCTTTTTTTTTTTTTTTACATTATTTTCATGCCAAGTACCTAGGGGTTAATTGCCATACCTGCCATAGCAGTAATTTATAATCCAGAAACTGCAGTCATGAGTGTGTGTGTGTATATATTCTACAGTATCTATAATTGTTTCAGTTTTACTCCCACGGAAAGAGCATTTCTGGGCTTTAATGATAAGCTTTGATTGATGTGGAAGTCTTGTTTTGTGCATGCACTAGTTTGTTTCTTATCCCATCATGTATGTTATCAAATACAACTAGCAAACAGGTCCTGAGGGGCCTCAGATGCTAGTGGAGAGAAGCTTTCTGCATATGTGAGATGATGTATTCGGTGCAGGGAGCAAAGCCTCCAGCTGCCCATTTCCAGCCCCAGGGAAACAGCATCCCCCTCATGACCCATGCTTGCTGCTCCCTCACCCCCACCCGTACACCACCACCACACACTCATATAAGAGCCTATAGATGCTCCCTATCCCAGTTCCAAAGCAGAGAGGACACAGGCAGACTGACTGCAGCTCCACAACGATGACAAATCACACAAGCACTGCCAGAGACACTCAGACGGTAAAAAGCATTGATTAAAAATTCATCCAGGGCACATAGCTTCCTACTTCAAACACTCCATAACCCCTCACTTAGGGCCAGAGTTTCTCTCTTTCACCACAATGGTCATTACTTTTGCTATACATCACCTGTTTTAGGCAAAAATGTCTAATTTTTTAATCTCACCATGCCATCTGTGCAGTGAGTGTGCCGCTGCAAAATTCACTCAGTGTGCAGCTCTGTAACTTTTTTGTTTTTTCAACTTTTCATTATCATTCAAAAGGACAAGAGTTTGACCTCATTCAAGAATCTTTTAATTTGTTTATACCAAGGATCTAGGTCCTTGCTGTTTTAGAAATCTATTCCATTTTCTGTTTCAAGTCTTAAAAATCTTCTGCACATCTCCTGCTGAGTTCAAACTTAAATAGAGTGAAACTGGGTCTTAAAACAAGATCACTTGAACATATTTCAAGGGTGTTAGCAGCTTCAGAAAGCTCTACCAAGGCTCTGACTGTGACATTCAATTCAAATCTGAGAGGGACTTCAAATACTGACATATTACTCTTCTTCAGACAGGCAACATGCTGGTACAAGCAAAGAGTGAAGAGATTGCTAATGGAAAATGTCATTTTAGTTCTAATACAAGTTCAAATATATTTAAAAATACTGATGGTGCAAATCCATGGTTCACTTCCTCAAGTGATGAACACATTTTGGGGTTTTTTGCTGGTGGCATCTGTGTCAGGCAGGGACTCCTGACAGCTACCCCACTGTATAAAGGGCAGGGTATGATCAGGTTACAGGATATGGGACAGCAGCTCGGGAAATATCCCCTCATCAGTCAGAGTGGCGTGAAAACCTCCTTACAGGCAGCTCCCCTGAGCCACTCCACACTCTGCCTCATGAAATATTTAACCACCAGTGTTGACAAGAAATAGGTTTTAAGAAATTGAAAGTCTCCCCTTCATTTCCCAAGTAAATGCATTTTCTGCTCACTGAAAGATGACATAGATCCACTGCCAGTCTCCTGTTTGTTCTATGGGGCCATGATATGTCCTATTATATAAACCTCCTCTGTTTTCTGGAGGATGATGGGAGGTTTATATGATGTGAGCTGTGTATGGTAAGGAAATTTGTTTTTCAGTCAAGGGTGGGGAAGTGCTAGAGAGTGGCAGGGATGCAAGAACATGACCAATGCCAAAATTGTAGGGTACATTCAAGTAATCATCTCCATAGAATTATGACAGCATTAACCTCTAAATGAGAAATTTTTGAATTATGTGCGGATACGAGGTAAATAAAAGGCATAATACGGATGCCAGATTTCACATGACAGCTGTTAGCAACCTGCTACTCTGTGCTGTACTGAGTGTCATTTTGTGTTCAGGACCCCTGTGCTGTTTAGTGCCAAGTAGCATGTCAAAAGAAGCTAAATGTAATGTGTTAACCTTTTTGATTTTTTTCACTTTGTTCCACACTTATCAGTAGAATCCAATTCCCTGAGGCATTTTTAACCCTCAAGTCTCAACCCTCAAGAATTCAGAAGTGAAAATGCATTTCTTATTGAATAGTTTTTGGTAAATTTATTGTTTAACCACGTGCAGTACGTGGATGCCTACTTCATGGCCAAATACCATTTCTCCACATTTTATATGGATTTATAATGGATTATATGGATATTTTATATTGCATTTGGTCTGTTTCTCTTAGCTGTCTAATAACCTGGCTTACCTTAAATTCTAAATTATACAATATACAAATAATTAATGAATATTATAAAATTGTCAAATTAACAATATATTTTATGCTAAGGTACACATAGCCCAGTGCTCGAGACAGTTCCAGTGGTAAAGGTTTCCATGGCATAAATTCATTCACCTTCCTATATTACAGTTGTAGGACAAACTATCCAAAACAGTGCTAATGCTGTCATCCAATAGGTTACCTAAAATCTTAACCCGTCTATGTATTTTGGTCCAGCTTTTAATCAATCTCCTTTGTTGGCTCTCTAAATCTTCTATTGAAATATAGCACATATTAAGTTCCTAAGAGATACCCCCCGGAATTATAAGTTTGAGGGCGACAATAAATAGGATGAATCCAATCATTCCAATTTGTTAAAAGCCTGATACATTGTTAGCAGAACAATAAGTCATAATTTAGGAGGCCAGAGGCAGGCTAGACTTTCATTTGGTAAGTGTGCTCTAGTTTCTTTTCAAGGACTCATGCAATCTTTTGTCATTACAAAATTAATAACCCAAAGCATGGAAAAACAGTGACTTGGTAGAGGCGAATGACACCCAGTCCTTAGGTGTCCAAAGTTCTCATGATCAATTGCAGTGTTTTTATTTATTTTATTTTTTTTAAATCTGATCAGTGGAATGATCTTTTCTGCCCTTCCCCACCACTACTCATCATCTTTCATCTTAAAAAGCATGTATTGTGCTTCTCCTTTTAACAGCACACCAGCTGTTCCTTTCTTCCTTATCAGATAATAAATTGTTTCAAAAAAATGTTTTTGCTTACAGCATAGGCTATGAAATAGGCCACCTTTTTCACAACAGCATATCCTTTTTGTAAACAGTTCTCCTAAGGTTGTTTCCCACTGATAAAGTGAAAAATGTGTGGATCAATAAGACCATGGTCTGTTTATGTGGCCTGAACCTGATCTTCTTTTCCTCTTAGGTACGTCTTGAGTGGCCCACAGACCTGGCCGTGAGTCCCATGGACAACTCCCTGTATGTCCTGGACAACAATGTAGTCCTCCAGATCTCAGAAAATCATCAAGTCCGTATTGTAGCTGGTCGGCCCATGCACTGCCAAGTGCCTGGGATTGACCATTTCCTCATGAGCAAAGTGGCCATCCATGCCACCCTGGAATCTGCCAACGCCCTCGCTGTGTCCCACAACGGCGTTTTATACATCGCTGAGTCAGATGAGAAGAAAATAAACAGAGTACGACAGGTGTCCACCAATGGAGAGATCTCCCTTGTTGCAGGAGCACCAAGTGGTTGTGACTGCAAGAATGATGCCAACTGTGATTGTTACTCTGGAGATGAAGGCTATGCCAAGGATGCTAAGCTGAATGCACCCTCATCCCTGGCAGTGTGTCCAGATGGAGAGCTTTATATTGCAGATCTGGGCAACATTCGTATACGCTATGTGCGCAAAAACAAGCCCTACCTAAATCCCCTAAACATGTATGAGGTGTCCTCTCCCATTAATGATGAACTCTATTTGTTTGACTCCAACGGAAGCCACATTTTTACACAAAGTCTGACTACAGGAGATCACCTCTACAATCTGACCTACTCGGGGGTCGGGGACGTGAGCAGCATTACTGATAAGAACAAAAACACAGTGATCATCCGACGAGACACGACAGGAATGCCTCTGTGGCTGATGGTCCCAGATGGACAGACATTTTGGTTCACAATTGGCACCAACAATGCCCTTAAAACCGTTGCTGCTCAGGGTCAAGAATTAGCTCTAATGACCTACCATGGAAGCTCAGGACTTCTAGCAACAAAGACAGATGAAAATGGATGGACAACATTCTTTGAGTAAGTAATATTAAGAAACGTTTACAAAACACCCTTCTAATCCTTATGTCCAGAGTCTGGATCCTAGTTGAGCTGATTAGATAGATTACTGCTCTACCCCAGAGTGCAACTAAATAGATCTGTTAAATCTCTTAAATCCAGTATACAGTTTGCGTTGTCACTTTTGGAATATCTGAACTAGGAGCTCTGTAATTGTGCTAGCACTAAAAGCTAAGATGTTTTAGTGAGAGAGACCTGAAGAGATCTTGACAACTGAATTTAGTATTTTGTCACATTACCTACCTTCTTATGCCTGAACGTATAGGTCACTCAGAACAAAAGACCTGTGGAAGTTTTTGTGTAATCCAATTGTTGTTATCATACGAAATAGGATTACCGCATGATATGCTCATCTGCACCCTTGCTTGTAGTGACAGACTGCACACCATCACTTTGTTTGGAGTCATAAGGTACAGGAACAACATATATTGCCCGGCAAGCACATTTTACCCAAAACACTGCGACAAGGCTCAGCAATATAAGCATAATAGAATAGCCCGAGGTAGCAATTGATTGAAGCAAATAACGCATTATCAAGGAACAGTTGAAAACAGTCCCATACACTTCACCAACGAAGCTCAGGATTTCATGTTCTTGTGACTTCTATGGAGCAATCTGTCCCTTAATATTCAGTACCAGGGGACACTTTGCTAACTGCATGTCATTCCAAAAAGTGTGATTAAGCAGATTGGCTGGTCAGACATCTGTTACACCTCGCTGGAGGAATATAACACTCTGACATACAATCAGACGCTCTGTTTAATCTGAGTAGACATTTATCACCTGTGTTTGATTTGGTTGTCATCTGAGACGGTTGTACTGAAAAAACGATGCAGTGTAAATGGCACTAATGCAGCCATGCATAGGCATTTCTCAAGGTACAGCGAACTGCCTACAGCTTCAACAAATCCAGTGGGGGGCTGGAATTCTAAATTATTTCCCTTTGACTTATCAGGTTTGAGAGTACTCTTCCCTGTCATGTAAAGGAAAGTAAGAGATAATATAACAGTGACACAAAGGGCTTTTGTAAGATTAAACACAAACAATGGATCTGAATTTCTGAATTTCAGTGTTTGATATACACGTATCATTTAATCAAAAAGAAATAGGATGTACACATTTTCTAGGAGTGGATCATTGTGGCTTTAGTTCAGGGGAGGTAGTGGGTTTTCTAATAATCACAGGCTTGTTAGTTCGATCTCTGGTTCCTCCTGTTCACGTGTCAAAGTCTCCTGGGGAAAGACCCTGAGCCCCAGATTGTTCCCAATAGGCCGAAGAAGGTACCTCAGAGCCATCACATATGAGTGTGTGTGAATCAGTGAACAAAAAGCAACGTATAAAGCACGTTATCTGGATTAAGGTTTGCAGTTTATTGCATTTACTGTAGGACATAATAAAGATAGATCGTTATTAACAATGTTACAGCAAAAATAAATGTAAAACTAAGTTGTTATTTGTATATAAATTTTTTTTATTATATTTTGATATACTTTATTGATCCCCATGCAAAAAATGTTGTTTGGCTGCATGTGTGATTAAACATGTGCATATAGTATGTTTGTCTGTAGATCAGAATTGACTGGAGTGCAAAAACACATCTGCAGTGTGGTTTTTCTATTGTAACCCATGGCACCATCATCTGCTCTGACACAAACTGTATATGCAGATGCTTTGCTGACCACTTAATGTTTTTATTATAGAGAGAAGTACTCATGCACACGTTTATGGTTACTGTAAACCATTTGCATTCCGAAGGATGCCTAATTGTTTTCTTAGGCTCCAATTAACAGGACAGCACTGCTTTTAGCTAACAAACATGCTTTAGCCACTTGTCTATTAGTGAAGTTGAAGCAGTCATGTGGCTGCCTTTATGTTATTTTCTTTACAGTTATCTGTGGCGTGTTCTGAAATTCTCAGGCAGTAAGATAAAGTGAAAATATGAGAATAACTCTGCATAAAACAGAGGTTAGGTATGCTGGAGGAGATGCTAATATGAAGTGTCCAGCCTATTGTTGGGGCCCAGCGTGAAAGGTCATAAAGCTAGCATGTGACACAGAGGTGATGCGATATGAATGGACTTGTGGCCATCCAGGGGGAAAGCAGTCCTTTCCTTCTGCTGAGCACGCTGCCCCTGCATGCCCCTCGTGTCCAGAGAAAGCAAACTAATAGGCAGCTGAGTTGAAGCAGGCCAGAGCCATTAAAGCTCAGCGGTGAAGCTAGAGGAATGGCTCTAGCTCAAGGCCCTAATTGAGACAGAGACAGTTTGGGTCAGTGATCAAGCTGGGACATGCAGTGTTGCTCTAGAATGAGATTTCTGTCTTGCGGACAGAACAGGAGCAGTCTCTTTTTGAAATGTATTGAACACTTGAAAGTGGTACAGTACAGATCATGTGTAACCAATGTTTTCTGTACAAAAACCTTGATTGCGTGATGAACACAGGGAGAATATCTTGCTGATAAAATATGAGCAGTATCAAAAGAAATCAGATGCTTTAGATTTAAATGACTTTGTTATTTAGTATTTCCTGAAGTGGAAGAATTTGGTTGAAATGCATCTAAGAACCCCAGTTCCCTAGTACAATTGAGATCAGATAACATTTATCTCTGGGAGATGATTCCTCTCCCACTCTTCCTTTCCATACTGGATATTTGAGATGGCAGTGCTGAGGAAATATCCGTAAAACAGCACCCACCATCTCATTTATTAGAGGCTTTATTATGGCAGACAGCAACACTGCAGAGGGCTTTCCAATCTGTATTCAGTGCACAGATAAAAGTCTTCGTTCTAAGTAATGTACCATTCGCTCACTCCCATTCTGGAACACTGGCAATCTGAAAGATTTCAAATTGTACTATGCTGATGTGCTCTCTGAGCAAAATGAAACAATCTGGCCACTCATGTTCCTGTTTGTGATGAACTGACTGATTTGTAGGCTAGGTAGATGCTGCATCTCTCCAAGGAGTCGCACCTCAGCGCTCCTATTTCATAGACTGTATAATGAGATCCGGTGATATCACTAATCTTTTAAGTTAATAGCCAGTTTTTCCAATTGTGAAAAGGTGTGTGCTTTCTTGTCTTGGCTGTGACAGTTTTTTCTTGCCGGTAGTTAAGTTTTTCTTTCCTGTTACGTGCTTCTGTCGTTTAAAAGATACTTACACACTGCAAACCATTTATATTAATGTCACATTCACATATTGTTGAAAGAGCTAGAAAAATCCAAACTTTCTATTCATGAACAGTGGAACTGTAGAAGACGTATATTTTTTTATAAGTTATGCTGATTGTGTTTCTGTGATTAAAGCTGATAGTTTTGAATTTTATTATCTCAGGCTGCCAACATTGATGGATTCGCTGCTGTGTTTACTGCCCGTGCTGATACATTTTCACAATTTGTGACACCATGAGGGATATATTGCTCTCTACAAAAAATTCCTATTTGTAATTACCTCTCAAACCGTTTATCCTAGGTAGCGACTCATAATCACAGTAAGTCTGAGATTACTGAGCAACTCATTAGTCACATTTATGAACCTACATGCATTTATGCATACGTGAGCTGCATCTATGATTATGATTGCTCTATGATTACGATCATTCTTTATGTTTTAACAAATCTCAGTAAGGCTCAGTATATTTTACACATCACAGCACTGTTTATTATTCTGCTGTAGTTGCTGTGTATACACAGTTTCAAATGCCATGCACCTCTTTGCCTTCTTTGACTCACATCAGTGTATTTTTTTGAAGGTATGACAGTTACGGGCGTCTAACTAACGTCACTTACCCCACGGGCCGAGTGAGCAGCTACCGTACAGACGCAGACAGCTCAGTCCGCATCCAGACAGAAGGCTCCAACAAAGAGGATATCACCGTCACCACCAACCTGTCAGCCTCTGGCACCTTCTACACACTCATGCAGGGTAAGTGTTTTCCTGTATTGGAGCAGGTGATTTCTTTCAAGGTATTTTGTCACTGGAGGTGCCAAAAGCTTGAATGTTGGTCCAACAGCAAAAACATTTTATATCTACCTTTATGATACGGTACAGAACTTTTTTAGAGAGGGTCTTCCCAAACTACATTGTGCACATTTTATAATTATTTCTTTAGATATGAAACTGTTGTAAATTTTGAGACACATCTTCTGATAGAGACTTCTATATGATTCGACGTAATGTCAGGAATTACCTACATTCACAGTTTTGCTATCAGTGAACAGTTCAATTGCTTGTGCAGTCTACATGAAGGAATCGCAACTGTGAAAGTTAAACAGACGTGAGATAAAGATCATAATCTTCACCTTATTATGGTAAAGGGATTTGCATCCCTGTCTGATTTTGGAAGCTGTGTTTTAAGGGCCAGTAGCTTGTGTAGGATGTCTCAAGACAACCTAGTATTAGGTAAGGGCCAGGGCATAATTAATTTTTCAGTGCATTGAGCAGAACAAACAAAATTCTAATTTGTTTCTTACTGTACTGAGATGGGGGCAGACATTTCAGATACTCTTAACCTGGATACATTGGACAAAATGGCTGTATGTTGGGATTAATTAGAAATGATGCATTTTACCATTTAAATGAATATGTGAAGATGTCTCACTTTATCGATTCGAGAGCTTACTTGCAGTAGTATTTGGTGCCTCTCTGTTTCTAAATAATATGTAGTGTAACTTTCATTTACCAGAATGGAAACAAATATTGATTTCCCGTCATAAAAACAATTGATAAAATACAGTGCTGGTGGCCTTTACAAGATCCACCCAGTCTGAGAGATGCAGTGAGAGAGATGATTAGTAAGAGGAGGCGAACTGATGTTGTGGCTTAGTCCATCTCATTTGCATGCACATTTAGGTGTTCTTGTATACTATTATTGTGCCTGCCTAATTGCTTCATTGATTACCCCTTGATAGCCTTGAACCTCCTGGACATACAATATTTAACAGACAGCCCCACCTAAACTCTTTCATCTGCTAACATTTGATTTAGATTTGAACATGTCCTCCACCTTGTGACCCTACTGATTCACTACAAAACTGTCTCTGAAACAGAAGATGACAATCTCTGGTTTCTCACTGTTGCTCAAGGCATTGGTCACCTCCTTGTTGTGACCTTGTCCTCGACATCTGCTTGCAAAAAGGGTGGCGCCAGGAGCTCTGCTGTTAATTAATTCACCATTGTCTGCTTTGTTAGCTTGCAACTGGGTGATCACATAACACATGAACACGCAGCTTTTAATATTCCTTTCTGGTCATCTGGTTGTGTTTGTCCTCCTCAACACGCTATTAAACACACCTTAAGTTGCACCTGATAACTTCACTACTTAACTAAAGAGATTAAAAAACATTGGAAAAAGCAGAAAATATACACTTGACAAATTTAAATATACTATATATATTAGGAAGCTGAAAAGACAATAGTCATAAAAATAGAGTCTCAAATAATGTCTCATTGTACTATTAGCTAATATGTAGAGAAGGAAATTATAAGTACCTGAATTATATTATTTAACTGTATTAACTGGGATGATTATATTTTTATTTCTCGGTGAAACATGCTTTTTTGTAATTGGTAACTAAAAATGGTGAGCCTTAGCATGATCAGCTGGTTAGGTGCACCTTTCCATTATTTGTTTTGTTTTAAGCAGCGGCCGCTTAAATGTCAGTGCAGGGCATATGTCTCCCCTGCTGAACTGTGTGAATATATTAGCGTGAACTCCCCAATTCAGCAGTATTTCCAGACTCATCTGGTCCCTGAGGCCTCCTTTTGGTAGGGTCTACACCAGAGGCATCGGTATGATGGAGAAGAGGGGAGGTAAGGGCCAGTGCAAGGTCAGCCTCCCCTCCTCTGCCCATTTCTCTTGTCTCAACGACACAGCACATCCGTGGTGGTATATACAGAAGAATAAGATACAAAATCCCATTTTCTCGTGTGTTTGTGTTCTCTATACAAAATCAAGAAATCGTCACAGCCACTTTAACCTAACATGTAAACATGAGGAAATTGCAGTGTATGTTCAGATTTTTTTTTTCCTTAAATGAAGTCAACTAATTAATGTAGTATTTGACAAGTCATTAATTTTCCATTGTTCTTAATGAGAATAATATTCATCCTGGTCCTTGTCAGCCTAATGACAGGAGGCAAGAAGGAGGCATTCTCTGATGAATGTACAAGAGAAGCTTAGTGGAAACATTAGTCACTGGTCTGGAGCTGGAACACAGCCCGTTGTCACCTAGGGACAGTAAGAGACAGGCTCAGATTTATCCCTCTTGGTATGTGCGCATGTGTTTGTGCATGCATGCATGTCTGTTTCACCCTGCCTTCTCTGAGGCCACAGGCAAGCTAGCAGCTTTGATGGTTTTCATTCCCCCATATCCTCCAGGCTGCTGCACCAGCTGTAAAACTTTACTTTACTGGCTCTGTGAAACCTCTCACTATTGATCTTTGTTGTCACAGACCCAACATTATCGCTGGGGTTCAGTTAAATACTGCTGCTAAAGGCTTTCTTTTTGCTGAACAGCCATTTTAGGTGATTATGTTTGTGTCTCACTGAGATGAATATTAGATTTAGTCCTTTTACATCCACTACAAGGAGTTCTGATTGTTTTCCTCCTTCATGTCCCAGTCATATTAATTTTCCCCTTTGCCCCTCTGCATCCTCAGATCAAGTTCGGAACAGTTATTTCATTGGTCTGGACGGCTCGCTGCGGCTAGTGTTGGCCAATGGCATGGAGGTGTCCCTACACACCGAGCCCCACCTGCTGGCTGGCACGGTCAACCCCACAGTCAGCAAGAGAAACGTGACCCTGGCCATTGACAATGGTCTTAACCTGGTGGAGTGGAGGCAGAGGAAGGAGCAGGCTCGTGGCCAGGTCACTGTTTATGGACGCAGATTAAGGGTAAGCGTTCCACCTTGCTCAAAGCAACTCTTGACTATAGGAGTGAATGGGAGTGAAGAAAAATTCTATCTCACTGAAAATGTTTCAGCCCTTTCCTTTAGAGGACTGCTCATTGTGAAATTTAGCCTTGACAGAAAGAATTCTGCATTTCTTTACATAAAACTTGTAGGCTGACAGATGAACCTTGTCACTGAAAGACTTTGTTCGAAGGCTACATTCAGAGCAACATCAGTATGTTTTTATGTTTTTCAAAATGTTTAAAAAGGCTGTTTTTTCATAATGGCCCTGTGTTTGGACGCTGCTGTGCCAATGAAGTAGTCCAAAAGATCATTTTGGAAAAAATGAATGTGGCCCAACCTTTGCCATTAACACAGAGCAGAAAGTGAATTAAATTAAGTTTGCACTGATGAAAAATCTCATCATGAATTGCTGTTGCCCTAAAACTTATGGATGTGTTACTCAAACACTTACCACACCGTTGCAGCATCTTGCATTTTATAACACAACTCTGTGTTAACGTAGAATAAATACACTGTGTATTTTGATAAGAAAAGACAAAATTCAGCGAATATGTGATGCCTTTAACAAGGTAACACACAGAATACTAACAGGTTTGTTTCCATAAGGGGATGAACATCCAGTGTTTATCTCATTATGACCATAAAGCATCTAAAATGACTTCTAGGGAATTATTATTAACACACAGAGCACCAATAAAAAACGTATCCAGATTGATTGACTTGTATTGTTTTCTTGGCTTCGTAATGCAAAAAACTTTAGTTAAGTTGTCTTCCACATTCTCTGGGAGGGGACGCCGCTAATAGGGAGGTGCCACTTTGTCTGTCATTGGCTGTTCATTTAATGGCCCTGTCGTCCCTTTGGAAGTGAAAGCTTCTAATGCATGTTATAGACAATGGCCCCAGGGGTAAGATAGGAAATGGGAGCAGGCTAATGGCAAGAGTAGAGGGGATGAACAGAGCTGGAATCATTGAGCGACCTTGAGTGGCATGTCAAGTGATATTATGTGGGTGGCTGGGTGGCAGTGTGAGGATGGGCGGGGGGTTCTCAAATACAGAACTAGGATTCATGAGAAAAGAAGCAAGGGAGGCAACTATGTACCTCTGACTTCACAGATTGTCGTACTAGGAGTGGGTAAAGATGACAGAGTAAATCAGGAATATTTTGGTTGTTGCTGTCAGTATGCTTGTTTAGTTCCTTGACTATATTTGTTACGTTGTGAACCTACATGTGCATGTGTTTGTTTTCATATACTAAGGCTAACTGGATCACTAATGTTCCTCAGTCTACACCTTCAACAGTGACATGGCACTCTGGCTTGCTCCTTGCAGCCACGCCCAATGTTCATGATTTTTGTTGTTGATGCTCAGTAACTCCGTCCACTTAGATCGAATCGTTTGGAAATGTACAGTAATGAGAGAGAGCCACACCTTAGTAAAAATCTTTAACTCCTCCTGTGTGGAAGCTCATATGTGCGTACTGGCATTTTAATATCATCCTGAAGTCTTTTTAATATTATAATGTAGAGCTTTTGTTCAGAAGATACGAGTCAGGGAGAAATAAAAGGATAGATTTCGTTTTCTTTGATTGCTATGTGGGAATAAACATAACTGATGTCACTAAAGAAAAACAGAGCAACTGCTGAATTAATCATGAGAACTGATGAAAGGCATTTTCACTTGTAAAGTAACAGATTGAGATTGTTATTTGACACAAAAGTCATTGATATTGATTGAGAGATCAGATGTTGCTGTGGTGTTTTATGTTGAGGACAGCTTAAAGTGTAACATTGTTGGCTTATGTAATGTAATAGTCTCTCTTGTGTTTCTACACATCTGCTTTGAGAAGTTCCTTTAGAGGCAATGTTCAATTTAAAATAATTCCTCTTGAGTAGGTTTCCATTCTCGTGGGATGTTGGGCTCTCTGCTGTAAGAGGGTTTTTCCACCCTGTTGAGTCTTTGGCGAACCAGATCCTGGCATGAGGAAATTTCTCTCTCTCACTTACACCTTATTTTCTATAGGAAATGGCCTCAGTACAATCTCTTTGGATGGACAGCAGGTCTCTGCTGCCCATTAAAGAAACACTGACACACTGTGTCCAGTGTTTCAGGAAATGCCAGAGCAGGAGTGGGATTAGTCTTTGATATCCAGTTAAAGTGACTGTTTAAAAGGTGTAGTAATTTCACTTGGTCAGTGAAGTCTGACACCTGTTATGACAGCAAGTAAAAGTAAAAGAGAGAATCACAAATGTGCCGCACTCCTCCCATTTACTGTATGTTCCTAGACCTCCCCCCCACCTCAGTCTTGGGGCTCAAATTGCTTGTACTGCTCCAAACCTTCATGGAATTGTGCTCCTCGTGAATCTGTTGCTTTTAGTGTAAAGTAATCCTCTCAATTAGGTATCAGTGACATTAATTGCCTCTGGTGTAATTGTCCCTTCACAGATGAGAGACCTAAGCATGCTTTTCTCAGTGTGAGGCCGAAAAAGTGAGGCTTCTCAGCAAGCCCCCAGTGACCTGCTCTGTGGAATGTGTCTGGTAGATAGCCAGAAGCAGCTTTTCTGAGCTGCTCAGAAAAGCTGCTTCTGGGATGTTTTTAAGCTTTGCCAAGCATTTTACTAGTAGCACACACGAAGAAAAACTGTGCAGATAATTAGAAAAATATATTAAACAATACAGATAGTTTTAAGAGACCTCTATGACCACATTTTCCTGCCAGATAGTGTTAAAAATGATATGTATAGAGAGTTTCTCAGACCTGCAACCTGGCATCCATTTCTTGTCTTGATTTAATTGCTTTTCCCACTGTAGCTTATGCTTACAGAAGCTTCGGACTGAGAAACATAATGGGAGGGCTGTTGGTTGATGTTTCTGGCTACTGCAACGGAACAACAGAACTAAGGATTACAGTTTCCAGAGCAGTGTCTTTCTGCTCTCATCACAGTGAAGCCAAGGGTCAATGTGTGCCGCATCCATTCAAAATAGGCAAAAAATGTGAAGTGTCATTTAAACAATAGTCTGAGTCACACAGGAGCTGAATTGATTGTTTTCTCCTCTTTATCAATTTACGGAAATAGCTAAATAAACCAAGAGTCATCTGCGCCTGGTGATTTTTTTTCAATAAGCAGTGAAAATGAATTTAATGATCAATGTGGCTCTAATGTTTTGTGCATGAATAGGCATACTCCCACTAAGACTGAATTTTTGCACAAACAAAGAAATATGGTAATTCTTATAATTTCATCACTTCAATGGCTCCTGCAGTCCTGCGATACAGCTCCTCTGTTGTAATTAAAAGCTGTGAAAAGAGGAATATAAAATTAAAGTTATTATTAAAATTAAATTGTGATTAAAGCTATCTCCGTAAGGTCCCACCCCAGATGAGCAGTGCAGCAATTCCTCTCACTCGTATCAAAATATCCAAATATGTTTATTCCCTTTTAGTTGAACTGCTGCAGTCACATTAAATGTTTCTAATTATCTGCCTTCTCTCCCATAGGTTCATAACAGGAACTTGCTGTCATTGGACTTTGATCGAATCACCAGAACAGAAAAGGTCTACGATGACCACAGGAAGTTTACACTACGTATCCACTATGACCATGCTGGACGGCCCACCCTGTGGGCTCCAAGCAGTCGTCTAAATGGAGTAAATGTCACCTACTCCCCCGGAGGGCACGTGGCAGGTATCCAAAGAGGTACCATGTCTGTACGCATGGAGTATGACCAGAACGGCAGAATCACCTCTCAGATATTTGCTGATGGTAAATCTTGGAGCTACACTTACCTTGAGAAGGTAAGAATTATAGGTGCTGTAATGATGATTAAAAAGATAAAAATCTAATATAAAGTGTGTTTGTTTAAGAACCTTGATGGAAGATTTTAAATCAGAGTTAAAAGTTAACTTGTAATACTCCAGCAGCATTATCAGGCTCTAGCAGTTATCAGCAGAATTGTAATTAAAGACTGCCGGGTGCACCACAGACATTATACTTTGTTACCATAGTCTGACAGAAAAGTTCAACCTGAAATAGCTCTGATTAGAAGAACAGAGTGAAATGTCACTTTCTACTCACTAATTGAAGGCAAGATTGTTAGAGAGAAGGTGAAGAGCTGTGATTCTCCAGCTTCGACATGTAATATGAAAATGGCAGCCAGTCACCTTGTTAATAGTCTACAGTCAGTTTTTCAGCACCCGCAAAGTGCTGAAATGCTGACAGCCTTAGAACTGATTTAAAGCCGTAACTTATTGGTCTAAGAAGAGCACAAATGGAAAATTTCAATTTGTCAAGTTGTTGTCAAGAAAAATTAACTTCTCTGAAACTGTATGGCTCAAAAGATCCCAGAAGTAAGAAACAGGAAGCAGCCTGTTTGTCAAATAATTTCTTAAGGAAATCTTAATGTGAGAGGAATATCAAGACCTTCTCTTTCAAGATTAAAATTAGATTTAGACAGGTTTCCATCCTTATCAATTGCTTTTGAAATTTTACTTAGATTTTTGTAGTATACAGCCTAGTGACTTTTACTCCTGCTTCAGCTGAGCTTGTTGTTTGTCGGTTGTTTCACCCATTTGTGTATACTGTTCACTTTCCTTATGAGCACAGCAGTTTATACTGCACTGCTCCCATCGGGGCACGGTTATGGATTACCTATTTGCAGAACAAGTTATCATTTGTTCTTCAGGCAGTTTGCTGCTTTGTTAACTTCTTAGAGATCACATTCTGCCATATTTTAATTGTCTTTTTAACTTTGTCGGTGGGATAAGCTGCCGAAAAGTAATTGCCCAAAGTGGGATAAATAAATTGTATTGCATTGTGCCGTGCCGACAAAACATAAAGTAATAGCTATATTAAAATCACATCCTATTTTAGTTTTAATCTTATTTTAGTCTTATTTTGTGATACTTTTTATTTAAAGAACAAATAGACCCTTAGTGCCATGTTGAAATATAATTAATCTCCATTGTACTGAATATACCCTTATTTCCTCTTCCCTTTACAGTCCATGGTACTGCTGCTGTACAGCCAGAGGCAGTATATCTTTGAATTTGACAAAAATGACCGACTCTCCTCTGTCACTATGCCCAACGTGGCACGACAAACCCTAGACACCTCCCGCTCTATTGGCTACTACAGAAACACCTACCGGCCCCCTGAAGGTAACGCCTCAGTGCTCCAGGACTACAGTGAGAATGGGCAGTTGCTGCAGACCACCTATCTGGGCACAGGTCGCAGAGTCATCTACAAATATGGCAAGCTTGCCAAGCTGCTGGAGATTCTCTATGACACCACACGCATCGGATTTTCCTATGACGAGGTGGCAGGCATGCTAAAGACGGTCAACCTGCAGAGTGAGGGCTTTACATGCACTATTCGCTACCGTCAGATTGGCCCACTGATTGACAGGCAGATTTTCAGATTCAGTGAAGAAGGCATGGTCAATGCTAGATTTGATTATGTCTATGACAACAGTTTCCGTGTCACAAGCATGCAGGCTGTCATCAATGAAACGCCGCTGCCAATTGACTTGTATCGCTATGATGACGTTTCCGGTAAAACAGAGCAGTTTGGCAAATTTGGAGTAATCTACTATGACATAAATCAAATTATCACTACAGCAGTGATGACCCATACCAAGCACTTTGACGCTTATGGCCGGGTGAAAGAGGTTCAATATGAGATCTTTCGCTCACTCATGTACTGGATGATGGTGCAATACGACAACATGGGGCGAGTGGTGGCCAAGGAGCTAAAAGTTGGGCCTTATGCCAACACCACGCGCTACACATATGAGTACGACGCCGATGGTCAACTACAAGTGGTATCTATCAACGACAAACCTCTGTGGAGATACAGCTATGACCTAAATGGTAATTTACATCTCCTCAGCCCTGGAAACAGCGCACGCCTCACGCCACTACGGTATGATATCAGAGACCGCATCACTCGCTTAGGAGATGTCCAGTACAGGATGGATGAGGATGGTTTCCTCAAGCAAAGAGGGAATGAATACTTTGAGTACAACTCAGCTTGCCTGCTTGTCAAAGTGTACAACAAAGTGAGCGGCTGGAGCATCAAATATCGTTATGATGGCCTAGGCAGGAGGGTGTCCAGCAGGAGCAGCATTGGCCACCACCTGCAGTTTTTCTATGCTGACTTATCCAGCCCTACTCGTGTCACCCATATGTACAATCACTCCAGTTCTGAAATAACTTCACTGTACTATGACCTACAGGGACACCTCTTTGCCATGGAGCTTAGCAGTGGGGATGAGTTTTATGTGGCTTGTGATAACATAGGAACCCCTCTGGCTGTGTTCAGTGGCTCAGGCCTCATGATCAAGCAGATCCTCCACACAGCATTTGGAGAGGTTTACCTTGACACTAACCCCAGTTTCCAGCTCGTAATTGGCTACCAGGGAGGCCTGTATGAGCCCCTCAGTAAACTCGTCCACATGGGTAGACGGGACTACGATGTCCTTGCTGGCCGCTGGACAACACCTAATCACGATATCTGGAAACGTCTCAACAGCAACCACATCGTGCCATTCAACTTGTACATGTTCAAGAATAATAATCCCCTTACAAACAACGCGGAGATAAAGTGCTACATGACTGGTAAGTTCACATCATATTAACAAAGAAAGCTGCCTGCTTCTCAAGGCCTCATTTCAAGCCTTTAGACAGTGTGTATTTGAAGTAAGATTTTCAATGAAGTATTTCTTTAACAGATGTAACCTAAAATAACTAGGAAGCCTTATCTAAATAATCTAAACAATTATTTGAATTTTATACAGGTTAGTGACTGTATATAAATACTGTAGCAGCTGACAGATGCTAAGTGAGTCTCTAGAGATATCAATAATGCATCAGATTTTTGATGGTGCTAAAATTACATGTGTAGGGGGAGGAGGGAGACTGTTATCTTAAGCCTCAGTCCTTGCTGCAATTCAGCAAACCGCTCGTTTCACTTTTTTTTTATGGTTTGATGTGTTATTCTAAACAACAAGTCACAAATGGAAGAACAGATCCTGCCAAAATTAAATAGAAAAGCTGTGTGTTATAGAGGTTTTTCAGAGCTTCTTCACTGGGACACGGAGGTAGTTTGTATGCTATGACAGTGTGTGTGTGTCTGTGTGTGTGTGTATGCACATATGTGCTTGTGTGTGTGCCCACTGGTTATCATTTTAAAAGTGCTGAAAGGGAACAGTGCTGTGCGGCAAAGCCCCTTCTGTTGTTGGGGACTCAGGTCCCTTCCCCAGAAATATCACATCATTTTGTGTCACTCTGTGGTAGGGAGGAGGTAAATAGCAGTGAAAGAACCCCAGTAAAGAAAGAGAGCACAATGGATCCATAGAAAGCTTAGCCGTTGCTGGTTGTATCAGCCTCTTTGACTGGAAAGAAAACATTGTTAAGGATACCCAGTGAATGCTCCATGGTTAAACCAATCAGCTTCAGCCAGCGCTCAGTCACAAATGGCAGATGTAATTCTCCATTTTCATTCTGCGTTATATTTATTTGATAATGCTTACCTTGGCTATGAAATAATACAGTTTTTACCTTTTATCCTTAATTTCTTTACCTGGGAGGAAAAAGTGATTTTTGTTCTGGTGGAGTTGAGCCTTTTACTTCTTTCTAATCAACAAAGCCATTTAGCTGCCTGCCAAGCAGAAAGGCGTTCAGCTTCACAGTCCACCATTAGGGGCTGACTGGCATTTGAATGCTAAGCAGACTGTTAGATATACTGTAGTGGGTCTGCCTCAATTGTGATTGATGGGCCTGACATTTCCATGCCTTTCACTAAATTACCAGGGTCCTTTCATTGTCCTCAAACAAATTCTTATTTAGAAAAGCTTTGTCAGGTGCGACAATGTGGCATTGCCAATCTGTGACAAACTTGCCCCCCAAGTGTCACATGCAATGATTCTGCTGTCCATAACAAACACTTTGAAAGGGGCAAGAAACAAATGGCTTCGATTTAACAGGTTTTGCTTTCAGTCATGTCTTTAGCCTTCTCTGTGATATTCAGAATAATGACAGCTTATCACCAGGGATGGCAGCAGCACCTATAACCACATCGCTGGTGGCTGCTATTAGACGAAGCACATTATCATGATTACATGGGTTTTGAATCCCAGATCTGTCACTTTCCTTTTTTTTTCAGCATCTCATTAGAAGAAAAATATTGCAGAACAACCTGCTGAGTCTTCAGAATATCTTGGTTGAAGTCTTGCCTACATTGAAATGACATGAAATTACAGTATATAATTATCAGCGCAGCAGACGCTCTCAGATGTCACTTGGCGTTTCTGGGACCCAGCTGTGTGTCATTAGTGCAGCACCTGCAGGAGTGGACATGAATCACTGCCACAGCCTTAAGTGTTTATTATAGCTTGTCCACTTTCACAAACAAATCAAGTGCTCAGAGCGAGTGAGGAGTATTTCAAGGAGACAGTCCCCTGATGACACAGTGACAACTGTTAAAATTGAACTAGTGAAATGATTTTGTCTCTGAATATAACATTATATGTACATCACTGTCTCGCTGTTTCGATCTCTCCTCTGCAGATGTGAATAGCTGGTTGGTGACCTTCGGCTTCCAACTTTACAATGTCATCCCTGGCTATCGAAAACCAAGCACAGTGGCAATGGAGCCATCCTATGAGTTAGTCAGCACCCAGATCAAGACACAGGAGTGGGATAGCACCAAGGTAAACCAAACACTCTCACATATCCCCCTTACCTTACCACAGATCATCTTATTTTACCTCTACTCCCCTTCTTTCCAACATCATTAGCAAAGTGACATGCACTGTGTAGCCAGACTCCCAGAGGAGCTGCCAGCCATCGGGCCAAAACACAGACCAGTGAGCCAGGTCCCTGCCCCTAGGCCTCATCTTGGGGAATGGGGTCAGGCTAAACAGCTCTTGTAATTGTCCTGCCATTAGGGAAATTCTCTCTCCATTCCCTCCACCACTGGCCATTGATTTCATCTCAGTCTTACATCGTTAGCCAGGGTCTGAGAGGTAGTAGACATGCTCTGATTCCTGCGTTTATCAGCCCTTTTAAGTTGCCTCCAACTCACCTGAATTATTGAAGAGGCCAATGTTGTTGTATTAGGTTTGGTTACAGCTAGACTAGAGAATACAGCCCATCAGGAGGCCGGACTCATGTTGAGTGACACTTTGCTTGCCACACAACAACACAGTGGGAATTTGTTGTTATTTAAAAAATAGGTTTATCAAACCAACTTGGCATAATAAACAGAAACAGTGAAGGTAAAAAATATGCTGCATTTCTACCAGCTGTCATAGTTTCGTCTTTTAAGGCTTGAGATTTGTAAGCACTTAGAATAAAAATTCAAAACATAAATATGTTTTGTGTGATTATTTGAGAAAATAATTAGTGTATGACATAGGATATAAATAAATACTAATTTACTGTCAGTATCACTCGCATTATGTCAAATCCGGTGTTTGTTGAGTAAAATAGTATATGACTACTTCACAATAATTCATCTGCTCTCCAATGTGCCATACAATATATGCATCTCTAGCCATTAAAAGAATTTTAGTCTTGATCGAGGCATTCCAGCATGCCACGGTCAACTTAATAGCAAAAGAAACACTTCAATACACACTGTTATTTAACAAGTCATGTATAAAGTGTAAACTCACAGTAGTAGAAATTGCTGTTTTGCCCTCATCTTGCATAGACCGCTTCGGGAGGGTTACTGTCAGAGCCCCCAGGGACTGACTCATGCATGCTGCTTGTGCCTGGCACTCCACAGAGAATGTCTGAACTCACTCAAGGTGCCAATCTACAAAGGAACTGCAACAGAGAAACTATCAAGTTTAATTCAAAGACATCCCAGATATTTCCATTTCAAATATTTGAGAACAGATATGATGGAATGGTATTGTAGATTGTAAATTAGAAAGAATAAATGCAACACTGCAATGCGGACTTAACCTCACATTGTCAAATGCCAGAAAACTATTTATTGGCGCACAGTTTTAATACAAAATAACGTATATGGCTTAAGTGGAATCACTAAGAATATAACTCTTTGTACGATGGGTCAGATTCACTTTATGAAAGTGAAAATCCTTAACCGTAATTTTACACAGGTTTATTCCACCGCAGCAACCTGAGATGTCAGGTTACATACATTTTATACCATTAGTTTCTTAGAAGCACTTGAAGCTATTTTGAGTGTGTTTGTGTTTGCTTCACTTTGAAAAAAATTGAGATAACTCCATTTGAGTAATAATGTCATTGAAAGCTAATTTTTCATCTACAAACCCAGCCTTTCAAGTATGTATTCAAGAATACCCATGATAGACTGTGTGTCTACAAATCCTTTAACGCAGGCTTTAAATAGCAAAGTTAGCCTAGATATGAAGGTTTTACTCACATTTGTAAGACAGCTCTTCCTTTAGCACACCTCTGGAGTATGTACTGTAAATGATTTGTAAGGAAAGATTGAGATAATTAGTCTTTATCCTGTGTACGAGCCAATATTCTTATCTAGAATTCCTGCTTTAAAAACGGTGCTCTGAGCTGGTTAATGCTCTGTTGATCCTCACTGCAGATGGCCAGGCCAGCCTAATTAAATGTAGGGTTCTTTGAAGCATAAATATAGCTACATGTGGTATATCTTATCCTATCCTACACTTGGCTTTTCTTTTTTTTTTTTAATACCACAGCCTGCCGTTCTGTTGCTTTCATTTAAGCCTTTATTTTTCTGAACCCGTACACAGATTGAAAAATGCCGTGAGGGGACAGACAGATGAGGTTTGTGCTACACGAGACTTGATCTCTTGTTCTGGGTTGTACTGAAGGCTGATTACACCCCGCGCTATGTGAATGATGGGAGGCTGCTGCAGTAAAATAGAGGACATTGCCCCCTTTTCCCCCTGATGCCCCTGGGACAGCTGACCAGGTCACGCTGTTGGCACGGTAAACAAACGTGGAGTGGCATGGTGTGAAGTGTCCCCTGAGGCTGTTGCTCCCAAGGGGTCCGGCAGCATAGCGCCCCTCCACCTCCCCTTCTTATGTTTTCTCTTCATGCAGGATCTGATGCGGTGTCATGTCAAAGAGCAGACAGATCTGCTTGTCGCTGCAGCCTGCTCTACACTTCTCGGCCCCACCCGCTCCCTCAGCCTGTAGCTACCTCTAACAGAGGCACAGAGAGACAGAATTAGAAACTGTCAGGAGGACTTTGGATGTGACTGGTTGACAAAACTCCTCAGCTCACAGCCTCTTATCTTGGGCAACGGCAAGAAGGCACAGTGTTTAAAGTGTCTTTTTTTCTGCTGCCCAAATGTGTTCAGGCAACTGTCTCACTGCATGTTGGCCAGCATCCATTCCATATCACTTTCCTCATTTTAACATTTCTCTTTTTCTTCCTGAGGAGTAATTCTTGTCATGTAGTATTAGGACAAACTATTAATTTTGGCTGAAGGGAATGTATCTATACAAATCTTTCATCCCTTAAGTAATATGATATATACACCACTACCAACAGAGTCCTGTTTCCTATTTGGCAAAGCGTGGCTGTCAGAAGACAGTAATTTCATCCTTTTTCAAAATACCATGCATGTCACAAATGATCAAAGTGAGTTGCATTTGCTGACAAACACCTCTGCCCCTGCCTTTATTATGTGCAATACAGTCACAACTTCAAAGCATCGTGGAGCTGTGCTTGACATTGATGATGGATATGAAGCCATTACATAATTAATTATAAACATAATGAAATAAAAATGTAAAATCAAATAAAAATGTGGGATCAATGGGACATTTCCTTTTTCACCTGCTGTGCTTTTGTATTTTCTTCTTATTAATATTTATTTACTATTATAGAATGATTTTATGTAAATCTGTTTCAGTCCATTTCTCAAAGAGCAAACAAACACTCTACTGTTGATATGTTACTGTGTACTAATACGTAGATTCTGTAGGGGCTACTGTGCACTATGTCACTAAACAGTTTTGTCTTTGTTTTGCAGTCTTTGCTGGGTGTTCAGTGTGAAGTTCAGAGGCAGCTGAAGGCCTTTGTGAAGCTGGAGCGTTTTGGCCAGATTTACAGAGCCAAAAGTGCAGGGTGTCCTCAAACGGAGGACAAGAAGATTTTCGCCTCTGGCGGTTCCATCTTTGGGAAGGGGGTGAAATTTGCCATCCGAGACGGGCGTGTCAGCACCGACATCATCAGCTTAGCCAACGAGGATGGGCGTCGTATGGCTGCAGTTCTGAATGACGCATTCTACCTTGAAGACCTCCACTTTACTATTGCGGGAATGGACACCCATTACTTCGTCAAACTGGGCTCAGTGGAGGGAGATTTGTCTCTCATTGGCATGACAGTGGGTCGACGCACACTAGAGACCGGTGTCAATGTGACAGTGTCCCAGGTCAACACAGTTCTCAATGGCAGGACTAGGCGTATTACTGACATCCAGCTACAGTATGGCGCACTGTGTCTGAATACGCGTTACGGCAGCAGCGTGGATGAGGAGAAAGCTCGTGTTTTGGAGCTGGCCCGGCAGAGAGCCGTTACCCAGGCTTGGAGCCGGGAGCGGCAGAGACTGAGAGATGGAGAAGAGGGCTCACGAACCTGGACTGAAGGAGAGAAGCAACAGCTCCTTGGCTCAGGGAAGGTGCAGGGCTACGATGGATACTACGTGGTTTCAGTCGACCAGTATCCCGAGCTGGCAGACAGTGTCAACAACATTCATTTCATGAGACAGAGCGAAATGGGCCGAAGGTGACATGAACACGAGGCTCTGGAGTGACAGACTCAGATGTAGGACATGGGACTTCTTGCCAAAGACAGTTGTGTACATGACCACTTTTTTTTTTTTCTTTGACTGTGCCCAACTTGGTTTTTAATATACTGTAAAAAAGAAAAAAAACATGGTTGCAATCAGTTGCACTGTATTAATAGAAGAGTGCCCTTCTCCTTTTGAAGATTCTTTAACAGTCTTTGCCCTCCAAGTGCGGCTGCTAGAGGATGAAAATTTGCAATGTCTGTGACTTATTTTTGTGACTCCATTTCCTCGTCCCTGTTGGTGATTCTGTTCAAAGAAATCCAGGAGGAGTATTGGTAATGCATTATGTTCACTGGCTCTCTCTGCTGCCAGACTTGCAGATTGTTATTCACAAGCTTGCTCCATTCTGCCTTTTCTGCGCCTCAGCCAAGGAGATTCCTTCTCTTTTAATCACGTCTTTTTTATACTTGAAACCCTCATAGCCCCAGTCATCCATAAATAATGAGAGAGATTTCTGTTGGCGGTAGAGCCCTTCATCAAAACCCCAGCTGAACTTGTCAAAGCACCTTCATTTGTGTGATGTCTTGTAATTTTTTAAGAGGAAGCTTGATACTCATCTGTGGTCTTAGCTTAGAAGGCTTCAGTGAACCATGACAGTGCATGTTGGTGGCCTTTTTTATGAACTACAAAATTAGCAAACTGCTTAATCTGCTTAACATATGGTAATATGGTAAAGCCAACAAAGGGATATGAGGTCACTTTTTTTTATTTTGTATGTATTTTATTTTTTATGTGGACTTTTTTTTTTTCCAGTGAGGAAGTGAAAAGACAGAATTAATTGTTCCTTGCTCCTTTTTATTTGACCGTGGTCAAACAACTCGATTATAAAAATAGTGAAGAGCCAACCCTGTAAGAAAATACTGTGGAATTAATGTCTGTATTAAACAACAAAAGGTATTTTACAGGAATGGTTTTGGATTACATTTTAGTTTTGTTTTATAAATAGCTATATGAATTAACAGTATAACAAATGTGAATTTAAAAAAATGTGAACTATTGTCCCTTTTATTGTTAATTGTTGTACTTGAACAATACTTAAGGGTGTTTCAACACATGGAATAAACTATGAAAGGTGGTTTAGTTACAGCAATTACTGTGTTTTTCTTATTAGACCAACTCCATTTTACTGATCTCAATTTTCATATGAAAGGCAGTGTTTAGTTATCAATAAGCCTAAGTCAGTATTCTTGACCACAGTGTCTAGTCAGATAAAGCTTGGGATGAAAATATTTTGAAAAAGTGAGACTATAGCGGTTAAAAAAGCCAATCTCATCAGTTATACGTACTACATTAACATATTGGCTGCTGAGATAAACAAGTAGGCTTCGCATTGTGTTGTTGGTGAAATGAAAGCTACAAATTGCCTTTGCCCTAAGGGCTGCCTGCAGGTCAGCATCGAAAGTGCTTTCACTCTCCAGAACAAGACTCCACTTGGGCCCATGGTTGGCAGAAATGCATTAGACCTGCAGATATTCTACTTGCCATTTACAGACTACAGGTCGTCTGTTCACGCCAACCTTGGAAATAACCCATGTGGACACATCCTAGCTCCCATATATCCGTGTCTCCCCTCAGTGGAGTCTGCAAAGGACAATTTAAGTCTGCACATTTGAAAATGTCATTATGTGAAAACTCAAGAGGAGTCGAGACTATTTTGGAAATTGTGACATTGATTTGACTTCTGGTACTTTTTGAACTATGCCAACCCACAGCCTACTCTTGACTTCGTTATAGTTTTACCGTCAAACATATGAACTTGTTTGTGTGTGTAGGGTGGTGGGAGCATGATTGAGTGTCTCAGTCTGTACAAACGTTAAAGCAAGCAGTACAGTTATTCTTTCTGCTGTTGAGTGATTCAGTAATGTTCTGTTTCTAAAAAAAAAAAAATATGTTCAACACAATATGAATGAAGGATATTTGCATTGTGGAATATTGCACTGAGAACTGTTGCGTCATAAGACTGTATCTTTTTCTAAGGTTTTGGATTTTGAGTTTTGGTTTGTTCTCAACACTGTGTTTTTAGCGCTTCTCTTTGACCATGTAAATATAAGGACATCAAAGTAAGCTGTAAATAAAATGCAAATGTAGATACCTCATAGAGCTACATCAGTGACCCTGTGTAGTCTTAAGGTAGAACAAAATAAAGGGAATATTTTGTGTTTATTTTTTGTGTTTTGTTTTATATACTTTATATGCTTTATAAGAGAAACGCATTTTTGTAGTATTTGCATCTGAAACTGTGACACGAGACACAGTTTGACATGCAAACTGTGTCTCAGAGTTAGAGCTACAGCTGTGATTGGACATTTACATATACTCATCATGCACATGACTGTCATGGCAGCACTGGGCTTTAAATTATTTCTTTGACTTGTTTTTTTTGCTACAACATTATGATTGTGCAACATAAATCTTTCATAAAAGAAAACCCCAAGATTTTGGTGCACAGGGTTTAGTTCATTTGGGGTTTTCTGACTTCAACACAGGTTCAAAATCTTACATACATGTCCAAAAATACACATACACCCACTCAGGTTATTGATTTAGTGGTGCTGAAAGCTCTGAAATGTCTTTTAATTTGCCATGCCAGAGGCCTCTTCCTGTTAGTCACGATAGACTACAGCTGGTAGTTTATGTGTGCCAACATAAAAAAAAGGGTTTGTTGGACAGCATTGAACTGACCAACACACAGTACAATAGGAAAGTCCAAAGAACTTCTATGAGAAAGAGGATGGTAGATTTACTGAAGCCTGCAATGTCTCTTAGAGCCATTTCTAAACAACTGCAGATTCCAGGATCACAAGAGCAAGAGGTGGGGTACACCCTGGACAGGTCGCCAGGCTATCACAAGGCTGACATACAGAGACAAACAACCATTCACACTCTCACTCACACCTATGGACAATTTAGAGTCAGCAGTAAACCTGACATGCATGTCTTTGGTGTGTGGTGGCCGGCCAACCTGCGGATTCCAAACCGGGTCCCGCTTGCTGTGAGGCGACAGTGCTAACCACTACACCACCAACACTTAAATACAATTTGTTAGCAAGTGCCACCACTTTCCAAGGTCTGTCTCACCAACACTGTCTCTGTACCAGCTCACACAATCAGGAACAACCCAGGAACCTTCATGGCAAAGGTCTGCCATGAACTGGAAGCTGCTGGGACACCTGTCACAATATCTACAGTGAGTACAGTCACTATCTACAGAAAATTCTACATTGTCACTGACTGAAGGAACCCCCTGCTCCAAAACCAACACCTTCATTCTGGACATAGGTTTGTATGCATAAGTTATATGTTAAGATGAGACAAAGATTGAGTTGTTTGGCCACAATAATCGTAGTTATGTTTCAAGGAGTAGAGGTGAGCTTCTCAACCCCAAGAGCACTGTACCAGCTGTTAAGCATGGTGGTCGTAACATCATGCTCTGAGGCTGTTTTTCTGTCAGTGGGTGTGATGCGTTGCACAGAGTGGACGGAATAGAAGAATGAGCATTACCTCAGGCCATTTCAGAACAACCTCAAAGCATCTGATGATTGAAAGTTGTTGTTCCAACAGGACAATGACCCCAAGAACACATCATAAAGCAGATTTTTGTAACGGCTTTCCTAAAGTCCTGACCTAAAACCTGTCAAAAATATGTGAACCACGCTTAAACTGTGCCAGGAAATCAGGAAATTACGAAATGAAACTGAACTCTATCAATTCTGCCAAGAGTAGCGATCAAATATCCAACCAGAGTTCTGGCAGAAGCTTGCTAATGTTAATAAATGCCTTAAACCTGATAAAGGATGTTTAACCAAGGTGCGCTGTAGGTGTATTTTGGATCCTGTACGTATTATTGTGACATTGTGTTAATGTCAAGAAACCTACATCCAAGTTCTGATCACAACTGTCTGGTATATGATATGTTCATTCTCACCCTCCAACACATTTTTAAAGACTTTAATGGGCTGACTTGGTGTAATATGATTATGTACTGCTGCACCACGTGCCATTATTTAATTAAACATGCATTAACACCTGTTTAAACCTTAAATCTATTAAATTCTCACATGAAGTGAACATGTGGTTGATCGCTAGCACAAAAAAAAGAGTATTAATAAAAGCACCCATATGGTAAATGTATTTACCATAACTGTCGTAAGACAAGCAAGCCTCAACGGATACTGTGCAACACGATTATTAATTTATTATTATTAATTAACCTGTCAAAGTTGAGGACCAATTCTTTGATGTTACAAAAGCCATCGGGACACTGTGTTTTTAAACTTGATAACTTTGTTGAAACAAGTAGAGCTCAGGG
>JAUBNQ010000005.1:4604499-4617114 GCA_032353495.1 Ctenopoma kingsleyae | reverse complement strand
AACCTTACTAAAAATATATGACTTTGAAATGAAAATTACTGAGTGCACAGGCAGTCCAGCTCCAGACAGACATGTCATGAAGCAAAAGACACAGTTTTGCACACACAGGATGGATTTTAATATTTCATTATGATAACATAGTCAGACAAATACGCAACAAATGATGCTGTTCACAAACTGTAATTTAATACATGTTTTATCTGCCTTTACCGAGATAAAACTAGAATTCCTGCTTCATAATTGAGAGTTAACGTTCACGATAATTTGCACAAATGATCCAGTAAAGAGCATAAGGGAGATACAATATGTGCCTATCGGAAGTTAAATGAAAGAACCTGAACTGTATCCTGCTAACGGTGACACTGACAAGTGATTCTGCCATAAAGAGCAAAGCGAGGATGAGAATGAACTGTTTCATTTGACTGTGGCCTGCGTGTGTGCAGACAAGAATAAAACCATGTGATGAGGTACAATATTTTTGACATTACCTCTCTGCTTTCATCTATTATTAGCCATCTCAGGAGAGTCTTGTCTTTCAGTACCTTCAGTGAAAGAAAAAAAAAAGGTTCAAGTGGTAAACTGTTGCGACATTTTGAAGTTTGAAGATCAAATATTGTCAGCGTTTCTAATGGCATGACTCTGTCTGCCCAGCACATCAGGGGAATTCCTGTCTTCGCAAACTTGAAGTATAAAAAATTAACCCAAATCTGTCAGTGTACTGTGTTTAAATCTGAAGTTGTGATCAGTATTGTCATAATGTATGTTAATCCGAAAGGCAGAAATCTCCGCCCTCGCTGCTACAGCATTGTTGCATCCCAAAATGTACATATTGTACAGGAACATCAGGTACTAATTTGATGGCTCCACTGTGAGTCACGCAAAAATAAAGAGTTAATGCACTTTTTTACCAGCTTTTCTGCCCTATGAATTATATGAAGGCAAAGCAAAGATTTTGAGCTCTGCAGGAACAGAGTTAGCAATTGCAATTTTGGAAGCTATTTTTAAAATAACTCACAGCATGGTCTCTTTGAGAAAACATTTTTCTTTGATGTGAGCAAAAAAAAAAGGAAACAAAACAAAAAACGGTGCAATAAATGTCAGTCAGAGCACATAAAAAATCATCTCATATTGAACAAAATATATACTGAAAATAATTATTTAATCTTTTTTTTTATTGTGGATTAATCTGTCAATTAGTTTTGTAATTAATTGATAAGTTGAGTCTTTAAAATGACAGAGCTCAGTGTGAAAAGTGGTTTTGTGTTGTTTCACCAACACTGCAAAAAACAAATATAACTTAATACAATGGTATAACACAGAAATAAGCTGCACATCATCATCACATTATTTATATGGTCATTTATACAAACTAAAAGCAGTTACAGTCATCAAGGATAAAAACACATGGAAACCAACTGTGGTCCTCAATACAAAACCAGCATAAATACATACAAACAAACTTCATTATGTAACTTTATTAATTATTATAGTTATAAATAACTAAGATACCATCTTTAGAAGGTTTTGAATATGCACTCTGATTAAATCTAGACTTTAAAGGAGTTGTTTCAAAGTACAGATGCAGAGTAAATGGATGAATTTTTCCATGAAAAAATATTAAATTACATTTTCTGTATTTTTTAAAATATGATTTTAAAAATACAAGATATCTTAATAGAGTTCACATTTTCCCATTTGTTAGTCATTTCCTTTTGTCCCAACTATGTGTGAAGTCATAAAGTTTTAAAATTACCCATACTAGCTTATTTTGTGCCGTGATAGCCCTTCACACCAAGAGATGAAAGCATAATGAAAGTGACCCTGAACCAGAGCTCCATCGAGGATAGAGCTGAAATATTTAACAGTCGGACTTTTATGGCTAAAAGTTTAATTCCTTGACTGACCTTAACAAGAACTGAACAAGAATTATTGATTCACCAGTTGGATATTGATTCAATTCGCATCTCCAAATGCAGCACAATTTTTAATAATTAAGGCTTCCTCTGCTTTAACTTTAAAGGGCCTGTTTAAGTGTTCTTTTAAATCAAAACAGAATATCTTCAGTCTTTCCCAGCCTGGGGGATAACCTGTCATCAGATGCCCGACCAAATTCTCACATTCTGAAGAGCTTTACTCAAACACTGTTCAACTACTGTTTTATATTTATGAGACACTAGTGAAGCACAATCATGGGACTGCACATTCAGCAGTTGTAAGATCTGCCAATAATGTCCCATTAACATCCCCAACTAAACTTTTGATAAAACGGAACGACACCAAATAAAAACTACATCAAATGCACAAACAGTTCACTATTAAATTTTCAGCTGATTGGCTGCAGAATTAATTGAATAACTCGCACTAATAAACTCGTTTCATTTTACAAACACGTATATGACACTGATTACTCTGTTGACTGAGCATCATCATTCTGAGACAGTGAATGCTGGATACGTTAATGGATATTTTCTCTTAATAGGAGACTACTGAAGCTGGTCCGTGGCAGCTAAACCGAAACAAAACGCAGTATTCTGGTGGTAACTGGAGAGTCGTAGGTGAAGCGGTGCATCAGCTCAAATCTCTTTCACTAAGGGTTGTTAGTTCCTTTTGATTTGTGTTTGGCCACCTGTCACCAAAACCCATTCCCTGAAATCACATCACTATAATGGTCTAATCAGCACTTAACGAGCCATGTTACATAAAATCAATGCACCCTTCCATTTGAGAATGCAGAATATTTGGGGGAGCTGATGAAGGCGCATGGAAAGGGCAGGAGATGCTGTCGATACCGTGCTGCAGTCGTTGGACAGGCTGGCCTGCTGAGGGTAGAGGATGTACTTGCCCTCTACGTTCAGTGATCCTCCTGAGATCCAAGCTTTTACAGCAAAATCCTTTGTTTTGCTGACTAATCGTGTATTGATTCTAACAAGTTGTTAAGTCCAAATAAGGTTGTCAGGCCACTGCCAAACAACTACTCTACCTGTAGAGACACCAAGAACAGAGAGCTATGTATAGTACCTACTGGGAATATTTGACTTCTGTTCTTTATTTATTAGGCTATAGGGAGTGTAAACAGAATAACATTTTACTTTGTGGTGTTTTCCTTAGTCGTGCAAGAGTCTTATACAAACAGCAGAGTATACTGTTTTCACCTTGCTTTGTGCGTACATTGCTTTGTGGTTTGTGTGGGAGGATATGTAGAAATAAATCTATGCAACATGCCATCAAGCATCTCTCCCACGTGCAAGTTGTCACAGCATGTGTCAAGCCTGCAAAAAAAAAGGGGGGAGTTACAAATCAAGTTATAGCTAAACACTGGGGGTACCTCGCCTCGCTGTTCCTGGTGATGTGTGGAAAACTGTTCCTGAATGCAACATGAATCCACTGGTGCTCTGAACTATCTGCTGCCAATGAAAGCCAGTGGGTTCTTTGCATTATTCTTGATAGAACTGCAGAGAGAACATAACAATGCCAGCTTGTTTCCATTTTAGTAGACCTTGGAGCTGCAAATGAATAATATATTGAAGGCAACTCAGGGGTAAATGAATAAATCTAGTAGGTGGGGATTTGCAATGGGAGTGAAGTGTCATGGAGTTACAGCACTACCATGTGGCAGACTAAGGTAATGCACATGAAGACACTGAAGAGGGAGAGAAGGAAAGCAGATTTTAGACAGTTGTGTTACTTGTGTTGTAATCTAAAGCTTCAATAAGAAAGGAAAGGAAAAAAAATTTAACACAGTGGCAGGATTAGTTCACATTCCGTGCATACCTTTTGTTCATTTATTTATAATAAAGTTATTTTACCTGTCGAATAAGTGTTCTTTCCTCTTGATTGGTGACTTCAGTCATGTCGGATTATCACCATTTTTCCACATTTTTCCACGCAGACAGGAACATAGTACATGATACAACCATCCATGACCTTAACAAATGTTCCATCATATTTTGCACTCTCTGTCAATGAATCAGAAAATAGAATTGTTCTGCTCCCCATTAAGAAGAGGCCATGTGCCTAATTGCTCCAACCATGCTGGAGATAATTAATATCAATGACCCTGCTGACTTTTCAAATGCATCATGTGGATTTAATGATGATGTGTCATAAGCAGCTGGAGGTGGAGACACCCAGCTCTGTGCTTGATGTCAGACCAGGGGCTCCAGGGGCTGACAGGCAAGACCAGGTGAATAATTGTCTGTGGTAGTTCTGTTGCTGGCATGATGGGATTTAATCCACCAGCAAATGGTGAGATTAGACACAGTGTTGTTGTGGATATTTAATTAACAAAGATTATGCAAAAATGGCAGCTCCATCATGCAAGATTAAAGAGGGTTTCTGTCAGGTTGTAAAACTGATTGTTTGTTTGTTTGTTTCATTAACGTTATTAAATCACTCCAAATGTGTTGCACTTTACTTTACTGATGAAAATATATTTTATTTATTATTATTATTATTATTATTAAGTGACGACATCATCTGCGTACTTCTTTTCCATTCAAAAAATAATAATAATCAAGAAATCGTGACACTACAGCGCTTCACGGTGTTGAAACTACAACTCCCTAGAGCATGAAAAAGGGCGGCGCTGATGAGCAGCGATCTGATTGGTCTGTCACAAGCCATGTGACTGGATGCGTCGCGACCCAAACAGGAAGTGTGACTGACAATTCACACAACGTGAAAGTCAAGTCAAACCGAAGCGTGATACATCGTAAAAAATACCATTAAATAAGTCGTTTTTCTTAGCTCCAAGCTGTCGCAACATGTGTCTTTAGTTTGCTTTTAGTTCATGTCTTAAAAGAGAGTTCGTCGCGATGCTTCGGACTCCAGCTAAAACGCTTTGTGTAGCATCAGCCGCCTCCCGAGCAGCGTTGTTCAGTGTGCGACGTTATTGTAAAAAGACACCGAGGAAACTAAGAGTGTCCGAGGCTCTTTCAGCCGCTGACCTGGGAGCAAGTGTTAAAGTACAGGTAACGCGAAACCTTTTTCATTTGATGTTCTCTGGTCGTTGACGTCACTGCTCATCACATTTGAGGATTAGTTACCTTAAAACCTCTGTCACGTTTTTTTAAAATATATTATCATAACTAATATAAGTATTGCACCATTTACCAAGTTTACATTTTATTGAATTGCTCAGTACATCTTCTCCATCTGTGTAACATACCTACATGTGGGTTATGTATAGTTTAGACTGCCTAACAACACCCTGAGCTGTGGCATCACCATACTTTCTACACTTTACTTTCCATATGATGTCAAACTCTATATTGACCTTGCCTTCCCAAATTTTTGCCTCGCACTCAGCATTTGAATAAAGGCGCTTTTATGTTTTCTTCTTTGCTGCTGGTGTTTTATTTCAATCAACTAAATCTGTAATTTGCCAATGGATGAACAAATGTCTGCATGCAGCTGGGAAGCCTACATTTATCAGACATTTTATTGAGAAAGAACATCATTTCAGTTTACGAACGACACATGGAAGCAAAAAGAAGATGTTTGAATAGATGAAACCGCTTCTGTAATCGAAGTTTGGTTTGTATCTCTGTCCAAGGGATGGGTTCGCTCAGCCAGACCTCAGAAGACAAATCTCTTTCTCCATGTGAATGATGGGAGCTGTTTGCAGTCACTGCAGATTGTTGCTGGTTCAGAGCTGGATGATCCGTAAGCACTTCAGATTGTTTTTTTTTTTAGGTTTCAAGGTTGTACATACTTAAAATGCTCAGACTGTCTTCTATTCCTCTCTGTATTTCTATCTAAGATTGCTCACATTTGGCAGTGCTGTTGAAGTCACAGGTATTCTTAAGAAAAGTCCTCACCAAAAACAACCAGTTGAACTGGAAGCAGACCAGATCCACGTAACTGGAGAATGTGACCCTGTGGTAAAGAAAAGAATTACATACATGCATAAACGTCATAGCTGTAAATGTGACCTTTGAATAGGAAATATAATTTAATATTGTCTTTCAGGATTTTCCCTTTAAAATCAAAGAAAGGCACAGCCTTGAGTATATTCGCCAGTTTCCTCATCTCAGGTGCAGAACAAATGCCTTCAGCTCCCTGTTGAGAATACGAAGTGAGGCCACTGCAGCAATTCACTCATATTTCAAGGTGACAACATCAGTGGAGGAGTTTTAACAGAATGCAGAGCAAGACTTTCTGTATTTATTTATTATCTGTTTTCTAGGAAAATGGTTTTGTCCAGATTCATACCCCAATCATCACCTCAAATGACTGTGAAGGGGCCGGGGAGCTCTTTCAAGTTGAGGTTAGGATCTACAGATGTGTTCTGAAAATTAAGGCTTTGAATCCAGTATGTTGATGTTTTATATGTTAGTATCAATCAAGGCTCTGATGTGAACAGAAAAATGAATGACATTGTTTGAAACCTCTGCTTTTAAACAGCCATCAGGCCCAGGGAACGACGAAAATGAGAACTTTTTCTCCGTCCCGGCTTTCCTGTCTGTGTCTGGTCAGCTTCATTTGGAAGTGATGTCAGGGTGAGATAAACTATACGAAATGATCTTCTGCAGATCATCTACACATTTTGACATTCACATATCCTTCTTGTACTGTGCTATGTCGTGCCTCAGAGAGTAAAAGACAAATATGTGCACATGCACTGTACAAGAACATTTTTAATTATGCCTTGTCACTCATTCTCTTGCAGGGCTTTTTCTAGAGTCTACACATTTGGGCCAACCTTTCGTGCAGAGAACTCCCAAAGCAGGCGCCACCTGGCTGAGTTTTACATGGTGGAGGCTGAGGTCTCCTTCACACAGTCCATAGAGGATCTCACCAAGGTACAACATGTCATTGTCCTGAAATACAATATTGTTCTGTGATATCGATCAAAGTAGCACATTGCTTAAAATGTAAAATCCTGTTAACTCAGCCCTTCTGTGCATAAAATTCATTGATTTCTTTCTTGAAGTTATTGGTTTCCTGCTCATTTTAGAGCAATAAAGCCTTAAACAGTACACTTTTTTTTTAAGTTGCCCCAGTGCACATTTGCTGAGCAAAGCTTTAATTATTAAACTGGGCTTCCTCCCTAGGTCATGGAGGACATGTTCAGGTCTGCCACTGAGCATGTCTTGGCTCACTGTGCAGAGGATGTGGATTTGTTTCACAAACATGTGACTCCTGGACACAGGGTGAGTCCTGAAGGACAAGAATTCAACTTGGGAACATAACGTGGCGCCTCATTCTAACCAACCACAAGTGTCCGAGTTTATTATTGTCCTCACTTACATTTTTTATTGTATCTACACACGCTAAGGACGTTGTAGATGCTATGCTGAAGAAGACATTCCCTGTGTAAGAATATCTTTTTTCTAAACATGTTGTGTAAAAATAAAGCAGACGAAGAAGTCGAACGCTGAGAGCCTTGAATGATTGATACCATCTTAGTCTGTTTACAGGATTACCTACAGTGAGGCTATAAACATCCTAAACCACAGCTCTCAGAAATTTGCCTTCCCAACAGATGTAAGTGATGATGGTTTTATTTTCTCCTTGGTAGAGCAGGCTTGATATGCATCTCTACTGTATGTTTGCTGTTAACACAGAGCTCTACATTGACCTGATCTGTTCTACAGTGGGGCTGCGACCTTCAGACAGAACATGAGAAGTACCTGGTGAAGCATTGTGGCAACATTCCAGTCTTTGTCACTGATTATCCTTATGATCTTAAGCCTTTCTATGCAAGAGACAACCAGGACAGTCCTGAGCATACAGTAAGACACTGTTAAAAAAGCTGAGTGAATCAATAATCCAGCCATTCAGTTCCTTACTTACAATGCCTGTTGGGTTATCGCAGCGATTTGCATATCCAAGCTGAATCTGACTGTCGTTTGTGTGCAGGCAGCTGCAGTGGATCTCCTTGTGCCAGGAGTTGGAGAGCTCTGTGGAGGCTCTCTGAGAGAGGAGAGGCTGGATCTGCTCAAGGCTCGGCTGGAAGAGTAAGATGCACATGCTAATGTTTTCAGAATATATATGTTTGTGGATTTGTTGTATTGTCATTCAAGGTTTTTAGTAGTGACACTCTCAACACATTTTAATATTATTAATTTACATGAGAGAACATACAGCAACTGAACAATTAAATTAATACATATGCAACATGTACATAAGATATAACTTCAGGTTTAACTGCTGTAGACAAGGAAAAACTGTCGCATCCGGACAAACAGATTGATAGTATATGAAAAAAAAATGCTAGAGAGGATTTATTGTATTGTTTGTCTGAAGGCTCTTACATTAATTATTATACCTTTCCAGGGCTGGATTAGAAGACACCTACAGCTGGTAAAAACACATTTGCATGAACATTTTAAAATAAACATCCTTACACACCGTCGACAGAGTTCTCGTGACATTTTGATCTTTTTTCAGGTACCTGGATTTGAGGCGTTTTGGCTCCGTCCCTCACGGTGGCTTTGGACTGGGATTTGAACGATATCTGCAATGCATTCTTGGTGTTGACAACATAAAAGATGTGATTCCTTTTCCTAGATTTTCTCACTCTTGTCTTCTATAAAACACAGTTAAAGCCAAATAGATTTATTTGAAATCACTGATGTGTGTTTTTCCTGTCTGGTCAATAAATATGATATCAACATTTAAGGTGTTATTGTGTGTAAGAAAAATAACGGCTGCTGGTAATTGAGATATATTTCCTGTAGAAACTGTTAACCTCTCATCATCCTACAAGTGCATATGATTCATTCACACATTGGAAATGGATTGTGTGGGAGAGTTGTGGTATAAGAGCATTTCTAAACACTTTAAAAGCAATTGTCATGCATTCCAACTTTCCACAAGATGGTGCTTTTTCCCACATCACCTAACTGACTAAACGCGATTCTTATTGGTCTCAGTCAGTAACAGCAGCATCTGACTCAGTCAGTTAAATATATTTTAAAGCACAGAAACGAATTTGAAGAAAGCTGCGTTTGTTGGAGGCAAACTCCAGACGTTTTATTTGGTCACTTGAAATCAGATGCGTTTCGGTATTTGAAATAAAACACAACTGCTTTATTGTTAGTGTGTGTTAGCAAACAGCACAGATCGATCGGTTCCTCCATTATTTACACTCTTTGGGATCTTGAAGCCACTTTGTGGGAAGCAGCTCTCCCATCCTGTTCGTCCCACCACAGCCCATCCCTCTTTTAGCTCTGTGGGCGTGGTGTGAGTTGGGAAAACAAACTGCAGGCACCGTGTGAGACTTCCTCACCCTGCATCAGTTTAGTGTCCCCGCGGCTCCTCCTCAGCTGGCTCTGCGTAATTCCCCGAGAGTGCGCTTTTCTGTTTTTTCGCCAACTGAGGTTTTGCGCGCTGTTGCGTCCTGTGCCATCAACACCAACTGACAACATCTCCGGCCAGCACTACTCTGATTTTTACCAAATGGGGGGAGCAGACGGCACCAGCGACACGCAAACACCGACAACACTCTGAACACTGAGCTTTCAGGAGCCGTCATGTACTAGTGACAAGGCGGCAGCGGTCGAGCGAGAGGAAACGGCAGACACTGACAAACATGAGCGGCGGAGAAATCATCTTCCAGGGTTGGCTGAGAAAGTCACCACCGGAGAAAAAACTGAGGAGATATGTGAGTGATTTACACTTTTTGTGTTGTGCCCAGCTGCTGGATTTCTCTTCTTCTGTGTTGCTGCACTTTGTGTGTAGTTTACCTGCCGCTCAGTTATAAGCGGTGTGAGACTCGGGTATTTAAAGTTCAGTTGGTGCAGGTGCATCTCATTCCCCTCCGAGCCTCTCCTGTCCCATAGGAGCTGCCGCATAATATTACAGTTAACATTTAGAAATGTGTGTTTTGTGTGAAAATGCAAGTAGAAGGTAGAAAAGGGGGCCACACTATGGGGTCCAATGACAACATGGAGGTAAGCCTATGTAAACCCCAACAGCAGTCTGTGGTTTGGACTAAATACTGTAGCTCTCAAACGCAGGAACAAAGTGCCATTTGGCTTTATCCGATCATGATGAGGTCATGTTTAATCAAGCTCTGATGTGACCAATTTTTTTTAAAACAATGGCCAAACAAACTAATATCACAACAATGGTGATAACTGAACAGCACTCGAATGCCAAGATAAGACTTTATAAGCCAAATCTCTTAGTCTCTTTTGCTGGGTGCTGGTCAGAGGAATGGCTGCAAATCACATAATAGGATTTATGGAAGCAGATAGGACCAGGAGACAATCTCCCATAAATACAGCTGTCCACTGTTTATGTATGGTGTTGCGTTACCAGGCCTCTCCATGTTCCTACTAGCTGGCTTTGCCATGATGTCATCTCTCTGTTTCATCTGGAAATCCATCCTCCAATGTCTTCTTTGTCCTGTCTTTTCCTCATTGTCTTCCACTTAAAGCTGACTTATGTTTATATAGAGACCACCATGGTCAGTATGGAACAGCAGCTGCAGTGATACAGAGGGGGGAAAAAAGTTGCTTGGTATATAGCAGTACTGTATAAACAACAAGAGAAAAAACACTGACGGAGCAGACTGAAGCTAACATAATGGCCTTTCTCAGGGAAGAGGGCAGGGAACAGCCCTCTGCACTCTGCTTCTCACCCTGAGCAGTAACCTATTAGCAGCTACACACACATACATGCACAGTTTCAGCTAGAAAACAGTGTCATGAGATGGACTTGTGAATGTGATAATCTGTCCATCTGAAATTCCTTCCACTTAAAATCAGGCTGTGGACAATCGGGGCCATTTACTCACCAGTATTGCTGTCATCTGACATTGTTGACATTCTAATTCGTAGGGATATTTTCAGATATTACTTTCACATACTCTCACACATTCCACTCTTAAGGTGTGTTTCCCAGCGAACTTAGATTGGTCATGATTCTGGAATGAGCAGAGGTGTGAGGAATGTCTTGTTTTTGGAGCTGTGATTGAAATGTTAAGTGTCACGGCAGCTTGTGCCTCTTTCAGGAAATAATTAGCAATTTAGGAGGTTATTTGCAAGAATGCACAATCATTTTTAATCATTTCCTCCACGTTCCCTGTCAATATTCCACACTATTTCCTTTCTAAGTCAGATGAGGTCTCTGTGTCTGTTTGTTAATAAGTAGTTAGCTGTTGAAATGATGGACTATTGTATTCAAACAAGCCTCCTTCCACAGACAGTTCCTGTGAATGTGGTGCACAGCAATGCATGTTAAGTGCCTCGTAGAATCCAGTGCATGGTTAGGAGGGAGTAAGAAACTGGTATTACCACCACAGCTCAGGTATGCAAATGATATGCAAAGTCAGGAACAAAAACACTTGTGGCAGTTGAAGCCTAGATACAACTGGTGGTGAAAGACAGGAGGCGTCATGTTTGTGCTCAGTAACAAGCGCGACTAGTCCTGGATAAATGTTTTCTAACTGTTTACAGATGAGCTTAACTCTCATCAGCGACTCCCTCTTTCTACAACTGTTCAGTGCTCTACAGACAGATGATGGTGCTGATGCCCACCCACCCCCCCCAAACATGACACCACTACTGTAGTCACTTTTCACTTGCATCTCCCCAAGGAAAGCTGTTGTGCGCTAATGTCTCAGAGCTTCTTCATGAATCTCTTGGTTGTAGTTAGTCTCTACTTGGGGGCTGACTGCAGGCCCAGAGGTGGGCAGTGTTTTGAGAGTAGGTGGGAGTGGTCTGGCTGCTTTTGTTGAGCAATGTCCAGAATAAGCAAAAGGAACATGAAAACAACTGACTAATCCCGCAGTTACACAGTGTCTGTAGCTCTGTTTAGGTTATTTTACTCATCAGTCGGTGGTCAGACAGTATGCTTCATCATGTCTGCTACGCAGCCCCCCAAGCAATCTTTTATTTGTAGCTGCTGATTAGTCAACACTCAGTCACTCATCAACTCAATATATTGTTAAAAAACTACATGCATCTCTCTAGTCTCTCTAGTCTTTCCTTTCCTAAAGGGAAACTATTTGACTTCTTATGTTGACATATGTAACAATAAATCATAGTTTGCAGGCATAGTCGTACTTTGCATGGACAATATGAATCATAAATGCGACGTGTCACACTGTAAACTATTTAAATCCTGTTCTCAGGTTGGGATGAAACCCTCCCATGAGTCTGTTGTTGTATCTGACATCACAAACGTGTCTGTTCACATGCAGTAAAGCATTGCCACATACCAGACAGATCATATCGGCAAGGTGATAGGTGCTGCTTCTGCTCTCTCCCGCTACCAGTTTCAAAGTGACAACCCAGGAAGAACTGGTGTGTTTTCAAGGCAGAGCAGCAGCAGCAGCAGCCTGTGTCCCACTGTCAGCTGTCAGATCTGCTGTTGTTTTGCAGAGGGGCTTTGGGAAGTCCTTGCCCTCAGAGGTCAACAGAGAACGCCTCCCAGTTCCTGCTTTGACAGACACCCAGCACTCACACAGACATTTTCCTTGTTCTACTTTATCTTTGGGCCCTTATATGGGCCTTTCCCCGGCAGCTACAAAACTGGGGTGGCTTTTTATGACTTTAGCATCAAAGTCAGATTAATTTATTATTATTAGATATGTTCACTTAAAGAGATCCTTGTAGTTGAAATAAGGCTCAATAAGGTCATTTTCATTGTCGCTATATTTTC
>JAUBNQ010000005.1:4543325-4590278 GCA_032353495.1 Ctenopoma kingsleyae | reverse complement strand
CAATGAGAAGTCTGTTGTGAAAGGGATTAATTAGGATTAGCAACATAATATTAGGTCGTAAGGAATGCTAGGAAGATAAAGTTGAGATATTTGACAGCATCATTGTTGCATCAGCACCTTGGTCTAAACTTACCTTTTGTCTGAATTGGCCTCTGTTGACAGTTGTGAGCCTCTTGGGACTAGAAGGGAGGTTTTAGCACACGACAGTTCATTGTTACACAACTCTTGAAAGCAGCTCCCTTTCTAGTCTTTCTTCTTTCACTTTGTTTTGTAACGTCTGCTGTATCGTATAATTGATACTGTTGTGTTTTTGTCAAACAAGTACAGTACTGTGGAAAAGAATTTCCCCTTGGGACAATAAAGTCAAAGTCACTATGCCTGGTGTGACTATTAACACGTGGATTTTGCAGCCAGTTGTTCATCATATTAGCTCCTAAAAAAGGTGCTGTGCAGCAACGGTAGTGAATCAGACTTTGTTTGTCCTCCTCAAAATACAGCTGGAAAACCTGCAAGCAGCATGTCTCTGCAGAGGTGCCTGTGTTATTCAGCAGTCAGAGGTTTTTGTACAACCAGCTCCATCACTACTGCGGAACAAAGTAGCTCCTGTGAAAACTGTTTACTCTAAGGTCTGTGGATTATCCAACATAACCAGTACAAGGCTTCTGCAAAGATAAGTAGATAAAGATAGGTTTTCTCATTATTTGAGCAGCACAAATAAAATTTAATTCACCTTAAGTGCACTGAATTGACCATAATCCTAGAACCTGAGTAACAAAAAAATGAAATGCATGTGTAGTCATATTGCACAGAAACATGCAGTACACTTTTATAAAGTGCTATATATGCAAACAGCCATGCATTTATGTTATGTATAAACACAAACGCTCACATTCTCTGTTGTTTGGCTTCTTACTCTGTCTGCACATGCACGTCTGCTTTTTCCACACCCAAAGTGCCCTTCCTTTGCATTGATTTTTGTTGAAATAATGAGACACAATGGCACTGGAAGGTCAGGTTTCTGCTGCCACAGTGCTGTCTGAGGACTGTGTGCTGTTGCTGCCGCTGCCCTGCATCCACCGGCAGCATTTGAGGTACTGCTGGAACCCAGAAACTTGAGAATGTTGAAATCTGAGATGATTGTGTGCAGCTATCATCAGTTTTGTCGAAGAAGTGGGCTGGAATTCATTGTCTGTAAAAATAAAGAAATCCTGTAGACATTCAAAGGCCTGCAAAGTGTGAATTGTGCTTAGTGATGCACATTATTTAGTTTAAAATAGTCATTTTAACAACAACTGATAGACTGAGCTGCTCTTCTCGCTCATTAAATATCTAAGAAATGCTGAGAACCAAAAGCAAGACATTTCAACTGAGCAGTAGTGGTTAGTTTTATACCCCTGACTGTCTTACTCAGAATTATATACACAGAATTACACAATATTCTTGTTCTCACAATCTGTTGATGGGTGTTAGCGTTGTTGTTATCAGATCCTGATGACTGGGTGTGTGGCGTGTGTCTGCACCGAGGAAGACCCACCCCCAAGCACAATCTAATGAGTGGAACATCATCTCGTCAATCATCGGCTTTGTTTTGCTCTCTCCCAGCTGTTTGAACTCTGAGACGAGGATAATCTGGACTAAGGGAAGAGATTTTCACTCGTCAGCAGTCCTCTTTATTTATTTATTTTCTTTTGTTCCATCTTTTGCAGGATAGCTCCCACTCTTTTGTGTTCCCCTCCTTCATTTGTCTGTTTCCAATAAGATGGTGAGAAATGGAAAAATGAATAGCCACTATGCCACATTTCCTAAATCAACATTTCCATCAACAACCACAGTAGTAAATAAATAAATAAATAGACATTGAAAAAAAGATTTATTGAAGCAAAATGTTTCACATTTAAACCCTGGTTGTGGGGGCGGTTTGTCAGCTACAGCTGCAGATCTCAGTATGCCTTTATGTACTGTATGTCTTGTGGTGATTGTGACTTTGCCAACTCAAGTTTTCAAAATGTTACGCATGACGGAACTTAGGTAATCTACTCTAGATCTCCCCATTGGCTGATTCATACCAGAAAGGCAGAGATTTTCTCTCAGTATCAGATATAGACGTAGTAACCTAGTAACTTAGGACCCAGTAAAGATGAGGTCATTGTTTGTGCTGCATCAAAATGAGACTTGACGAGTTTTCCGTTTCACCCTTACTATACAGTAATTTTACTGAATATGACAAACCAAAAAACCCCAGATGGTTGCATAATGTTGTGAAATTAATCTAATTAGTAATCACTGCTTTCAGTAACAGTTTTCTATGAAATGAAAGTATCTTATAATAAATCTCACTGCTCGACAGCACGGTTAATTATATAGCTCACATAACTCATTTTTTTCTACATTTTTCCCATAGTTTTTTCATGAATATCTGGTGTCCTCCGTCTATTTGGGTGATAATATATTTAGCTGACAGGTTTTGGTTTAATGTGTATTCATTTATCATCTTTAAGTTGGCATCAGCTCGTTTAGCATCAGCCTGTGGCAAAGCCAATCACTCTAATGGCAGCTACCACCCAGCCTGCAGTCAGAAGGAAACTGCAAATAGATTGTTTTAGAATGGGATGTATTCTTTGGCCAACTGTTTATATGCAATTCAGCTGGTGTAAGTACATGTCTGTGCCCGTCTTCATCTTATAATCTGCAAATTCAAGTAAAGTCTCCTGCAGATACTGTAGGTCTCCCCCTTCTGTCACATTACAGTAATGCACATTTAGGTTTATTAGCATGATACACGTACATTGTGTGTGTGTGTGTGTGTGTGTGTGTGTTGGAACTATTATTACTATAATGTACTGTATATTATAGTGGAATGTGTACACTCACATTTTTGATTTATTTATCATGACTTCTGCTAATTGTCCTTTTGTTTTGGGGTTTCTTTGGGGCAGGCAGCAGCACATTTTCAGCAGTGCTTGTATTTTGTTGTGAGAAACAATGAAAACCGAGGCGCCGCTTCCACCAGAATGTGTTACATCTTTTCATCTGTGTCCACTCTACTGTTTTACAGTTAAAGTATTTATCTGCTTTGCAAAAATGAGGTCAGAGCAGCGAAAATGAACTGCTGTTTTAGATTTAGCCAAACTCTGTAATTCATTGGCCCCAACAAGCCTGAGCCTTTTTAGGTGATTGATCAGTCCGCTGTTTTGAGGCAAATTGATGTTGCAGTGTGGTCGATGGGGCGGTGCTCACATGATGCTGTGGGGCGAGCAGGCACAGGGGAGTAATGTGATCAGGGAATGCGCCTGTGTGTCTGCTCTGGTTAATACTCTTCTGAGTTTTCAAGGGAGAATGAAACAGCCATGTCACTTTGTTCACTTTAAACTAACTAGCAGAGAGAGGATGCCTCGGCTGTGAAGTGTCATGCTCCCTCAATGCTAACGCATTTCCTCGGCTCTAAGTTAGCCGTCTCCTCTGCAGCTAGCATTCCCTTTTATCCAGTTATATTAGTCTCATGGGATGCTCCCAACCCCCTGTGAGCTGCACATGCAAATGGATCCCACTATGTTGTTGCTTTACAGAGCCCTGGTCCAGCAGATTCACTTGGGAAAGCAAATGATTTATCTATATTAGCTGGAATTACACTGATAAGAAACCCGTAACAATTAGGTGTTTCAGTTGGTGTATTTTTTTCAACTTGATTTAAATGGGTAGATGCCTTCTTCAAGGGCACCTTGCCAGGACCCTTCCCTGACCTGAGGGTTCATTTCTTAGTTCAGTGGCTGTATTTTTAAATGTATTCACTTATGAATCCATTAAAGAAATGTAATTTCTCTAGAACTGAAATTGAAGGCAGGTGGGCCTTAAATTATTATCTTCTGTGGATTATTTATGGTGTGATTTCACTTTGGATGAAGAGCACGCAACTGCTGTATTGAAAAATTCTTCCTCTTTCTTTGTGTTTCCATCAGACACCCCCTCAATTCAATAGGTCAGTGGTATTTTCTATTTTTATATCTCATTTCAGATTAGATTATCATATGTCCTTGTCTAATTCTGGACGGGCTGAGAGGAAATGAGTACCCTACAAAGATGTTCTTGTCCTTAGCGATCCAGCAGGGTTCTAATTTTGGCCCCCTGAGACCAGCAGCCAGCCTCTATTAGATTATAGCCACAGAGCAGATGAGACAGTAGGTGATATATTATAGAGCATAATTGGGAAATTGCTCATGAACTTAGAAGCTCTTTGACCTAGAATATCCATATGTCGTTCACCGACCAAAAGGGTCTTTTGATGCATTGCTGTTGATAGTCTAATGTTTGTTTCACGCTGAGGAATGTCATGGGAAGAACTCTTCATCTCTTTTAACTTCCTTGTTATGTTCAGGTTTCAACCCCGTTATAGAGAAAATGGTTTCTGGAAATGACGACAGGCTGATAACTCAAAAACTGTAATTACGTGTGCCAGTCCTTCCTAGTTTTATTACCTTTTTTTTTGCAAGATGTAGTACAATAAATTACTTCTCACTTTGCTTAATAAACATTTGACCACCTTACATTGACTGTCACAGTACGTGGGTGAGTGGAGGGATTACTACTGGAAGCACCGAGGGGAAAGTTTCAGTGTTTTTGTTTTCTCTGCTTTTTTCTAATTCTGTGTTGTGGTTCTACTGAGTTGATGGAACCGCTTCCCAGTGGTAACATACATCATCAAACCCATTAGTGTCAGTGATGAGCCATGAAGGCTATTCAATCAGCAGGCTGGACCAGTCGTCTTCCATCTTGTTCTGATTTTGATAGTCATATGCGGTTAATCAAAAACCCATAAGGGCACATACAAAGCGAATCTCTTGAAAATTAACAAGCTCGTATTTACTTTAGAATATTTGCTTTTTTTTCTCAGTATTAAAACTCTGGCAGAGGCAGTGACTGTCTTTCTACAACAAATCAATATATCCACCCATGTTAGTGGGCCTAGTACTCGCGGCACTGGATGAAAGCTTTTTACAAAGCTTTTTGTGGAGGAAGAAGATGATGCCTTACCAGCCTGGGGAGAGTGGAATCTCTCTGAACAATGGTGTAATTGAGGGGGGAGGGGGTGGGGGTCCCTGCCTGTGTGGCTCTGAGCCTGGGCATCTCACTGATGTCCGCTGGCCCGGTGACCCCACAACAGAGGCCTTTTCCCCTGGGCATGGATGTGACCTCATTCAGCTAAGTGGGCTCCAGAATACCCCCTCCCCTCAAACCTCCCCACATGCATACACAGATGCTCATACCCGCATGTGCTTTCTGTTTTTCACAGTGGCTGTGTGCATTCTGTATGGTGAGCTCACATCATGACTCACAAACATTGCCCTCTTCCTAAAGGGCAGTGTGACACATTGCATGCTTTGTAGAAGTCTGATAAAGAAGGAGAATGCTGTAGGACAGAGAAAAAATGTGTGCGTCTCAGAATAAATCTTGAAGTTCCTTTCTGATATGATATGAAAAAGAGCTTAAGTAGCTGTTGATTGGTTGACAGAAAATTGACAAATTTAATAATTAGTCATTGACTGTATCCAACAGAAATGCCAAGCACTCATTGATGCCAGCTGGGTGTCACTATGTTTACTATACAAACAATTAATTAAAAACTAAGATAAATTGATGAAAACTAATAATTATGTGCAACTCGGTCGATCTTATGCTTATATAGACATATTCAAGATGAATCTGATATTTGCTGTCTGTTGTAAGAGAGAGCTTATTTTCAGAAAAAAAAAAGATATTTTCTCTCTCCCATCAGCTAGTGTTGCACACAGCACCATGGGGTCGATGGATCAGTGGGCCGCCCACTCCCTACTCCTACAGCTCAGTGTGCGCCTCCTCACTTTGGCCACCTGCCCAGTCTATTTGCAGTATCCCCATCTCCGATTTGCCTTTTCTTTGTAGCCTTTCATTGCAGATAGTAGGGATGTCACACACAAGCAATAAGTAAGTAAGCATGTTGTTCACACAGTACTGTGTCAAAAAAAACAAAACAATGGCCAGCTCGATAAATTCAAACAAAGCACACTGACCCTGGTAAAAAGAATCATGGGCTGTTGAACCATTCACACTCTACAGCTCAAAAAACAGAAAAGCATACTGTTTTCTCTCCTCCCATGAGATAGATCTCTCTTCTCTATTGATTAGAGAGCAGACTGAAAGCAACTGAATACCAGATTCTGTGCAAGGCGGGGTCATGTAATGGCTTAAAACCCTTAAATTAATTACACACTGCCCTTTGACTTCAAAGATTGTGACAAGAAAGGGAAGATGTTTAAGAGATCATCACTTGATTGATTGTTAGAGTATTTTCAGCAGCATAGATTGCGCATTGTGTCTGCAGAAAACTGCTTTTAATTTTTCCAACACAAGCTGGGTTAGGGCGAAAGTGGATGTGGATTAAACGATCAATAACTCCAGTTTCTCATGTCTACAGATGGCAGGTTACCCCATATGCCACGATCTGTCGGAGCAGATGTCACCGGTTCCATGATTCCTCTGACAGGAGAGCGCAAGTCTTCTGCCCCCATCCACTCCAGCCAGCCAGTTCTCTTCACCTTTGATGTTCCTGTGCGCCACACACACCATAACTCCCTGTCCAATAGTGCGCCCCAGGACTACCTCCTCCTCCACCAGTGCATGAGCAGGAAGACGGAGAGTGCAAGGTAAAGGTCACGACTCTCAGGCGACCTGTGTCAGTTTCCTGTTATCTGCTAATGCAGGTCAACATACAGGTTTATGGTGCTTCCTCAGCTTAGGGAGGGTTATAAATAGTTTTATGGGGGGTACTACGTATGTACAGGTTGATTTAATGTCATAACGTATTGTGGAAACATTATAATGTATTTTAAAAGGACTCTGATTGAATTGTAGTAATTTTAATAATATTACATTGAAATAAATCGAAAGGGACACGTAGGGACGAGTGATATGAATTCTCTTAAGCAATTGTGATAATGATTTAAAGATAAAATACGTTTTTGGTTAAGTTACAGTAATAAATACCAGAAAAACAAAAGTATTTCAAATTAATGCAAAAATCCTGTAAATCTAATATTGCCATACAGAAGAGCAGTTTTTAAACGATTTGCAGATCAATCATTCAACCACTGAAAAAATAAAACGCGTAAGAGGTGTGAATATAGTGAGAAACTGCATATATATGAACATCAACGCCTGCGTAGCTGTATGTTGAACAGTAGAACAGCAGGAATGTTTATATTACTCCTGAGTTTTCTATTAACATTCACCTCACATGCTGCCGCCATCATGCCTGCTTCCAAGAATCAAAACGCAGCTTTAATAATGATGCCATTCAGCAGGTGCCCGGCACAGTAGATGATCAATGAGGTTGAGGCTGCAATTCATCACTCCTATAGGTTTGGACTCACCAAGGATAGAACTGCCCTCTCAGCCACACGATTTGCACATAAATCTGCTGTGCTGGACCTCATTGAAACCCAGGAAATCAAACCTCACAATCCATCTAATCAGATTTATGCAGATGTTTCGTTCATTCCCTCACTTGCTCCTGCCTGGTGAGTCTGCTAATTAAGACCACCATCTGTCTGTGGGGTACGATTCACAACACAGCGGAAACTGGTCAAATGACCACTGGAATTAATCTGTGTAAAAAGCCTCTATGCAGTCGCAGTGATGGAAGGAAAGCTGAGGAACAAAATTATTGATTGATGATGTAAATACTGAGGAGAGAGGAAGAAAAGAGTTTATTAAAAACAGAATTCCATCTGATATGATAAGGAAAATGCTACATCAATATTAATTGTATTATTTTGATGCATTATTCATTATAATTGTTTGAATCAATATTGAACTTGACCCTTTGTAAGGTACAGTGTAGCTAACACATATGCATAAAATCTAGTGTCTAAAGTGCGATTAGTTCAGACATAAAGAAATTATTAATTGAGGATATCTTATTTTTGCATTGGCCTAGTCGGGCCATTGCGCAGCTAAGTGGCTAGAAATGTCTAAGCTGTAGGGTTGCTCTAGTTGGCACTCAAGGTCAAGCCCTGCATAGGAGTGAGAATAAATGAGGCATGCCCCTACGATGTCTACCGAGGCTGAGAAACTGGAAAATCATGATGATTCTTCCCCTTAACATGTCTGCTTACCTGTGTGAACTTGTTGAAAATATGTTTAAAAAAATTGTCTTTTCAAGACATGGTTGAAAATACTGACATTGTATGCTTATGTTTAATCTGCATGAGACTGCTAAAGCATGATTGCAGAAGTGAGTCCAATCTGGAAACTATAGAACCAGTTTTCTCTGAAGTGCTATAGGGCCATCTAGTGGTTATTTGGGTAATTGCACTGGCAAGCATTCATTGCTAAAGAGATGAATGTATTGATTTATTGCCATTATTTGAGATGGGCTTGCATTGAGGATGACACAGCTGCTGCCAGTGAGGGAGTATTTACTATACAATATAGAAACTATACACAATAAATACTTAATGTGTGTCTGTCTTTGTGTATGTGTGTCTTCCTCCATGTTGCAGGAGTGCCAGTTTTTCCCAGGCCACAAGAAGCAGTTTGTTTGTGGGCAACGATTCTGCGGTGCAGAAGCTATCCCATGGCTTTTCCCACTGTCTAAATGGCATGGGTGCTCAGTTGCATGGCTTCTACAGCCTGCCCAAGCCAGGTAAACACCAGTTAGCAATGCATGATGACTCGCCACAAGAGGCCTGTTATGTGCTTCCGCGAGGCTACAGCTCTGAGTCACCTGCTCACAGTGGTCTTGGTGAGCTTGAGCTGGAGAACGAGGAGGTGTACACCTACAAGACACCCTGCAATGCTCTCGCCACCGTGCACAGCAACGAGCGCCCGCCCGACAATTATGATCTTCCCACAACACCTGGCTCCTTCTACCAGATTCCACGGACATTTGATAAGAATCACAATGCTTTGACACCGTCCAGCTCTGAGTCGTCCTGTGCTCCTCCTCCCAGACCCCCTAAACCTAGCCATGGGTCAGAGGGACAGTGGGGAAGTCCCCAGTCAGTAGGAAGCCAGAATGGAGATGTGACGTCTGCAGTGTCAGTTATCCCACGTAGGAATACTCTTCCCGCTGTTGAGAACATCAGGCTGCACAGAGGTACACTGACTGCAGTTAGTGTTTTGCCTTCTTTCCTAATATGTTTCTTAAGAATGCTGCTTTTTTAAAAATTTAAACACAACCTGACATGACTCACACAGACATATTTGAAATGTGCATTTTACCTGCTTCCTGTTTTCAAATTCAAGTCTGACTTGATCAGTCCATCATCCTGTGGTATTGCAGAGAGTTTGCACTTCCTTTTCCTCCCCTTCTATCACCCTATCACTCTTTCCATCCACTAGCTCTCATTTTGCTGATTTAACGCTAGCAGCTGAGCAGAAACAAAGGAGGCAGTCTAGCAGACACTGTTCTGTTGAGATACTAATGAAATTCAGGCCATACAGCCTGCTCCAAAATGCCTCGTTCCAGGCTGATAAGCAATAAACAAAAGCACTTGTAGACACAATGCATGTGATTTTAGTGCGCTGTTTTCTGTGTTTTGAGAAGGCCAAGTCCAAGCTCAAGTCTCCTGTGTCAGAGACAAGAATTGACCTGTGACCCTTGTTAGTGAGGCTGCACACTGTTTCACACACCTGTGCTGCAAAGACTAATTATAACCCAGTCAAGCATTTAATTAAATGTCACTCTTTGTTTCATTAGAAACATGCGACTTACTCTCTGAAATATCAGGCATTTTTCTCTAACTTGGCATCTATCACAGACTACTGACTCACGTACTGTTGGTTTGGCATTATACTGTTTCACATGAGACTTCTTTGGATGTTTATGCCTCTAGTAAATATTGATTTATCTCCTCGCCTCTTTCCACAGGCTCCTCCTTTGAAACTAACAGCCATCACCGTCCCATCCATTTCAACAACTCAGGCCAGTCTGTAGAGTCTGTCAATGATGGTTTCAGCTCCTACCTGGTCAGTTTCTCCTTTTTAATGCGTTCCCTCCATAAAATGATATTGTCAGTGAAAAATCATAAACTTTAGAAGCATAGAATGTATTTCTACTGTATTTATGTGAATTTAGAGCTGCAGTTTTCTGCAAGAATGACTCAAGAGAGTTTATGCCCTCTGTGTTTTCTGACACCAGAGAACCAAAGCCACTTTGACTCGCTCAGACAGTGGCAACTCGGATGACAACTATGTGCCCATGAATCCTGGCTCCTCGCCACTCAGCGCTGCCCAAGCTGACAGTCCTAAGAATATCTACATCCCTATGAGCCCTGGGCCACATCACTTCGATTTCCCAGGATTCTCTGCAACATTACCTGCCCGTAAGGGGAGCAGCGCCTCTCTGTGTCACAGGCCCAGCCGTCTCAGTGATGTTACACCACCACCCATCAACCGCAACCTCAAACCTAACAGGCAATGTAAGTTTTTGACAGTTCACACTGATTAAATTTTTACAGTGATGTCATTTTTTAATGACCATTTATGGCTTCAAATCGACTCTGCGTTGGTAATTGTTTTACAAAGATAGTGATTTTTGATCTTATTTTTCAACAGCGAAGCCAACACCTCTTGATTTGAAGAACAATGGGATCATTGATGAGCTGCCATTTAAGAGCCCAGTCACCATGTCCTGGACACGGCCCTTGTGAGTCTCATAGCTGTCATTCGGGCGAGGTTACAAAAGGCCACTCACACGTACACACACATGCAGTTTGGTGGTACAGTACAGATTGGGCCTGGGTTTTGTTTCTGCTGGAGGGTAGAAGGTAGAAGCACTCACAGTCCTGTCTGCTTTGCTTCAGGCCTGCTATGAACTCCATGTCTTCCCAGCATTGTCGACCCATCTCTACGCAAAGCATCACCAGCACTGACTCTGCAGACAGTGAGGAGAATTATGTGGCTATGGTGAGTCCCAGTAGCTGGAGGGGAGATCACGATTGGACATTACAGTCTTTGTTTTAATGATCTGATTGTTAGCGTGCCATGCTTCCTCACTGCACCCTGTGTGAGTGAAATCTCCCTCCTGTCCCTATTAGCAGAACCCAACATCTACCTCCCCAGCTGTGAGTGGTACCAGCAGCCCGGCCCCTAGGAAATGTGGCAATGTGGACTACCTAGCACTGGACTTCCAGCCCGGGTCACCCAGCCCACACAGAAAAGTAAACAGATGATTTTGTAGATTCAATTTGTTACAGCATTTGTTCTCAGTTACAGCATATATCTCCCATAATGCAGTATGCCCTCAGGCCAGAATCTCACTCCTGCCTTATTTGTCATTCCACAGCCCTCTACATCCTCTGTGACCTCTGACGAGAAGGTGGACTATGTGCAAGTTGACAAGGAGAAGACCCAGGCACTGCAAAGCACCATGCAGGAGTGGACTGATGTGCGGCAGTCTACTGAAACTGCGAAGGGGGTCAAGTCCTGACACTGACAATGACCTATTAAAAAGGTTAAAAAAAAAAGAGAAAGAATTCAAATCTTAAGTCAAGCATCACTGGTATTATGTTTCTATCATTAATATGAAAAATGGTTGAGCTTGTTTAAGACAAAAAGCCATAACCTCTTATGCCTGTTCTCTGTTATGATTATTACTGCAGTGCTCTGCTAACATGCAGGATATCAGGCCATATAGGTGACCGCACCCTGCCAAAGCTTTTCATGCAGACTGTTATTACAGTGTGTGAACAATTGATTATGTGTATGAAAAATATCATCCATACTCCTCCATCCATCCTTTATGAACAGCCCCATCCTCTGCACCAGTCAAATGTTGTTTTTGCATCTAGCACGCAATTTGCCCAATAGCTGCTAATTAAAAGAGTAGCAGAGGCTTACTGGTCGATAATCATATTAATATACAGTAAGAGTATGCTTACTGGTCTCAGGAATGCCAAGATGCACTCCAATTTTGGCATGCAGGGAGACTCTCTCTTTTCACTTCAATCTATCATTTGTGCTGAGTCTTGCAGAAGCAGCGAAGAGATTATTTTCACTGCGGGCAATCATTTCAGCTTAGCAGTGCATGTCTGGTAACAGGAGGAAAAAATACAGGCCAACAAATACGTAAAGGCCCTTGTCAGAAGCCTTAATGATGTCTTTATAAGACTTTTGCCTCTGTTTCAACTAAGTATGAGCCCAAGCCATATTTGAAAGGCTTCATGGCAGGCCAATTATTACAAAGTCTGTAATGTCCGAACTTACAGTGACAACAGGACAAACCAGAAGCTTCTTGTGTTTTTGTAGATATGACTTAAGTGGTCAATTCACTTCAGGTAATATTCTAATATATTTAATTTTAAGTGGGCACTGATCAAGAGAATTGAGTAGGAGATGAAAAAAATAAAGCGGGAAGTGTGCTCTTTCTTCTGTCCCTCCAGAGACCATTAATACAAGCTGAGTAGAAGGAGAAGAGCATATTTACGTTTTCCAGAATTCAACCTCTTCTCTGATATGTCTTCAGTCTATGATATGCCAACACTACAGCTACGTCTCTGAAAAGTCATTGTTTCATGTGTGTAAATTATTAATAGGATGACATATTTGCAGCGCATCTTGTTGACTGTTAGAAATTTGATGCACTTGTCTGAGACAAAAAAAAGTTCTACATTAATATGACATGCTTTTCTTTTTCTTTTTTGCAAAGGCAGCCTTCCACAATGACGTTTTGCCAGTGATGATGTCAGTCACTTAAATAATAATAGTTGAGGAAAGAATGTTTCAGAAAATTTCCTAAACTGTTGCATTTGTTTAATTTGCCTTACTATTTTATTTCAGTTCAGACTGTAATTTTTGCCTTAGAGAAATGTAATGATTTACTCATTATTCCAGGAGGAGCCATATTGTGTTCAGAACAACTGAATGATCACTTTCTAGTTCAACCTAAGTCCAGTATTTCATTGTGGGCTGGAACCAATGAAGGATGAATTCCTATTTGATCTTAATATGAATTGTGTGGCCATGCAGTTCTAGATGGTATTATTAATTTCACTAAGATTTACGTCTTAATGTTTTTTCTACCATTTTTTACTGCTTTTTATATTTTTTATCATTATTTTTTTACTGACGCGTAAGAAGGTGTTGTTCATAAGAATGGGTCCAGACTAAGTTAAGCTAAGTTTGTTACAATATGTATTTTCTTCTTCTTTGTTTTCCCTAATTGAATTGAATCTATTCATGAAATAGAGAGGCTGGCAGTTTTGAGTTGCACTGGCAAAGCCCTTCCCGGGTGATCTGTGATTCACAACGAGTGAAAGAAAAGACTGAAGAAAGGCCTGTCTCCCTGTCAGCTTCTGAAGTGAAATGGATGTGTAATTTATTATCTAGAGAGAACCGCTGTAAGCAGAAGAGCTGTGTATGTGTTGTGGTAAATTGTGAGTTGTAGTATGTTAAATGACAGGCTGACTGGGCCAGATTGAAAACACTGCTCAGATCTACTGTCAGACCGTCACTGGGTTGACGTACTGTACTAGTAGAGATCATTTTTTAACCACTGTTATTGCTACTACTGTAAAGCATTTGCAGTTTGCTTGTGTGTTAATTTATTAATTTATTGTGTGTTTTGGAGTTGCTAATTGTAAAAAAAGAAGAAAAAAAAAAACAACACAACAAAAACCACTTCTCTCTACTAACATTGATGTATGCAAACTGTCTTGATTTTGTGAAGCAATATGACAAACAATGCCAGTGTGACGGTAATGTGGTACCATGAATTTGGGATTCACAAGAATACGATATTTTATAATTCCTGTAAAATGGTAGACTTAAACTCTGGACATAGAATAAATCAAGAAGTGAAAGTCTGGTGTTTTCTGACAGTCGCAATACCATTACCATTACACATCTCTCACCCACGCATTTTTACTTGGTGCTGTAATGTACAGAATTTGACTGTGTGCTGCCCCCTGGTGTGCACAACTGCAGCTGCACCACCTCATAGTTACTGTAGATTACAAACTACTGCTGTTTATGTTGCGGATTCAGCCAACATATACACATACGGAGGTGTTTTGTATAGTCTACCATACTAAATAGCCATTTTATTGAAAATTCTTTTCATACCAAAAACTCACAATTTGTTATGGTTCCCCCCATTTTTAGTACACCTGAAAGTTGACCAAAACAGCATCTAAACCTAAACTGGGCAATTCACTTTATTATTCTTATTCTGAAGTGCAAAACAAAGTGTACTATATAAATGATTGCCACTAACGAACAAACTGAATGAACATTAATGACTAATGGGCTAAATATTTTTAGTCAACCAAATTATTAGTCACAGATTACTGACTAACTAAAAGGGGCAACCTAGTATTCTGCCAGTATTGCTCCTACACGTACTGGTTTGATGCTGAGAAGCAGGAAAAAATGTTTAATTTCTACATCTATTATTTAGAAATTTCAAAGTTTAGTTTCTCTGGACCTTGTATGATAATATCCAGTTCGCTGTCTGAGTCTACGCTACGTAGAACGGCATCAACAGCATTTCTGAGGCTGTGTGTGTGTGTTTTTTTTTTGTTGTTGTGTCTTCTAGTATCATGCCTTGTAAGTATTTTACCCTTAGATTTTAGATGAAATGAAATTGTTAGTGAGCTTATGATAAAAACACAAACTTAAAATGTTTACTCTGCTGTTTAATAATTAAGTGCTCTTTGGGCATCCTCATATAAATCATGAATTAAACTTTCTTCAGAGCATGACCATTGTCATCCCAGTGGTTGTGATAACCTCAGGTTATAGCCTGCCAGGACCCAGGAAGTCCAGTTTTATATGTCTGATTTCTGACAAGTGAGTCTGTTTCTCACTACCAGGTGGTCATAGCATAGCTGCACAGTCAACAGGTTGGTGACTACAATGGTGTATCTTTCTTCCCCTGTCCAAGCAGCTCTGCCCTGGAAATCCTGCCCGGGCTACTTTGACCCGTCATTACTTGTTTTATTATTATAATTTTTTGAATGGCAGCGAGGCAGGTTACTGTTCCACAGTGCTGATTTCCTCTTGGGCTCTTTCTGCAAGGACATGTTGTCTCTGTGTTTTTGTGGTTTCCCTCTGGGTGCTTCAGTTTCCTTCTGCTTTAGAAAAACATCCATCCTGTCTCCATTAAGTGTCAGTGTGATTGTCTGTTTGTAAAACTCTAAGTACACTGGCATCCAGTTTAAGTCTTCATACCAAGTGCTGGGGGAGACTGCAGTCCTCTGTGACAAGTCTAAGTATGCGTGTAACGACAAATTCACTTTACCCATATTTTACTTTGAGTGGCACAGAATAGCCTAGATTTCCCCCGTTCTTATAAGCTGGGGCCACAACAGGAGCCAATCACTTTATCTACTGTCTTGCTTAGCTTGTTTACAGGCCAGTTAACAGGCCTACGTATCATTTAGTCATCTTCATGATACTTAATATGACTTAGGCACATCTTAAGTGTGCCTGAACTATTAGACATCTGATCTGATACATCACAGCGATAATGAACCCCACCACTTGTTATTTTCAGTAAGATGAACCATCACAGTGGGATATGTTAAATGCCACTACTTGACCAGCTACTTGTTTGTGCAAATGCTCGGTTTGTGTCTTATTGCACTTGGAAAAAAAAAAAAAAAAAGACAATGAGACGCTTCCCTCTCCTGCCACAGCCTGTGGCCTGCAGAACAGTTCACCCTCTGCTCCACTAGAGTGTGCATTTGGACCCGGTTACACGCCGGAGTCTATCATGTCAAAGGAGGAATGTTCATACAATGAGGCTCTGTGTTGCTCCGCTATTGCCTCGGTGCACCACACGGACAAACGATTGTCAATGGACTATTTGAGACGGATCTCAAACGGTTTGCGCGACGGCTCTCTGCGTTTTTGCTGCGTGGTTTTTTTTTTTGGACTTGTAATTTGCAACGAGATCCTTATAATCCTGGACGGACAGAAAAAAAGGGCATAAAGAGAATGGACTAATTTCCAAAGAAAATGTCGTGAGTCCTGAAGTTTCGTGGGTTCTGTTTGTTTGCTGCTTATCCTATTTGGCGACCTATCGCTTACTTAGAATTTGTATTTAGCGGTCTTTCTGTTTAGCCTATTTAATAAGTGTGAAACGTTTGAGATAAAGTACGGCGAAAATGTGCCAGGGATGTATCCATTGGTGAAACTGAAGTTGTGCGTGCTATGGTTTTGAATCATCCAAGGGCTTCATGTTGAATATCATTTATCTGTGAGCAGAGGTCGAGTCGTTAAGCAAGAGCAGATTCATTCCAGCTGTGAATCCATGAGCCCTTTATGTTCGTAAATCATTTCTGTTTTAATTATAAGCTGACACAGTAACACCCCTGAGGAAGAAACCATTAATACATTTATGTAACACTGGGACTTTTTAATACCTCTGTAGAACATAGCACGAGTTTATTCTCACCTTATCTGACTTTATAGCCAAGTGTTGTAAAATCGTTTTAGTTTAGTTTGACGAGGCAATTACACAACCGATCACTGAACAAATATCTGTCACCTATAAGCTGCATTGTCTCTTTCTCTCAAGTGACTTTGTGTGTGTGGTCTAGTACGTTTTTCCACATGGGATCATAGCCGAGTCCCCGCGTCTTGTTTTTTTCCATACCCGTACTGTGGTCCATTATAAGCTCAGTGGACCTCAGTCTCAGTAGACCTGCCGAGGACCCGCGGGCATGGGAGAAGCGACCCCCGCTCAGTCTGCTGCAGGAGCATTTGTACCCATGTTGGGTGTCGGTTTAGGAACTATGCCCGGTGGGGTTGGCAACGGGCCGGTGGTGGCCACTTCCAGGGGCTCCGCGGTGCCACAGCTGCACAACGCCATAGTGGAGCGTTTGCGCGCCCGTATACAGGTGTTCAGGAGGCACCACTCCACCTGCGAGAACCGCTACCAAAGGGGCCAAGCCGAGAGCTCGGACCGGGAGCACGAGAGCACGCTTCACCTTCTCAACATAGTCCACCAAGGGCCTGGAAACCGAAAGGCAAAGGGCAGTCGGGGGTCGAACCAACAACTTCCAGAGTACAGCAGATCCAACGGAGAGCAAAAGGTCTCCGAGGGCGAGCGGAAGATTTCCACGCGTATAGCGGTGAGTTCTGGGGAGACCCCATTTGGTGGTGGTGGTGGTGGTGGTATGATAATGATGAAGCCTGTGGTGGTGATGAGGATGATTATCATGGTGATACTGGTGTTGATGTGGCTCATGTTACTGGAAATATAAAGAAACAGTTAAACTGGCGCCCAAACTTACACGAGAACAAAACTCTGGCGCAAACTACTGGTTTTTCAGGAATAATGTACAAAGTCATGCTTCAGCGAAATTACTCAAACGTTACTGTTAATGATCAAAAAGTTAAAGATTCGTCCCAACTTAAAGTACAATCAAACCTAGACCAAATGGCCCAGACATTCAGGAAAATGCTTTTAAGCAAAAGTATTAAAATATAGGTTCAAGATTTTTCTCTTTACCGAGGCCTGTGAGTAGATGGCATGATAAAAAGCTTAGTTGCAAAGCAATCCATTCAAAGGAAATGGTTTTAGGGTCATTAGGCCATGGGGATGTTTTGCATTTGCTGCAAACCTTGTCAGCATCTCTACTGTGCAGCTGATCCAAACAGAGGGATGTAGATGTATTCTGTGGCTTGTTTAACCCATTTAATATGTGCCATTATCTCATTTAGCAGTACAGATAGTTCAGCTTCCTTTTTGTGTCACCTGAATTAGCACATTCTCAAGAGGACGCTACCTGTCATTGAACAGTGTTTCTCAACATGAGGGTTTTGTTTGTTTCTGATGGATCCAGTGTTAAACAAAGAGATGACTTTATCTTGGCTGTTTCAAGGATAAATTTGTCAATTCAGAGAATCTTCAGACTAAATGATATTAAGGATGAGGACAGCGCAGTTTGCATGTTCTCTCTGACAGAGAACATAACGTAGGTAAACTTAACTGTGAAACACAGCAGGGCTTTCTGTTAGTGCTGATTGGACTGACTTCCTGTATGGCATCTGTTAAGGGCACAGTCAGTGTGATGTGAGATTTATTTGGTTGTTTTCTTTCATTGGGCATGAGGGAGTTCTGCCCCTAGACTATGAGTTATTTCCCAAGCTGTGTTTCAATGTAATGTCAATAGGGTGAAAGCTTGCAGATGTCCCTGCTCTAGATTTGCTTGAGATGCTGGATGGAAAAATAAACAATGAAATATTTTTTTCCAGTAAAGCCACAGAAGGGCAGTGATGATTGTCAGTTAATTTACTGTCATCCTAGGAACTGGGCAGAAGACAGCCTGTACTACTTTTTAATGTACACATAAAAGAAAAAGTAGATTTTCTATCTATCTCTCACGCTTTCTACATATTTAGTTTTCTTGGTGTTAAGTAGAGTCCAGCCATGGAACATGATGATAACAAGACACAACAACATAATGGATTATATTGACTGTCTAAAACAGGTCAGGGAACATCATTATCATGTACGGTTTCATTTTTACTGATGTTGACTCTGGAGCAGTGTGCTCTACATAAAACTGATGAGTGCAGCAGGATGGTGAGGAGGAAATGAAGTCCTGGCTTACATGTTTATATCAGTCCTGAGGTTAATATGTTTTTCATAACTCAAGATGATTGGGTGAAGCAGAACAGCAGCCGTCGCAGAAATCACTCTTAATGCGTTGCACTGCATCTATCTTGCATTTAAAGTGCAAAGAGCTGCAAAAAGCTAGAGCTTGAATGTATTCAAAGTGAATTGTAGCGTAGAGTAGATGCTGTAACCAAATACCTAAAAGATTTTTTGTATAATCTGTCTATAAAGAGAGTCAAACTTTTGTTTCAAATATTTCCTGTGGTGCAGCTGTAGTTCACCATACTACATTCTTCTGAATTAAAAAGTAAAATGTCTACAATGGCCACATCTGTGCATGTTATTGACTGTTCACATTGGAATTTGTGATGGAAATGTACACCAAGCGAGGGGCAAACAACACAATAGATTATGACTGGCTGGGAGTGCAGAGTGAGCAGCATTTAACAATGGTGCTCATTGAGACCGGATTAACAAAGGATATTCTCTTAGATGGAATTGGAGAAATGGAAAAGAAAAAGAGATGAGAGCATACTTATCCAACAACTCAAAAAATGATTTTCCATAACGCTTGCATGAAGTCATCGGATATTTATAATTTAGATTGTTGTTTTTTTTCACTACCGTTTATTCAATCTTTCCCTTCATACCTGTATCAGTAAATGCATTCATCACAGAAATAGGTCACAGAGTAGAGCTTACAAAACAGTAGCCCTGTATTACAATGTACAGACATTCAGTTTCATCAGATCGGGATCTAGCAACCGTCTTGCGCTGTCTATCAACAAAATGTGTCAGCGTAGAAACTAAAGGCTCAACAACCATAACCCTCATACAGCCTCACTGCACGTAACATGTCATGCATTGTCATGCCCTATTATCATGTGTTTAACAAATGGCTTACTAAGCATCTTCTTGAAAGATGTGCTGGCCATGAAACTGTTTGAAGCACAAGGCCCCCATATAAATGTTTAGAGCCACTGAATACATTTCCTGCACATGTTTACTTAAAGTCAAACAGGCCTTGAAAAAGCAGTAGGCTAGGGATGCCTGGTGATTAACAGTGCTGTGTGCACTGGGAGGATTTTGTTATTTCCCAGCCCTTGTCCTAGTGACAGATCTGGGAACTATAGGCCTAGAGCAGCATGCACTCCAAGTGCCCTGTATGCTGATGTGTTTACCTGTTTTGTTTGCCCGCTTGTAACTCTGTGGGTTGTCTAAACGGCAGCAGCTTTTTAAAGAGAGTTTAGATAAGTGTGAGACACTTGGTCATCTTGTGGCCTAAAATGCCACAAAATGAATCTGAGGGGTTTCAAGATGACTAACAGGATAGAAAAGGAAAAGCAAAACTTTCTGCTGCAGAAAATTAGGTTTTCTATTTCAGATTCTGTTCTGATGTAGCCCTTCTTCCTTGAGTTATTGAGATCAAGAACTGAAGGGTCTGGGGACCCCTGCGCTGCAGGATACACAAGTGCGTGACGTTAGTTTTATTTTTAGGTTATGGTTGATCAAGCAAACATGCAGGCATTTCTGTAACAACATGTATTAGTACTTGTGTAGCACTAGCACTTTTCAGCTAATGTATAAATAAAGTTTAACAAAGATTGAAGGTTAATATTTTGCTTTTTAAAAAGTCACATTGAGGTTTAAATGTTTTTTTTTTTTTAACCTATAGTAACATTTTGTGACACATTTTGTACCTGTTCAGCTAACACTGAATACTGATCTCCTTAATTCATTATCACTGAGGAAACCTTCCAGCTGACTGGTGGTTTGACAGAATACTGAAATAGCAAGAAGGAAAAGAAATTCCTTGTTCTGACTTGTAGTCGTGTATGATGGATAAAGAGTGTGTACATGTGTTTGGGAGTTGGGTGGGGCTTGCGCTGTAAGTGTTTCCTGGCATACCCTGTTTGGCAGTTGAACTGCCTGAATCAGAGCTGCCGGTGGTCTGATCTCAGCCTGGCTCGGCTGTGATGTGAAACAATTAGCCCAGGTCCATGGGGGCCACCCACAGTGAAGCCCACAGCTTTATCCAACCCTGTCGATGCAGCAAGGATCCATGTTCATCTCACAGATCTCTTCCATGTTGTCATGGGAAGGCTAGAATTTTTTCTTTTAGGAATAGCTGGCTGTCAGTTGGTCTGAAAGCTGAATTACTTTAAGTCCCCTGTAGTGAGGAATGGAAATGCTGTGAGTGCTGTTTATTGACAGCACGACTACACTGTACGCCTGATGTGATTAAGCTTGTCTCGTTGCGCAGACTGTGAGATGAGTCGGGCGTCTCATAGTGCTCAATGATTAAAAGACATTAAGATAGGCCTCCATATACTGTGGTAAAGCCATTTGTTAATCTCCTTCTATTTAGGATTAGACTTCGTTCCAAGATATTTTAACACAGCCACAATCCAATTCTACTGTAGAGTTTTTGGTGTGTAATTATGTATTTTAAAACCACATTAATTTAGAGTGTAATAAATGTGAGTTTTCTGTTTTCAGATGTTTTTTTTTAACAGGTTACAATACTGGATCATGCATGGTTGAGAATATAATACTGTTCTGTACTAATGCTGGAAACTTGTCAAATTGAAAGATTTTAATACGTATAGAAAAATACTCTATGAAATATGATTGAAGTGAGGAGTAATTTGAGGAAAATTGCTTGTTTCGTATTTCTTTTTATACATATTTACTCAAATATTTCCAGATTCTGACTCTGGTTCCACAGTGGATGTTATGACTTTTTCATCCATGCATTTCCATATAGTATCTTCAGATTGACACCACATAAAGAGAAGCGATTATTGCATTTCACTATGAGAAACATCACGGCAGCGTTCTACTGATGCACGTCAGCCAGATTTACCGGCTCATGTAATAAAAGTTGGGGCATGTTCTGGACATTCCACATCATATCTGGGACGCAGTTCCTAAATGTTTAGCATCAACTAGATTCATGTACGCACAGCTTTTCCTTAAGGAAGAGGGAAGTGGTAGCTTAATGCCACGCACATGGCTAATGCTGTGATTTGTTCATTTCCAGGAAAGTGCTGCCTCTGTAGGATTGTCTGGACAGTATGTTCATTCTGACTGGGTTAATAACTACTACATCATCTTCTGACTAAATCGTGCATGAAATTAATGTCTCTATTCCCCAGTAAACATATTTTTATGATAATATCAGGGTACATGTGTTCTAAACAACTTAGCTACACATACATTTGTGATCATGATTGCTATGTCCTCGAGGGAGAATGGAGCACAAGCTTAAACAAGCTTTTCTTTTTGGAAGCTATAGCAGACACCAGTTTTTTAACATGGTTCCAAAGTGGATATTATGAGGAGTTGTAAAGTGGCACAAAACAACTTTCATTGATGACTGACATTTCTCTGAGGAGCTTTATTTTTAATCCCTGTCAGTTAATGGCTCCATGACAGTAAACTGCAGCTTTTCAATATTATCCAGTGTCATAATGGCAAAAGCAACAAATTGTTCTAGTATTATATTCGAATATGTCAAATGAAATCTTAAGTGGTTTTCCAGTAGATTCTTTTTTTTCTAACTCTGAGGATATCACTAGTACTAAGCAGTTGATGTAGTCCTGCTTCTCACTGTCTACAAGTGATCAAGCTACGTGTGCAGATTTTTTTCTTTTCTTTGTCTGTTAAACCTTAGAGGCAGTCACTTAGCTTCAAACAGTGTCGGTAATAAAAGAGAATACCACCACCTTCTGTGCACCAGTGGACATTTTCCACTAAGGACTGTGAGACATGGGGTGTTCCTGACCTCTGTTGCATTTTACATCTTTACCACAGCTTTAAAATTAACTGAAAATCTGGAGTGCAGAGAGGTGGAAGGACTTTTTTTTTTGATAATTTCCTTTTGTTAAAATGACCTGTTGTGCTGGAACAGTATTAAATCTACTCTATAATCAGATACTTTGGACGTTAGCTCATAAGTCATAAAAAAAAAAAGATTGAATCATAACATTAAATGTATGATTCAATCAGTAGAAACAAAGATGCATCCAGTTTAATTTAAATAGATAAAGCTCAGCAAGTGTGGTGTCATGCAGCAGCAGTGTGTTGGAAATAGTGCTCTGTGAATCTGGGACATCTCTTTACTTGGCAGGATTTGCATTGCCTTCTCCTCCTGAAATGAGCACACTTTCATTCTTTTCTGGACTAATTTAAATTTTGTTAACAAGTTCCACACTACCAAAGACACATGAAAAAACGAGAAAACAAAGAAGGACGTATCAATCAAGGAAGATGGTAGTTTCCAGACACCCAGCAGGGCAGTGGGGATGTGTGTCAAATCAAAGGCATTGATAGATCATCTGTTATACTGTATCTCTACTAAAAAAACACTGACACACAAACACACACACATACGCACACTTTCCCACTACCACACATACCCACTGAACCCACCCATCACACACACACACACACACACACCCTGCTGCACATGCCTCATGTTTTATTCAGCAGCCTATGGAAAGGCTGTATCTGGCTTTGAAGAGTGCTGCTGAAATCATGTAGTAGTCCCATCTCATCCTCAGTCTCCAAGGCATGATACAATGTAAGTGGGTACATGCTCAAAGGAACACAGACCCCCGCCAGGACAGGTGGGCCAGGTCTGTTTGGCTGTTGTGTGAGGTAACAGGGTAAATTTAACCTGTAGTTGTGTTTACCACTGCCTGCAGTAGGTTAACGCTTTCCTCCACAGACATCTGGCTTCTGTCCTTGGCTGTGGTCTGTGGCCTCTGAGGAAGGTTCAAAGTTCAAAGTAGACTTTGAACTAGACATTTAAAACTGTACACATCTTAGGTGCACAGCAGAGAAAAATGTGTTTACCTGCAGCTCAATGTGCAAAATGTATAGATAAAACATGCAACACATCAAGCACTTCACGCATGTCAGGTAGTAGCGGTTGAGGTACAGCGACAGTTTTACTGACAGGTACCATGAAGGTAAAAGATGCCATGTTAACGCTGTAGAAAATACATGATCAGCAGCAGCCTTGCAGCATCTCCCCGGTGATGCAGGCTTTGTTGTTTTTGTGTCTCAAATCTACTAATTTATACTCGGTGTAGTAATGAACAGCTCATGTACGGTATTTCTATTCTTACATTATTAAAAACAAGTATGACACGATGTGTTGAAGCAGCTGATTAATTGTTTAGTTGATGAACAGAAAGTTCATTTATGGAAATTCTGCTGATTGTTCAAGTCATTGATCAAGCAAAATGCCAAACATTTGTTGGTTTCATATCCTCCAGTAAGAATTTGCTTCTTTTCTCAGCTCAGTGCTATAGTTAACGGAGTAACTGAGACATTGCAACCTTGGAACCTTGGGAACTCCATCAAGTGTATTTAAGTATGTGCCGACACCTTGCAGTTTGTTAGTTGCAGCCTATAACATTTATCTATAACTCTTGCATGAAGGTTCACCTACACTTCAATTTGAAAATGAGTTTGTTTGAATTTCCTCATTGATCCTCAAACTGCAAATTAGATTCTGCAGTAGACTCTTGTGAATATGCGCAGATACTTGTTTCATGTTTTGAATATGAATTACCCCAGTACTCAGTGTTTCAACTGAGTGAACATTTCACTGGGTTGAAATACCTCCAGTCCCAAGGGGTTTGGATTAGAGAGTCCCCACTGCCTGCCTTTATTGTTGATTTGTGCTTTCAGCATGCTTCCTGATGTTGCCAGCACTTTGTTTGAATTTTGAGCAATATGCAGACCTCAAGACACAAAATCTCATCTCCGCCACTGCAGTCAACAGGGAATTTAAGAAGGACTAATATACTAATGATCCATTACAACTATTAAATCAATTTGACTGAGAAAACATGCTTTTCCATGGCTTGACATCATGTGGAATTTATACATAAAAAATATACGTGAAGCTTTGGACAATTACTTTGCAAGAAAAGACTATCTATGGTTATGTACGTGTATACCCTGTGTCTTCAGAGGGGCCTTGTAGAGGTATCTGTTCATGCCTGATGTGATTTCTTCTGCTGAGAGAACTCTTTTGAAGTTTGTCTGGTTTTTCCTGCTTGACTTAATTGAAGAGAGGGCAGGATTGTGTGTGTGAGGAAAAGGGGGAGCTAGTGGGGTGGGGTGGTTAGTGCCTTGGAGTGTCTTTCCACAAGTGCTTTGCTACCCAGTGATGAAACTGGAACCCTGTGGGAACAAGTATTTTCAGGTGCATTTTATGTGCAGTGCATGGAGTGTGAATTAAAGGGACAAACTGCATGCAAAACAGAACCAGAACACTAAATTACTCTGTTGTTTATAAAAGGTCAAAGCTTAGAAAACACATAGCTCAGCATTAACGACGTCTGTTTGGTTTTGGACTTTTTGTTTTACAGGCTGGCAGTTGTTTGTTTGGATAAACTGGAGCTTATCTATAACTGTTCTCACACTTATCTGACAATCAGTCACCTGATGTGTCAGAGTTTCCCAGACTTGTTGTAGCTGATGTTGTAAACAGATCTGATTATCACAGTTGCCACTGGAGAACTGGGTGTGGATGTCGGATGTCGACTTATGCGTTACCATGTTCACAAGATAACTCTTGAAGAAATTCTTTATTACAGCCTCACAAGGCTTTATACTATAAGTTCACAACAAGATCTGTTTATCAGATAAAACTATACAAACTCCAGATTACACCAGCCATCTCACTCTAGTGCTGAGGAACAATTTGGTTGAGAGCAAAGCTGCTTTGTTTGCAGGACTTCAAACAGCCCCTACTCCCCAGGGTCATTACCCGGCTCAGGAAATAAGAAAGTGGGCTCCTGGTGTCACTGGCAAACCCCTTGCACAGAATGCTGGGTTAAACTGGGAAGGGAGGGCCATGCTAGATCAGAGTTCAGACATGTTTACATTACAGCTCAGGATATTTCTCAGAGCCTGGCCAAGCTGCTGAAGTTCCCAGGCTCCAGAGTTGCAGAGTGCTGAAAAGAGGCACAAGCATTCACTTTTTCTTCTCTCCTCTCCCTCCCGCTCCTGTGCTCTGGGGTCTAAGTCATAGTTCAACTCCATTTGCATTGTGGTAATGTTCTGTTCTCTGTTACAGTTGTCCTTGGGGGAATATTATAAATGTGAAATATATGAAAGGTGAAAGTCACAAACTTACATGACACAAAAATATTTGCATGTCTGAAATGATGTTGCTGACATTGTCTTTGAAATGAATGTCAGGAACCTAACCACAAGTATGCATTATTACACTTTTTCTCTTGAGTCCTGTATATGTCAGTTTCTCCTTTTCTTTTAACGAAGAAATACTTAATATGCATATCCTTGTTTCTGTCTCAGCATTGACAATAACGATATCTCACAAAACACATTCAGTAAGGCAAGTGCTAGCCATCTTTAACATGTCCGCTCACCATAACATCACTAAATTCAGAACCGGATTTTGCGTATTCGCTTGAGCTGTAGAAATCCTTTATTGTCTGTAACTTATTAAAAACACATCAGTGAACCACACTACTCTGGGTGATGTTGTTTTCTTCTCAAACATTATGGCCATTGTCTTTTTTCAAAATAGAGCTGCAAAGACTAAGAAGACAGTAAACTGCGCATGTGTGGCCTCTCTGCTTTGTTTACACTGTCCTGCTAGCTTCTCAGGCCACTCATAGTGTCAATTTTGATTACTGTTCTTCAAGAAACATAGTCTTACACTTTTGATAAATAGAAAGACAAGGCAGAGGAAATCCAAGGCATGCTGAGAGGGAGAGACTTAGGGACACAGCAGCAGACATTACGTTGCCACATCAATAAACGAGGCATTGAGCATCCCAAACAGAACTACATGAGACTCGGGTGCAGCTGCAGTTAATGCTCAGCAATACCAAATCTCTGTAGAATGTTGATGCTGCAATGAATGGGACACACTGGAGCTTATACTGCAGGAGCTGCAAGATGCAAAAGGCGAGGAGGAACATTAATGTGTCACACGTACCACCCTGACCGTTTATTCACTTTAAACCACCTTATAACATTTAGAATTGTTATAAGGAGTTTTCCTTGCATGTTGAAGTGTAAACTACCACCAATCCATTGCAGAGACTGTAAAAACTTATAATTGGTCTTAATTTTTGTTCGTAATTTAGTTTTCCTTTTCTTTTTGAAACTTTTGTGAAATAAAAAAGATGGGCCTTTCTCATTTTTTGTGTGAAAGAAACATGTCACCCGGCGGTGTGGCTCACTGGTGTGCTTTTCATAGTTTTTAGGCATTGACAGAGGTTTTCATTGTGGTTTATAGATCTCACTGGTCAACTGGTTTAAACAATGTTTTGGTTTCAGTGGGGCCTGAAGGATAATTGTGTTTTACAAAACATTTTTTTCACATTTATGGTCATTGTTTATTATGGTTATGATGACAGATTTATCTGGAAATATAAAAAAAATGGACTGGAAAAACAAGAGATCTGAACATTATACAAAATCATTTCATGGCTACAATTGAGTCAGATAGAGCAAAGCGTTTGTTATATTAGAGTTGCAATAAACTGAACTGTCATTGTTAATTGATAATTATATCAATATTTATATCGGATAAAGACATTTACACCATTCAAAGGGTTAAAATCTCAGGGATCACTAAAGGCTTGTAATTTTTGGTCTTGGTCACATTTAAAGCAACTAAATATCAATCATAATACCCACTGTAACTGTAGATATAGGTTTGGGTGCTGTATCAGCCAACTAAATTCAGACACGAGCCTGTCTAGAGCATCAGATAATGGTCTGGAGGAGGAACATAGATGGTCTTGTTCCTTGCCTCAGCTCTGCCAGTAAGGCTGAGAAGTAGCAGCTGGGATGTTTGTGTTACTGTTTTGCTGCGGTGAGGTGTCACGGTGCTGAGCTATGCTCTGGCGCCTGCTCTCTCTCCACCTTGCCTAGAGGCACACAGACACTGCTGTTGCATCTACAGCACAAATGGGAGGTGAAATCAGGGGAGGATCCCTGGTTTCTCTCTCTCTGCCCTGTTGAATCAGCTACAATCTGGTTTCAGCAGGAAGCAGACCACAGTGACAGAGGCACTGTACTGTTGGTGACTACTTACTTAAGACTCATTTCAGCATGTATTGATTATGGCATGTATTGGAAAATGTGTAGTTTAAAATTTGTTTTAAAATTCTGAAGTCATTACCTGTAAAGGTCACGGTGCAGGGTTTTGCATATAGCAAATAACAAATTATGATTCCAGAGGCTGGAACTTCGCTTTGTTGAAAGGTGTATTACAAATGTTCAGCCGAGGGAGACGATCAAGTCTACAAAAGGCCTAAATTCTAAAACAGTTTCTCAGTACGCTTAATCGTTTACTTTAGAAATGCTGTTGGCAAGTCAAATGAGAGAAATCTCTCTATTTTAAAAACTAGTGTAATAACATGTACTGCAAGCGTTCCATGAAATGACAGCTGTAGTAAGTAATCAGAAAAATTAAAACCATGTTACCATGCCTGCAATTAATTTAATAAACTACTATATACTATAGATATATATTTAATTATACAGTATATATGTATATATATATTTTGATTCTTGTTGCCAGAGAGGTGCCTGATGTTGGATTACATTACAGAATATATGTATTTGTGTGGTTGGTGAGTGTACGTTGTGCTCACAAATCACAACAGGAAAGCTAAGTTCAGGGAGGAACTTTGTACTCATCTCAAAAATAGCCTTATTTTCACCTTCTGCCTCTTCTTGGGGTGCACATTCTCATGGTATTATAATAAATGTTTCATAACCCTTTAAATTGTTGTTTTTGCTCCTAAGGTTTTTCTCTCTAAAATAACATACAAAGTATGTGTAATCCATCTGGTAAAGCCAAGCAGTGAATGTTGCCCCCAGAAGATGAGAATTAGTTTTACGCCAATTAAGGAAGGGAATCTTTTAACTACATGGCAGCGCCTTTTAAGTGGGCTGAATCCATATAAGGCAGAGTGTCTTTATAGAACACATGTAAGCAGTTAAAATAACAGATCCAAATGTAGAAAAGTTAGGTCAACATCAGATCATATGTGTAGTCCATTGGCTGACCTTTAGCATGAGTGGTCACCAGAACATTTTTTTATTAGACACGTGCTAGTGCAGTGAACCCTTAAAACAAACTTAACGCCATTTTAGGCTAAAGGAGAGAAGGCCTGTGTTAGGTTAACTACTTCCCAATAATTATTAATCGGCCATTAATTTCCTGCTGTCAGTCGCCACAAAGAATGCAGCACATAAGACCATACTTAACTGATTTTAGTAAGATAGCAGAAATTAAAGAATTGCTCTTGTCTGAAGTGCTTAAAATTCTCATAATCATACATGGAATTACGTAGACGGTTAGAGAATTATTTCTGTAGAGGGACTCGTACAAGTGTATGTATTTATTTGGGCTGCCTTGTTCTCTTAAACTGAGATGGCAAACGATCATTAAGCGAGTAGAGGCTCATTTTCCTGCCGTCCTGCTTACAGTGATGAACCATGGTGCTGCATTCTTTTCATAGCTGTTAGTGAGAAAGTGGGGTTATTATGTGTGACTACGCATGATAACAAGGAGGAGAAAGAGAGAGTGAAGAGAACATTCCTTTCTCACTCCCACTCTCCGCCACCACACCCCCATTGCTACTCACTGCCACCCCACCCCCAGTTTCCTTCCTGTGCTTTTTTTAGTCTATTGGATGTTTTTCCCACATCCGGCAACAAAGCCAGCCTTTTTATGCCATAACCTAACAGCATGGTGCTCTGTGGTTCAGCTACACACAGGCATGGTCAAATGTGATAAATTAATTGAAACCCACTTTTTTGCCAACTTCATGTCCTCCTTAATTTCACCCAAGTTAGATGGAGTGTCATCTTGCAGAGCAGAAATAGGTTCTCTCGTGTAGTGTAGAGTGTTTTCTGTAAACAGTGTCATGTACTTAAAATAATACTTTGATATGTGTTGGTTGTCAATATGTTAAACTTCAGCTTTAGCACTAAATATTAATTAAAAACTGCAGAGCTTCTAGTCTGATGTGAATTTATGATTTAGATGTGTTCAAAAGTCAAAATACATATATATGTTTATATATCTCTTTATATATATATATTTTGTTTTTAACATGATGCACTTAGTAACTCACAAACTCACTCACATTTAGCATTTCTGCAAAATGTTTCAATGCAAAAGACTAGTCATAGGCTAATATACTAGAATATACTAAATAATACAGCAAATAAACATGAAATCCAGACATGTTGATGTTGCCTCCTACAGGCAAAGAACGTTGTTGCTGTTTTAACACTTGCACCACCTAGAGCCAATGGATGTTAGAGTTACAGTTGTTTGTTTTGCATGTAGATTATCTGCAGTTGACATTTGATGAGAAGCTTTATTTCATTACATTGTTTTTTAGCTGTGGTAAAAGTTACCTGCAAAACAATATTTCACCACCATGTTCACCATTAAATAGTCACCTAAATGGGCCAGTGACCTATGAAATTTACAGTATTAAAAAGGTTTTAGTCTAATACTTCAGTTTATGATTAAAATGACACTGACACTCATGTTTATTAGTGTTTGTCCTTTTTGTCATTCCCAGTGAATTAATTCCCTTGGTAAGAGGGAATTTTCCCTCTATTGTGCTGCCTTGGCTGAGTTTAAATCACTAGGCTCATCTGTTTTGCCTGAAGTAGTCAAAGCGAGGGAAAAAAAACAGCTGTCTAGTCAGTGAAGGGACGCCTTGCCAGTTGAGCTGTGAAATCCACACAAGCAAGCAGGATAATCTCTTCCACCCAGACCAAATATCATATCCTGGGATGGAAATCCAGATAGATCCACGTACACAGCCTTGACCCAATAGGGTACTTGAATGTGACAGCACCATAATGCATAATATCCTGGATCTCATCACACAGGTCTACCAACAGCATACAAAGGTTGGTTATTGTGTAATATACCAAGGATGCAATAAGACAGACTACTGGAACATTGATTAACAGTTTACTAATTTGTTAACAGTTTAAGTAGTAGCCGCTGGTTTGTATTTTTCATAGCAGGTGTTCATTTATATTTGAGTTAATATATTTAATCACATATAAAGAATTTTAAAAAGTCACTCAGTTTGTCTATTTTCACGCGACAACCTAGATATTTACTTCACCTGATCCCACTGGTATAGAGGACCTACTTTTAACTCTTATGTTTGTGAATCAGATATGACGCTTAGGAAATATGCGTTTTCCACAGTTGTTTTGATAGCAAAAATCTTCTTAGTCACTTTGAAATCATAATGTGTGCTTTGTGTTTCAATTAACTTTGAATGAATCACTCAGTGATCAATTATGGGTCAATTATACATTATGGGAAAGTTGTTAGAACACTCTCTCTTACCAGCTGTAACATGTTAAAAAAAAAAACCAAAAGCACTGGTTCACAAGGGCTGGTTATACACATACAAGCTGCCTGCATGCAGAAACTTGCTCAGAGACATAGACTGTGATGCAACCTTGAACTCACCCTGTCACTGTGAGAGCCACTACTTGCCCAGACAGTTGGGAACTAAGTACCTGCAGGGCTCTATGGGAGGGCAGTTTAGGCAGTCTTTGGAATAAAACGCCTTATTTTTATTCTACATGTAGGATAGCATACTTTATTACAGACTCGTAGTCCAGCAAACAATAACAACACTATGCACATTAAATACACCACAGTGATTTAAAAAATAAAAAAATAAAAAAATACCATACATAAATAAACGACATGTATGATCATACACATTATCACACGCACATAAAGAGAGGAGACACCCAATTTACTTTTCAGATGAAAGCTACCCCTGCTGGCCTAAAGTTGTGCTGTTCCTTACACAAAATGCTAAAATGATGTTTAGATGGTTACACTCTATGCACAGGAAGTGACAAATAAAAACTTCAGGGCCAATTAATGCTTAATGCAAAAGGTTGCCCAAAACCCTGGACACGCCTTAGTGACATCATTGTATATGGCTCATCAGCCCTGCACAGGCCCGGCGTGTGACTGTTGAGCTTTCAAACTCTGCTACGCACTAGTGCACAGCTCCTTGTTGATGATTGGCTCAGTGGTCAGAGGGAACCGCCAGCACCCACTACAGTGTGTCAAAGAATAAAAATGTGAATGAGAGCAGGACTCGCATGAGTGTGATAGTTCTAGTTCTAGTTCTCTGCAGGACCCATGTTCCAGGGTTAAACATTTGAGGGTGGAACTGACATTTGGCATGTTATTGCCTCTTAAAGCTGAAGTGGCTAAAGTTGAATAGTTATACATTCATTAGCATTATCATCACTAGCATTGATTTGAAGGTTTCTATCTACCAAATTTACCTTCCAGATGTTGCACTGTTTTCATCACCTAGTCTCTAACCTTGTCTTGCTAACATTTTGTACTGGCTCTGAGTTTATCAGAACTATTTTTTTTCTTGTGAAAATAGCTGATTTCTGCTGGAAACAAGGTTGATGAGATTGGAAAGTACACTGAATACTAAATGTGCTGTGACCAATGCAATGAGCGATTATACTCCGTGGGTTTGCAGACTAAGGCCAAGCACTTTCACATTATAACCTAATCCAATACTAATAAAAAATATTGATTAACCGAACTTAAGAGAAAATAAAAAAGGAATAAAAACTGAGCTGCAAAGAAAGGATTTGCCCGTTTTGTATTTTTAATGTAATCTAAAATCAAAAGCCGGGACCGTGGCACAGTAGGTAGGTCAGTTGACAATGGCTAACTGTGTAAGAACCTCAGGGTTGGTGGTTCTCTAGCGCCGGACCCAAGCCCAGATAAATGGGAAGGGTTGCATCAGGAAGGACATCCGGCGTAAAATCCTTGCCAAATCAAATATGTGAAGTGATCCGCTGTGGCACCACTGAAAGGGAGCAGCCGAAAGAAACTTAATGTACAGTATGTCTACAAATGTATGTTTGAGTTACCTCAAGTTGGAGCCAAAAGACTGCTGTGTTGTCCATTGTGATTTAGTGGTCTACCAGATAATTTCCATAGATTTCATGTCTTTTTTGGCAAACTCAATCCAAAGACTTTTTACCAGCCTTTCTAGCGTGTAAACCAGTGTTTTAGACCACAGCTAGCCAGAATACAGGGAAATGGTTTTGACCTGAATTGTTTGCTTTTCATGGATGATGGTATCCAACTAATACTGTATATAAGATATATCAATATCATGTGATGTTTTGTTTTTGTCCTTCTGGGAAATGTCAGGCTGATGATAAAATTTTAGAGGTCACATATTTTCTGCTCCATGATCCCACAATGTTCCCCCTCCACACGCTTTTTCCTTGGTTGGACTCAGTGAGAGCTCTGCAGTGCGTTCTGTGTATGTCTCTGCTAGCACTGGTCTACACAGACCTTATTTGGAATGTCAGAACTGATAGGAGTGGGAGTCAAACAAAGCTTCCCACTCATTTATTTTTTCTTCTTACTTTCTAGCTGCAGTAGCCCCTTTTCAAACCAAACTAGTTGAGGACTGTTTCAGAGCATGAGTACAGATTAGTGTGAGTGCTCGCCTGTCCTAAAGCATGTGTGTGCAATAGTAATTAAAAGCTGAGAGAGATAACAAAACTCAACAAGTACACCATTTTCAACTAGTGGATGTTTCCAAGCTTTCTCCATTGAAGCGGTTTAAACACTAAATGTGTTTTCCCTCTCTAAAAGCATGAGGCTTATCAAGACCAGGCTGAGTGAAGCAGCATTAGCACAGCATTAACCACTCAACCCAGGTTTCCCACGGGATATAAAATGGATCCTTGTTTCACTGGGAAATCGCCACAGCAATGCTGCTGAAGAGCACTCTGCTGCAATCACATCAGATATTGACGAATATTGTTTCCTGATTTGGAACGAAAGTCTCTGCACTAGAACGGGTGCATGAAGGAATCCATAATCCAAACAACTGAATGATAGGACATAAACAGCTCTTAAGTACTAAATATAGTAGAATTAAAGATTATCTCATCAATAGTTACTGCAGACCCTGGCTAATGCACACGGTTAGGGTATCTTGCAAAGGCAAATGAAGGTAGATTGTTTTCTTTTGTAGTGGCGAAGGATATGACTGGAATGGCTGTGTTGCTCAACTCAGCAGTGGCACTGTTGGCTCTCACCATGCTGCAGCTGCATGTTGAAGAGCAGCCAGATGTTTGAGATGGTGAAATGAGCCTAGCGAGCAGGAAATGGCTCTGCATGCCATAGGAATCGTCTTTGAAAACAGGAAGGGAACTTGTTCCCTGCTTATGGGCCTTTTCCTGTGGCATGACCGGAGGTAGGCCTTGTTTTTGACGGTTGCTGGGAAAAAGGTACTCGTGGTTGTATGCCAATGGCCTATTAAGTGTACAAACATGCATGGAGAGCTGTTAACAACAAGATTGCTTTCATAGGCACAAAAATACTTGTAGTTTATATTCCCTAGTAGCTTAATTTCTATGTTTTAGGATTACTTCTGCACTTGTTATGATCAAATGTGATAAACAAATTAATCAATGGAAGTTCCTGATGTGTAAACCCATGTCACACATATCAAGTCTGCCTAAAGAACCAGATTTCACTGCTGTAATTATTCTCCGATTTAATAAATTCCAAGTTCTTGCTTACTCTTAACATTTCTTTCACTTTTTCATTCTCATAGTGACCTCTGGTGTCTGCAAGAGTTGGTTAATTTCTTATTTTGCAGACTCTGTAGGGAAGAATCCTTTAATGTTCTGATTTATGTTAACCCTCCCACACCCTCAAGCAGTTTCCCAGCCCAAAAATGCTTTCTTAACTCCTGGCTCTCACACTTAAAGTAGACACATTTCACTTATACCAATTGAGAGACATGTGTCATCGTGGAAGATGCATCATGAACTGTCCTTTTTCATGCACAGCATGCAGCACTATAGATGTGGATTGGAAAAGCAAGAGCTGAAAGAGGGTGTTTCCAGAACTTGGTGTTGGACCAGTGAGAATTTATGCCCGTGTTACCACTAAATGAATCCCTTTGAGCTGCAATAGCAACTAAGTCTATAAGCAGTTGACAGACCAGCCCTATATGGTTATCTGTGATTAGGTCTGGGTGTGTTAAACGGTGAAATGTATTCCTGTCCGTAAGATTTCTTTCTTTTACAATAAATAAATGAGGACAATGGTGACAGTTGTCTTTAACAGGAAAATTATGCTGTGACCTAAATGTAAAATCAGGTTGTGACAGTTAAACCTAGAATTTTTTTTTCAGTTTGTCAACCTGTTATGGCCAGTGAATCCAAACATCCTGTAGTCTGCAGATTTAAATCATTTATTAAAAGGATCACTTTTAGTCAGGAAGGAATAGTGCTACGTGCTGCACGGGATTGCTCCTGAGTTAGGGGAGCCCTCAGTCGTTTTCAGTAAATGTCTCTGTGGTTAGGAATGACATGTAGATGAGAGGCGACAGCAGTGTCAGGAGCACTGTGAGTAACATGGCCATTGGTGATGTGATGTGACGGCTTGTCACTGCAATGTTGGTGACCTGTGGTACGTCTGCAGTGGCGTGGCCTAGCTGGTGCTGTGGTGATGCCTTGACAGTCTGCTCACCCTCTCACACATATAGTCACACACCCCATATTTGTTCCCAGGATCACTTCACTGCTATTCCATCATCATGGGAATCTGAGGACCAGGAACCACAGCTCTTGAACTCTGTCATTAAAGCTCACAGGAGAATATCCTTAATTGATATTATGTAGAGTAGTCAATTCAAAGTACCTGGCTAGGTCAAGGATAATTTGTTCCTCAGATAATTAAAATGGATGCAATGCAACCAGTGTATTAAATGGATGTATTGCATTGTATTAAACATTAGACTAATGACTGAAATTATCCAGGAGCGGCTTTACATACATTGTCCACTCACCCTCAGTTAAGGACTCTCATCTTTTTAATGGTTGAACAGTAACTGGTGATTGAAAGACAGAAATACCAGCACTGCTTCTTACTTTTCTAAGGGGCCCCACATATTTTTCACTAGAGTCCATGCATATTTTTGGAGCTGCTTGCTCCTTTGGCCTCAGGGATATGATATTAAACTCATCTGCTTGATTCTGAACAAAGGGCACGCAAAAGCAAGGACTGATTGGAATGCTGGCTTTTAATCTGCATTTGGATAATGGAGAGCTGATATTTGGATGGGAACACTCTCCAACAGGATTTTTAGTTTGCAGGCTGCCTTTTATTAAAATAGCAATTTTCTCCATGGAATGTTGGAGCTATGCTACAGTAGAGTAACTGTTAAAAAATCTGCCTTCAGTAAACATAATGGATGATTTCTCTTCAAAGGAGCTCTTATCATCTCTTCCCATTTCCCAGAGGCTGCCACAAAGCTGCCTCTCTCTTTTTTTCCTGCTGCTGCTGCTGCTCATCCTTCTCTCCTGCCTGCTCTCTGGAGGGCAGCCTCAATCTAATACAACTGTGTCAGGAAGTGTGGGGATGCAAAGTGCTGATGAGCCAAAAGTAGCCCACCTCTGCAGTGTGCTGCTTTGTCCCAACACGCACCAGCCTGATTAGGAAAGCACATCATGAACCTATGCTCACATCCCTGTGCAACCTTGTGGCACATGCCCTATAGAAACAGATTAAACATATTTCTTTTACTGCAAGAGTTTGATTGAGTTGTATTGTATTGTAAGTATTCCTTTTTGAGGAAAAATGAAAAAAGGGGTCAAGACGTCTCATGTCATCATTTTGCCAGCCACTTTATCGACCAAAATATATACAGTAATTGTTTTAATTTTAAGTTGACAAGACGCAAATGTTTAATTTTTCTCCCAAACCTTGTCGCAGTAGATACATGGTTCAGTATTTCCTGTTGGACTGTTATAAAACACATTCTACATGCAGGTATGCATGTTCCTACTACAGTGCACTCCACAGAATTACAGTATATCATTTCCTTTATTCTTAGATCTATGCATTTCTTAAATTAAATCTATGTGAGGCTAAAACATAAACATTGCAGACTTAACTGTAACCTTATATGTGCTGAATGGAAACAAGCCATGACTTGGTACCAAAGGATTAAAAAGAGAAACATTTTACTGCAAAAACAGCATAGAATCTGACAGCCCCTTGACCTAATTTGACTGAAACTATAAATTGACTTGTGATACATACTGTATTGCAATAGTCTCAGCCTCAGCTTCCAAACCTTCCTTTCAATTCAACATTTTCTGGTTTCCCATGTTTTATTCAATTTCTCTGGATATAGTATTGTGGCTCACAGCTTTAGACAGCAAGTACAGTAATTACACAGAGGCTTCCACACTTTCTCAGCATTTCTCAGCAAGCAGATAGATGAATTTTGTATGACAGCTGATCACTGGCACTGGTCTGAGAGCTCTTGTTTCTTATCTGGCAGTAAATGAGCTGAAATCCCCTTGCAATAGTATGCAACCTGCAGAACCACATAAATATTATGTCTCCCTAGGAACACAATAGTTGTATTTATGCCTTTATTTTGGGACTGATTTTCCATGTCAAATGCCGAGAGGAAGGTTTCTAACTCTCACAGGAGGGGTTGCAACATGTTTCAGTGCTCTGGTGAATAGATTAAAGGCTGGCAAGCTCGATCTTTTGTTGAGCCATGCTTTCATACTCAAACACATGCACGGACACAAAACCTTCGAACAAATCAAATCTATACCCTTTAAGTATGCATGGCTATGAGGGCTGTGCCACTGGTCTGACAGATGGTACCAGGAGACCTGCTGTTGTGTCCCTGTGATGGCTCACCCGGAGCCCCATCCACAGTGCTCAGCATCACAGCACTGCTCAGCTTGACATACAAGCTACCAGCCTTCCAGCTCCCAGGGAAAGATAGCCTCTGTTGACATGACCAAGGTCAGGATCCTCACTGCCACAGTCAAAGGGTGTCATTAAGCATTATTTAAAACGTTATGTTCAAAAATAAAATCCATGATGTACCTACTCATGTTATTTAGTATTTTCTGATATTTTATCCACTAGTAGATCATTTAAAGCAGCCACACAGTTGCACAACACTGGTACTATTGTGTTCTTTGTTTATTATAGCTAGGAGGAACAGCCAGAACAGATTTTCCAACTTGTAGCAAAATTACTTTATTGTTAACTTAGATTTTGTCTTGATATAATCTTTAAATGAACATTGTGCTGAACACAGACAGTGGGTCAATTATATTTTGCCACCGCAGAAACCAAATGTTTGCAGTTATGCTTTCATCTTCAAAATGATTGGTATATAATGCATATGTTTGAGCCTCTCATGCGGCAGGAGATCTTTTTTAAAGTGATTCAGAGCTTCATAAAATGTTAATCAAAAAGCTATTTTCAGATCGCTTGGAGATCTGTCATGAGGATTTCAGGCCAGCAAGGAGGCCACTACTTCTGAGTACTCAGTGAAATGTAAAAAAAAAAAAAAAAAAAACTGTTTAGGCTTGGATAGACAGTGATCTAACCCTGATGAAATCCTGACAGCAAAAAGTATTGATTTCAGCTTGAGATTTGAATTGTGAACTAAGAGCTCTTCTGGACCCTGGTAACTGAATGGTTACAGCGTCTACCACTGAACTGCAGTGTCCCAGGTTAAGGTCTGTCTCGCAACCTTTGCTGCATGTCATACCCCTTCTCTTGTCCCCTGTTTCCTGCCTTCTTCTTCACTACAATCTGTCAAATAAAAACAAAACCGCCCAAAAGTTAATCTTAAAAAGAAATAACTACTCTGGACCGTGGTCCATTTTTAAGTGGCACAGGGGCAGTAGTGAGGAAACCCTACCTCATATTGGCTTTTTGCAATACACGCACTGTCCTTTCCATTATTCATGATGTGTTTTCTCAGACAAGGCCTTGAACCATGAGGAGTATTCCTGTCTGTCTTTTGCCAGAAAGAGCCCTCTGGAATGAGAACCACACACTAGAGAAAATGGTTTCATCTGGTTTTGGGCAAAAACAAATGTCCAATAGTATTTGGAGAAGCGCAATATTTATAGTTTACATCTCATAATTAACTATGAATGGACAATGTAGATAATATCTCATCCCCAGTGAATTTCTATTCATTTCAAAAGCTTGAGTTGGGAAACACCTAACACTGAACTATTTGTCATGTTTGTTAAAATAATTTTTTGCCATGTAGTTGGTGCCTTCAAAAGCATTCTGCCATAAAAGATTTTAAAGTTAAAGGTCAAACCAAAAACTTCATGTGTCTGATTATTGTTAGATTTTCTGTCAACATATACAGTGGGTGTTTTTTAATTTTCAGATGGCAGGGGATCCGCTATTGCACCATCACCTTTTTATGACCATATTCATATTTGTCATTGTCTTGAAGTTCAAGCAAGTTTACAATTTGATTTTCTATTTCAAATCATACTTGGTGGTGAAATGGTCTGCAAGTATAACAATTTGTGCTTTCTAAGCTAAACTCAGGACCACTGTTATGATCCTCTGGATACAATTGATCCCTTTCTTAGCATCAACATAATCATCATCCATCCACATTCATTCAATATGCTGAAATGCAGAGACAGTTGTAGTATTAGCTTTAATAAAGACGGAACTGTGTGTCACAGAGATATTTGTGCCTTGATTAAAATATGGGGATATATATCTGAACATTTAATAGTATTAGCAGACGTAATACAGATACAAACAGTAGATGTGTAGTGAACTGCAGGATTCTCTTCCAGCCCTCAAGCTATGAATCATCTTAATGTAATATGTGCCAGCAGGTGGAAATGACTCAACGTTGTTTCCACAGTGGAATATGCAACATACTGAGTCTCCTGTGATCAGGTTGGCGCACAATCAGAGCCATTTTGATTCCATGAGGGCAGCACATTTAAAGATGGTCAGATAATCACTAATTTTTATGTGTATACAACAGCGTGCCTTAAATTGCCACTGGATAGACAATTTCTTTCTCAGTGAGTTGTAGTTAATGACTCGTAGGCCCATGTGAAATAAAACGTGTCTGTTATTTTGTTGACATGAAAATAATAAAAAAAAAACAACAACTAGGTTTTGCCGTGACAACTTGAACATTGTGTGATGGGTTTTAATGCTCCAGTTTTATGGAGTACTGCTGAGTGGTTAGAGTTGTGAGTCATGACTATGTGCTTATTACCTTAAATGAAGACATGGGGATAGGACAAAAGGAAGTCAGATATCTGCACCAGCATGTTAAGCAGAATCTCAGCCACAAAGGAGAGATTCTCTAACGAAGCACAATGGAGGAAAATATAATGTATGCAAATGAGAGAAACAGACAAAGAGCCTATTCTCTCTGCAGTCGGTCGACTGTATCAGATTCCTAACTATCTTCTCAACCCATCCACTGCGCTTTAACTACATTATATAAAAACATTTTTCTAAATACTACAACAGCATTTGCCTATTTGCTGCATTGCACTTAAGGATGATAAATAAGAATATATTGAAAGCTTTGCTTGTGTAATATGAGTGATGTAACTGGATCATTGATGTCTGAGTAAAGCATTTGAGGTGTTATTGTTGTAAAATCAAAAGTTATTCTACTGAAGGAAAACACTGTGTATTAACACATATCTTAATCTTGCTAAATTTCACTATTTGGTCAAGTGAACAGCCTATACAGACCTTAAAACATAATTTATTGCACCCATACTCAGAATTATCACTATGATTTCAACAAGTTCACAAGAAGCCTTTTGAATGAGGTGCAGTAATTAAAGTCTTTTATTGAGATTCAAACTTGATACCCATTGAGATCCTTTTTGAAAAAAAAAAAGAAAATTATCCAGTAAATTATAAATTAAATACATAAAGATGAAGGTTGCTGTATTCATTGAAATCTTTTATTTCTGTTTGCTAAGTGTTTTTTTTATAACATTCTGTTATGTTGGGTTTTGCAGCTTCAAGGATCTTTGCGAAGAAAGATAGAGGGACATGCACCAGGACACACACCAAAGCAGAATGGGCTCTCCTGTGGTTTCTCTGGATCAGACTTTAAGAGAGTCCGTGTGGATACCAGTGGTTTGGGACATGGACCCTGCAATCATAACTTAACTCAGTCTCATTCTCTACAAGGGTCCTCTGCCATTGGCATGCAGAGGAAGAATTATATGATGCCCCATGGAGTAGGGTCTGACATATTCAACATGACCCTGAAAGAAATGAAAAAGGAGCCCACTGAGATCCAGTGTTGTGGCCAGTCAAATGCAGACATGATTTTTGACTTTAAAGATGAAGGTGGTGGTCAGATTGACCCAGAGCTCCAGGATCTGTTTGACGAGCTGACAAAGACAGTACCCCCGCTTAATGACCTGGAGTTTGAGAAGATGCTGAAGCAGGATGATGCATTTGGTTTGGATCTAGGTCGGCCAAACTCTGCAGGAGCAGCTGCTAGTCTATGTTCGCCAGCGGAGAAGCCGATAAAGATGGAGCACTCCCCAGATTTTGGCCAGGTTCACAGTGGCTCGCCACAACTTCGACCAGCCTCAGCAGGGCCCTCTTTCACACTGACCAGCACCTCTTCTACTACCACTTCACAGAAAGCTAACACTCAGGCGGGACACCCCAGAGCCATGCCCTGCTGGCCAGAAATATCCCACGCAGAGCAACTAAAGCAGATGGCAGCAAACCAACAGCAGCCAAGCTCTCTGCTCCATCACCACCACCAAACACCACCTGCAGGATTGACCAGCTGGGCTCCTACAATGAGCTCCCATTCTTCCACCAGCGCCTTCCCCCAGGACAAAGTCTCCAGTCCTCCAACACTTAGCCAGCAGAGGATCGGCACTCAGAGTAAAGGAATTAACAACTGTCTCTTTAGGTCAAATGGCCACGATGGCACCCATCATTTGGACATGAAGGTTCTCAACACCAAGCCCACATTGCACTTCAGCCCAAAAGCGTCCCATCCGGCCAGCCAGCCGATGTCTATCATGGCAAGCTCAGTGAACAAGACTTCAGCTCAGCAGCAACAGTCTCCATCAGCGGGCCAGAATCAGCCACATTCAGTTCTCCACTTCCCAAACCAACAGATCACCACGTCAGGGACCCTTTGTCTGCCACCCAAATCTATTCCTGCAGGGCTGCCATTCAAACTGTCACAACAGCGACAGGTAAGAGCTTTGCTGCATATTTCTTCATATATGCTAGTAAGTAAAATCCTTGTCTAGCTACAAACATTTTGGGAATGAAAACCTTATGTTAATGGCCTTAAAACCTTAAACTTGATGACAGAGCACTTTTGTCCTCAAATTGTTTGTGGTCAAAACCGCTGTTTTTTGCAAGCTCAGGACGTTTCGCCACCATACAGGAGCAAATGATTTACTTTAAATATGGAAACCAGCAAACCAGGATTTTTTTCTATTGCTAATTTTTTATAATCACAAACAGTGTAAGAAGCTGAAAGTAGAATATTTTCTATTAGATCTCTCAAACATTTTATTTGGTGTATGATTTTATTTATGTTGCAGAAGAATTTGAATGGAGGACTGTGTATTTTTTACACTATTCATACAAAATAAATAATAGGACAGGTTTTTCTTTTTTCTGCTGAAGGTATAGTAAACGATGCACAGCATGATATACAGCACAGACCAAACTTTCCAGCAGCCAACACGCTGTCTGAAACGGCAACAATGCAACACTGTTTGTTCTGGGATTTTATTGTCATTGTTCTAACGGCTGACTGTGCCTATGCTGTTGAATATGTATTTCCCCTGAAAGTGTTTTGATGATGACACAGATTGCCAGAGCATAGCAGATTAACATGCAGGACTTCTAATTTCTCTGCTTGTCATGGTGGCTCCCTGTCAGGGCACAGATATGCACAGTGGGATTTGCTAATTGGAGGTTGTTAGCTACAAGGGACAAGTGGTGGAAAATGACAGTAATCTGCTTAGCCTGATGCTGGAGGTTGAATCACTGATTTGTTATGATTGGGGAGAATTAGACTGCCCCCTCTTTCAGTTTTGCACTAACAGTATCTGTAGTTGTCTTTGTGTGAAATGATAATGCGAGCCACACGAGAGCTCTCGTAACCTCTACAGATCAAGGGAAGTGCTTGAGTGACTGGGAGAGGGCAGGAGGAGGGAGAGAGGGAGGGAGTTATACAGACATGAAAGTAAACAAGGTAGGATGATAAATACGTCGTCATGCATGAGTAAAACAGAACCAGTTTTACCACTGTGCCAGGGATCCATTTACACTATAAGCAGAACATGTGGTGGTGCACGTTCATGGATTGTTTCTCATAGATGTTTTCTCCGTTAGCGGCCTATGAGCCTTTTAAAGGTCTATTTTTATTATCACAGACAGAAATAAAATCTTTAAAAATCATGAATAATTTAAATATGCTAACAAACACATCTCGGGACTAAAGATGACCTAATTTCACAACATGTCAAATAATTTCTATATAAACAATACATTAATTATTCTAAATTTTTATCACAGCGCAAAATTATTTTCACAACTGTGTTACTATTGGCATTAGTGATCAGTTATACCTGACTTAATGTAGCACCTTTGAAACCTAAAAATGCAAATGTACATAACTTAAAATACCAGCAGTGTCAAAGAAGAGGTTAAGATCTGGTAGACCTCGATAACAAATAACGGCTTAAAAAAAAAAGAAGCTTTAAATAGATTTTGAATTTTTCTTTGAATAATTTAAAACGTATTAATTTTATTTCCAAAACCCAGAGCTTCTTGAGGGTAAAACTTGGTCATCTCAGGTCTTTAAAGTTGCCATGTTATGCTTAATTTAGGGTCTATATTTTATTTTGAGGCTCCGTTCAAACCGGATTATATGATTTTTAGTTTAAAAAGTAATACATATACATATTATAATGCTTCAATGCAGCAGCACCTCTGGCCTTGAAAGTAAAAAGACTTGTTTGAGCTCCTGTGTCTTTAAGCATCAGCCATGCAGACACACGTTCACCTCAAGTTTGGGCCACTGACTATGTGTAACATGGGCTGGTAAAGTCACACGTATGTAACATCAGTACACAAAAAGCATAATATTTAAATTAAAAATACTTTAAAATGCTGAGTTTATGAGGCTAGGTTTCCAAAGGACATTGTGTAAAATATGCAAACATGAAGCTAGGCGTGTGATAGCATAGGGATTGTGGAGCGGAAACAAGAGCCACTTTATAATTTTAGAAGTGTTTAAAAAGGCTGATAATAGTGTTTGTCTTTTTCAGTCAGAACAGACCAGGTTACAAGTCCAGCTAATGAGGAGAAGGGAGCAGCTCCCAGAGAGGAGGAAGAGAGTGGAGTCTCTTCCCACAGTGAATTGAATTAGTAATGCCAGAGAAATAAATGTCCTGAAAGAGTGCCCTGATCCCCTGTGTAACACCAGCGACTAGCAGCGGGCTTCCTCTTACTGAGAGAAGCTGAAGTCCTTTTTTTTAAATTTTTTTTTATTTAAACAGCCAGATGCGTGAGCTTTAGTTCTTGCTTGAAGGTGCTTGTGGTTTCATAATCGTGAATTGTGAAATCAAAATTCAAATCCAGCATTCGACAACACTTTGACTATGAAGTTCTGCAAAATAAAGGGGAAAGAAATTCACCATTCACTGAAAGTACAGTATAAATACATTTCTCTGGAAGCATTCACCAGAGGACACTAATACGATTGTTTTGCTACTTTGAAAAGGAAATCATGCATCCAAATAAAGAGAGAATAATTTTAGCCAAATACATAAACTAAATAGTTTTTTGGCACAAACTGTTGTTGTGTTTGATCTTTTCAGCCATCTTTTAATAGGAACTGCACCTGCTTCCAAAGTTAATGAATTAAAAATATTCATTTTAGTTCCAGTATTTTTTAGAACCTCAGTTAATAAAATATTTACCTTCAGATGTACCTTCAGTGACGTATGCTGTACATCTGCCCAGCATAAGACAACACTGTTAGAGCAAGTGAAGACAGACATGCAGCAGGAGTCATGTAACCTCAGTGATTACTACATGATTACATGAAGATTACTCTCACTAAAAGTACAAAAACACAAATTACAACTGTAACTAAAGATGAAAGTTTGCTTGCAGTAGATAATGAGTCCTTAGCTTTTGTTGATGATCTTGTGGCACCACATCCCTCAGTTAGGATAAGAGTGGGGCCAACGGGGGTTGAGCCTACCAGGTCACTCTGGCAGCGCTGTGAAGGGAGTACTTGTTTCCTGGGAAAGGGAGTTGAGGCCAAGTCCAGATGCCGAGAGGCTCCCCAGGGACTGCGTCCTGAGTCCAGACTGGAGGAAGTGCAGTGTGAGAGCCGGCAACACTGGGCCTGGATCACTGTCAGCTGCTTGCACTACTGCAGAATGGGAGACTAAATCACTCCACTTCTTCTCGGAGGCCCAAGCCACATGTGGTATTCATTTACAACAAGCTTGTGAAGAATGAGGGGGAGTAAAAAACATGGAAAACAGCTTTATGACACATCAGGATGACAGAGATGATTACTCAGTTGTACATACTAAAGCACCCCTTATTGGGTTTTCATAAAGCAGAGATGGAACAAGCCCTCTCCAGAGTACCTCTGCAGGGAAAATCTCTGTGATGGTCACAATTTCTCACTATAACTGGATACAGTGAATCAAAGCCAGTGACTCTGCTTTGTAGAGTAACAGGAGAAACCACTGTTTTGATGTTTTAGTCCCTGTGTAACCTCATTGCCATGCTTGGTTTGCTGTGTGGGTTGAACTCAGACAGAGAAGGCGAATATTAGCTCATGTGAAATGGCTTGTGACTCCTGAGTTTCAACTTCCCTCGTTCTCTAATCCTGTCTCGTTAGTTCTCCAAATTTCAGCCCCATTCATTATCATACACACAGACACACATATATGCATATAAACACACACACACCGACACACACATTTCCCTCTTTTCTTTCAGTTTTTTTCTCTTGAGACCACAAAATCACCACCCTGTAGAGATTCATCCTCTGCAAAGAATCCTTCCCCTAAGTAATAGCTTTTGCTAAATGCACTGTTGGATTTCTAATCCATTTCACCCTGGGAAACATTTTAAGTCAACACAGTGACTGACATTGTATACACAGCAAGTGTTGACTTGGATTCGGTGCACATTAACCTCCTTCATGACAAATGCTTGCACTTGGTAGACGCTCGAGCATAGTGAGAGTGTCCTCGCGTTCACAAGAAAGACAGGTTTTACTTGGAGCGTTTAGATGGCCTGTGCAGCTGCCTAAAAAAGCTTAAAAATATGCATTGCAAGGACGTATAACGTCTCTAACACCCGTGAGGATGAAAGCTTATCTGCATAAGCATATGTTCAAGACAAGATTTCAAACAAAAAGCTAGTTTGGATGTCTCAATTTCGTTTGAGTGCTGCCGACTAAAACATTTTAATCAGTGTGATAGTGTCAGGAGCCAAATGGGTTTCTAGAGGATGGAATCCCTCCTTGCCAAACACAACACAGTGATCAGTAATGGAGAGCTTATTAAATGGAGGTAGTCATGGTGCTGGCGCTTAACTCCCCATCGGCACACATTTCCCGCTGTCTCAGGGATTCTTTCCACTCTCTTTAGACACAATTATCAAGGGAGAAGCAGGCCTTGAGGAGGGCTTGAACTCCCCCTTCCAAAAAAAGCCTCTCTCCAAGTCTCCCATTTTCATCTGCAGAGGGAGTAGCCTTGACCACATTCTGGAGGGTGAATAGCATCTTTGACACAGATCTACAGTATCTTGTAGAGTTTTGCCCTCTAGTGGTCGATCGAAATTATTGCATTGTTTTGCTTTTCTATTTTTCCAAAAAGAGCTTTTGCAGCACTTAGCTGCAAATCCTGGCAGTGAGTGGAGCAAGAAAAAAAGCAAGAAAACATGTTTAAAAATTAAATAGTATCACCACAGACACTATAACCAATACGTGTCTCTCCTTCCAAGGGTGTTCCTCCTGGCCCTAGGCTGCCCACTAATGGAAGCTTAGGTGTCATGTCAACCCAGTCACGGCCCCCAGCACCCAACAATCAACAGAAAGGCCCTGTCAAGACTCAGGCCATGCAAAGACAACTTAACCAACAACAGCACGTCATCAGCACTAAAGTAAGCTCAATTTATACCACAGAGAAAATACCAGTTAATAAGCTTTCAGACTTTGTGTCAATTTGTTAGAACTGACTGTTCACATAAGTATTCCCACCTTTGTCTTTGCTTTTCAGGATAAAGACAATGCACATGATCAGTTCAGTCGTCATCTCACCAGGCCGCCGCCTGATTATAAGCAGTCAAGAAGTATGGTGGGAGTTCAGCAAGGAAACATCTTCACAGGTATCACACATTTCTG
>JAUBNQ010000005.1:4476573-4487607 GCA_032353495.1 Ctenopoma kingsleyae | reverse complement strand
AAAAGCTAATATATTTCTGAGAATAAAACTTGTGAAATGGGACGTGGCTGTTTTGTGATTGTAACATCAGTGCAGTTCGTAATATATTTACATGAAGTGATAATGCCATAGTAATTTCTTTTTAACATCTAATTTACTGCAGATGCCCCATAAATTTTATGATGAAGCTGGTGCAGAAAAGGAAATCTGTACTATGAACTTCTAGCATTGAACCAACTAACTCCCTGCTTCATATCTGTTAAGGATGCATCAATTGCAGGAACATTACAACAATCGAACACATGTATTTTTTCCATGGATGCCATGAAAAAGATGCAACGTTTACCATCTGCTAGAGGAAGACAACATAATTCTCAGGGATTAAACCTGTTTTTCCCTCGTATGTTGCTTGGAGCCAGCCGGGTTCAACAGAGGGGTAGACTACAGGACAAAGAGGAAGAAAAAATAAACGGATGAGAGAAGCACACTCTTCATTTAACGTAACACAATTAGAATTATTGAACCCGTATTCGGTTACATTATTTCCCAGACTTGGTGAATAGCAGAAAAAAATCTATCAGGCAAGCAAATAAACATTAATAGCAGATTGAAGAGGACTCTGGGTCAGACCTATCTCTAAATGCAGCCCCTATGGAGTAGTTTAGCCGACTTAAAAGCAGGATTTCCTTGTTTAATCACACACATGCAGTATAATCCATACAAGGTCAATTATTGCTGAAATGCACCAAACTTAAGTAGAACAGGTTAAAAAAATCTCTCAGCTAAAACAATCTAGCAGAGGGTAAAATGTTCTGTGAATGTGGAAAACAATAAAAAAGCTACTGCCTGCTGGTAAATGGTTGGGAGTGTTTGTTGACGTTTTTGCATTTGGTTGCTGGCGCTGCTGGTTGTCTTAACGGGGAACAGGCACTGATGCCTTCCATCACTAGGTTACAGTGACCTGCCTGCACTGGTTATGGGCCAAGTCATCTCTTCAAGGGAAAGGCAAGACGCAGTAAAAATCCTGGGGCTGTTTGGATTTTAACAATGTACGTGGGGGTGTCATGCTAAGAGCAAAATTATTTTATCCCACTAAATAAACTGGGAATTAGCCAAGTCCTTGCTGTGTGCTGCCAGTAAACAGCAGACTGCCTGTGTGCACTGTTTAAATGTCCCATCAGCCTACAAGGAGGCATGTGTGCTATTGTGAGCACATCTGTAGCAAAGAACTGAAGCTCTGCTCACCGTTAGAGAAGTGCGCCCCCTGGGGGAAGCTCAGCTCGTGGCTGTGCTCTGCCTCACAGGAATACATTGCCTTAGCATCTCTGTAAAGACAACAAAAACAAACAAGCGGTGTCAAGACAGGTTTGAAGTGATGAGAGGAGGATTAATTAGGTCAAACTGTAGATGAGGTTTTGCCACCTTCCGACTGGAACAGACTGTGGGGAAGAGGCATTTTCAAAAAGCAGTGCTCTGGCAGCAACCCTGCAACAACAGGAGAAACAACAGAGTTACTCCATTTAACTAAAACAAAAGGTACACAGAGTAATAAAAAACTGTTTAGTCTCTTTTGTTAGTGTATATCATTTTCTATTACATCAGCAGTGCTACATCACAGTTTTTTTTGACCAAAACAAGTTTATAGACATTCTCTTGGCCTTGACATTATTCCTCATTGTTTAGAATGAGGTGAAAGGCGTAACAACACAATACGGGAGAGTTCCTTCCTCCAGGCTGAGCACGATACTAAACTGAGTTAAACTATATAACAAGGCTCCACTTGACCCTGAGTGCAACAACGTCAGAGTCAAGGGGACAACAGAGCCTAAGGCAAGCTGGCTGGATGCTATACCAGGAAACTACTTCAGAGACTATGTGACTTGCTTCTCAGACATGGCAAGTCAAGCAATCTATTTGTCCCGCGAGAACAAGTGCAGACTGCTGCTGGGTCACATCAACCCTGGAGCAGGCAGAGCGTAATTAAAGCCATCTCTCCCACCAGAGAGGAGAAGACATAAATCTCCTAACACATACTCATCTGATCTTTCAGACCTCTCGATGCTCAGTGCTCATAAACAGACGAGGAGGAGGCGGATGACTCAGAGAGGGAGAGTAAAGAGAGAGATGAGGGAGAAAGAGAGAAATGATGCTGAACCGCTATCCTTAAGCCTTATTGACATGTAGTTATTTTGTTGGTGCACATCAAATTGCACACGTACACAATGCCCCTAAGATAAGATTTCACAGATGATATTACACAGCAGTTGACATCATTATTTGTTTTAGAGGCACCAGTTTATAATAAGCAAAAATCTCAGCTCTTTAAAATTCATTACACTGAGCCAGGTCGTTGGTAGCCGTTACTGACTGCTGTGCCCATCCTCCGGCGGATCACTTGTTTTGGAGGAAGGTCTGGGTGCTCGGTAGGCTTCAGACTTTCTTTGGGCTCCACCGTTGACAGACTTTGGACAGATCCAGAGCAGCTCCCACGGCCTTGGTGGAGACATACAAATAGCAACGTCTGTCTACTAGTAAATGGCACAAAGATAGTAAAGTTTGATGCTCACATACACGACACCGAGTAATTCAGTAAATGAGCCATGTACATATCATTTTAATACTGCTATTTAAATTATGGTTAAATCAAGGGAGTAATGTTAGTCTTTAAAATTCAAGTCGTATAATAATAAAACTGAATATAAATATAGTCCTAAAAATTTTCATGGTGTTTCCCGAAGAAAGAAACCTCCACTACTGCAACCGAAACAAAATTAGTGTGAGTGACAAGCACTGATGATTATCTCTACCTTCAGATATATGCAGGGATTTCAGAGAGGGAGCTGGGGAACAGTTCAGCAGTCCCGGCCTGAGGTCCAAGCGGAAGTGAGGAGCTTTTTTTGGTGCAGGAGATGATTTAGGTGCTATGCTGACTGAAGACAGACTAAGAGCATCCTCTGACTCTCCATCTGTACGACCAGCATCCTCCCTGGAGCTAGACTCAGGGCTGCTGACACACACAGTGCTCCTGGGGCCATTTGAGAGCTGTAATGGCATTCGGCAGAGATCCAGGAGTGACTTGTCCTTGACCTGAGCAGAGCAAGCTGTCCTGGAGGAGGTATTCTGCTCAGAGGAGTGGGAGGACAGAGACTCCAAGCTGCCCACGGGAGTGCTACTTGGACTGCTGCTAAAAGTGTCACCTATACAGGGACCAGAAAAGAGGCATACAAGGCCCCCATTAAAACCTGCTGAGTGGTTACTTTATGGTCAAGGGAATATGCACTTTTTAGCTTTCCATTTAAAATTACTAATAACTGGCTAATATGAGGTGAATGACACATTTGGTGACTCAGTGTGTGCAGATGTCTGAGAAATATTAAAGGCCACCCACAGGTTTTGGTAAATTATGGTACGACGGCCTGTGGTGGCAATCACTGCTCTGGTACTCACTTTCTGCATCTGCAAGGCACAGTGTTGGAGTGTACAGGCTGCGCGGCTTCCTGGGCCCCGCGGACAGACAGATGGCCCTGCTCCTGCGAGAGCCAGGTCGACTCTGGGGTTGCGGTAGGGGCACATTGGGGTCTGGAGCCTGGTGGAAGATCTGGAGGTCCATGCAGGAGCATCAGTTAATTACTCCACACAATTACACAATCTTGGCATTTTCAGTAAAGGCTTTATTTCTGGGTTTTTGAAGTTTTTTTAACCAGTATTTTAAGACTTTTGATACTCAGTACAGCCTTAAGATGGAATGATCTATATGCTGATATTTAAAAATGTTTCTATTTATCAGAAACTAACATTTGAACTAACTTACCTCTCGTATTTTGGGTGACTAAACCTGCTGTTGAGTTTCCACAACACTAATTAGCGATGCAGTATTAATTTGACATATATTGTGACTGAATCAACATGGCCCCAACAGCATGCATTAATGTGCAGTGTCTTTCTGTTCTTAGGTAAAATACAAAAGATTGCACATCATCAGGGTTTTGCCCACAAAGTTGTTGGAAATCTGATGCTTGTAGAGCAATGGTTGAGTGAACCTTGCAATAACAGACCTTTGAATTAAGGAAATGTACAGGGAATTTCCTCAACTGAAATTACAAGCATAGTGTACGCCTAAAGTCAACCAATGACTCACCTTGTCAAAGTTCTCAATAAGTATTTCCACCACTATGTTCTGGAACTTGATGTTCATCATGGCAGCCACAGTCTCCTCTTGTGAGCGCATCAGGGTGGGCCCAAAGATGACGCCCAGGTTGGACACTGTCATTAGGTTGAACTGGCTTTGTGTGGAAACACTGAAGATAAAGAACACTGAAGTTATATACTCTCACTGGAGAGACACTCCAGAGTCCTACTACACAATTGTATTGTTTACCAGACACTGACACTTTTAGAGACAACTACAATGCATTAAGATGTCCCTGAACAGAGCAGACAATTCACTCAGTCTCCGTAATTTTTATCTTTTCTCACGGGGCTGCTCTTTTTTTTTTTTTTTTTGAGCTGCAGCATAACTAATTCATAACAGCAACACATACGTGACAAGGTGTTTTATTAGTAGCTCCAGCATTTCCTTATTCTTCTCAGGCAGCTTGTGAAGCAAGGCGTGGACAGCACACACCCTGTAATTCTGGTCATCTGACTCTGAGAAAAGACAAACAGTTATACAATAAAAATAAGTGGTTTAATTGGTTCAGTCTTTCATAATTTATTTACATTTATTAAAATAGTTTTAGCTTTGATTTTTAAATAACGTTTGAGATGTTCGGTTCAAACTCCATTCCCCCTTTTAAAAGGTTAAATATATATAACAGAACAGTTGGTAAAATAAATCCATTATATTATAGCTGTAACTTTTCATAACTTACTGACGGCCATGATAAAGTCTTTGTGGAGCTTGAAGGTCATCAGAGGCTCAGAGAGACACCTTGTGAAAAAGCAGAACAGTTGTCATATATTTCCTGAGTGACACGGGTCTTTTGAATGCAGCCCCCTTATTGTGAGTCAGCGGCAGCACTGAATGCATGCCTAACACCAGGAAGGTTTTAAAGAGGTATTATGGAGGTAATAATGATTCCTGACAGCTAAGGACACACAGCTGGCGGGGCAAGCTGACCTGAGGTAATTTTTCAGACCGCTGGTGATGGTTTTGTTGTCCCATGTCTCCGGATCCAGGTCCATATCCACAGGTGCCTTGGATGCTATTGAAAACAGATTTATTTATTTTTATGTCACTACAGCAATTACGGTGTAGATTGTGTGAGGAAACCAATACAACCTGACACAGGTTTAATTTAGCATTAAAAATACCGCTGTCACATGTAGAATCTAGAACCTGGAATAAGAATACATGCTGAATATATGCCGTGACTCACAGAGATAGAAATCAAGGTTTAGAGAGACTTCAGTAAACCCTGACATTTTCTTTTGTAATGTGTGACGTGTGCAAACAGGATTACCTCGGGTCATCTACGGTAATTAGAAATGACAAAGTAAAATGAGACCTGATGACTGTTACATTGTCACACCACAAGGAGGACCTCTTTCCTCACAATGCAGGGTCACAAAATGTTTGCTTAAGCTCTAGACTGAAGCTGAGATTAAAATGATCTGCTCATATACTTCAGCTTTGAAATTGATACTTAAAATTTTAGATCCTCTGTCTTTTTTAATATGGATGATAATAAGATTACTCACAAAAGACTGTAGTCATGAGCTTCTGTACTTTGGAGTTGACCCCTCCAATTCTGTACAGTCCCATTGCATTTATACCTGCAGGCCAATGAAAAGGGAAATGAAAAAAAATGACACAAGGAACAAAGATCTTCTATTCAGTTGACACTTAGTGCCAGTGTAATGTGTTGTCATGTCCACTAATGAATGAAGCGCATTGTTATTCATAATCATATGTCAGGCTGCATTCAATTCATTTGACAAATGAAAGTTGAGATATTTAAATGCCTCACCTCTCGTCTCCACCAGGTCAATGCATTTCCTTACAAAGTTAAAGCCTGCCTCATTAAGAAACGCTGTAATACAACAAGAGAATAGGGTTGACACGTGAATTAACGCTGGGGTTAACCACACATCATCCAGGAATAATAAGCTCTCCCCTGTGCTTGTGCGCCGACTAATAAGATACAGTTCCTGTGCTGGAAGGCTATGCTATGTCAGCTCAGTGGGTGTGTGTCAGGTAATTGTGTTAATAAACATTTACATTTAACAAGATATGTGTAGGTTAGGAAGTCTTGGAAAGCTGAAAAAGGTTAATAAACATATAAAAAATACTTACTCTCTTCCTTTTTACTTAATATCGCCGGCAGGTTGTAAATCTAGAGAGAAGTTACAAAAATCATTATTAATCCTTATTTCAAAATCTAGCTAAAGAATGGAAAAAAGAGTTCTCCCTCCTCTGCTTGTGGACTGTTCTATTATTAGTGCAAGTGTATGGTGAGGTCATGGTTTTGGAAAAAGATAGCAGCAACCAGAAGAGGGTGCCAGTGATAAATATTCTATTTTTTTGTGTGTGAAACAAACAGCTAAAAACAACCTGGCCAAACAGCAGCCGGCACAACATGAATATTTCAAAGACAAACAGGCAGAGTTCCTCACCGGCTCCTTGCCATCCATGGCTTCCAGCCACAATCTTCTGTTGGACTCTGACAGTGCCTGCAGTGTCATAACGCCGTGCCTGGAGAGATTTCAGAGAGAAGCTGGTCTCAGTCTGATCTCATTGCCTTGGGGCCTCTGGACAGAACATGTTTACACTGGCTGAAACCACTATAAAAGGACTAGTGTGGCTAAAATAACTCATGTGCAAATGCTTGACTTCAAATTGTGCCCTTGGTTGGCTTGGTGCTTTACATTCCACTCCCAATTAAAAATCATATGTGCTTAATATTAGAGTGATTCATTTTTTGCACCCAACATGCACATACCTTCATCTCGCGTGTGTTGTATAACACAGTGGGTCTTGTGTCTCATCTCTCACCTCACTATGTGCTACATACTTCAGACTAATGTGAGCATTTTCTGCACTTGATTTGGAGCACTGCTTCAGTTTCAGCAGTAGCATGATAACACAAGATTATGTGAAGATACTGTCAAACAAAAAAACATAACCCCACCCAGTGATAGTTAGTACTAGCATGGAGCCATGATAAGTTGCATGTGTTATGATCAACATGTTGTTTCAACCAAATTACAAAACACATTTTAGTGTAATCTCTAGTGGTATTTTATCATGCATATAGTTTTGGATTTATTTGATCAGGGTTTCAGATATCTGCCTCCGATATTAATGCCTACAGCCAAATACAGTGGATGTGTTAGGAACTTTATTTATGATGCTCACAACATCGAAAACATTAAAGATTCAACAGCAACAGCTCTTTCCAGAAATAGTGACCCCATTATTCTAACCCATAAAACAACCTGTTATCAGTCTCCACTAGAAGTATGTTCTGCTGAAGACCCTTTGAAAACTGGTGATAGTGAGGTCTGTGGATTATCCACAGTATCTGGGACACTTTTTCTCGAAAGATATATGCTATTGAATGTTTTAAACATATTTCATTGCTTTGAGGATCATAAACAATATTCTATTCACTGGGGCGAAGTTTCAGAATCAGATATCTTAAATTTGGTTGAATACAATAAAACTGTATACTATATATGCATACAGTAGCTAAGCACCCTTTCAGTAATTTGGGTGAACCAACCCTTAAAAATTCTGTTCTGAGATGGTTGTTCTGCTTCTGGCTGGGCTGTAGGCGTAACAGCATGTTTATTATAATGAGGATGAATGGATGGGCTTGAAGCTGACTAGAGTTTGGCCCACATCGTCCTTGTGGTTGGAACAAGCACCTTCGGGCCTCGCTGTTTATGATAAATGAGTTGTCCTGCAAATAAACTAGAGTTATTGTCCATGCTCAGCAACACTCACCAAAGGTGAGCAGTGCTGGCCCTGCTGGCGCAGAGCAAGTATTACGCATAGTGATAACTCTAATTAGCTAATTCTAATTTGAAGTACACATCACAATAATGAGCTCATATCAAGCTTTCATAACTCATAACTGCCGTTAATCAGCAGACGGTCATTTAAAGGTGTTTGATCTTTCACCAATCAATGCTTTATCCTACTGCCCAGTAAAACATTAAATACAATTTAGCTGCGAATCTACCTAGTGAGTACAAGAAATAATTTGCACTAATTTGTCTGTATCCTTTAGCCCATACCGACCATGTGGTGCCTGATTGTGTGAAGAGGTAGGAAGGCAACAGTATTCCATTAGAAGGTTTGGAGTTGAGATTGAGTGAATGATACAGTTAGCAGCACACATGCAACACATGCAACTGCACTGAAAGGGCAGCACTGGTCAGTTCACATACCGGACTTTACAGAAAAACTGAAGTGGTCTGAAAAGAGTTCCACGACAGATGTCATTTCTACGTTGACATGAACACAGAGAAAAGACGGGGATTGTTTCAAAAATAGAGTAAATATCGACAACAAACAAGTGCTTGGCAGGGAAAGGACTTTAGGAGCATGCAGGACACAAACAGAGCTGAAAACATCAAACACTAGCAAACGGAGTCTTTGAAGATCTTAATCAATCCTGAACGCTCTGGCATTTTCAAAACTGTGTATTCCCTGGACAATCTGTGTTTTTCCCCCATTATCAACTATCCCACAAAATGTATGAGGACAGAAACATCCCACATGTACTTCATTAATCTTTTGTGTTTAAACACTGTGTCTTACACAATTCTGCCACTGTTAACGTATGGGCAACTTTTGCTTTGATATATTAAAGTTAATACAGTATTACTACTAATTACTGTACTTTCTACAGAAGCCAGTATATTATATAGTACATCAAGTGGAATAAATTAGCAAATCAGACAAACGGGGATGCTGATTGAGAGTTTTCTTCAATATAATTTATTATCATTTATTCTAGTCAAAAAACAAGAGGTGGTGGTCAAACTTTTATATCATACAGTATTATGTTTTGTGTATGTTTTCAGTCCATGTAAGTGATAAGACATTTTTGAGAACATGCACAAAGATGAGTCAGATATTCACAGACCTCTCTGCCACCTCAACATCAAAGCAGAAACGCTTGTCGATGGAGTCTGTTTTCCTCCTGATGCAGGACTTGAGCTTGAACAGTTCTGGCTGGTTCAGGACAAAACCATTCTAAAAATAAATAAAACACTGAACATTACAGAAAATAAAAATATGAATACACTTAAGATGTCATCTCTAACTCTGCCCTTGGAAGCGCTAATGTTTATCATTTCAAGTATGACTCCATTATTACAATAATTGCTTTTATAACAATAAATGCTTGTAAATGAAGTGCATCTGTTCAGCTGTGCACAAATTCAGAACCCTCAACTTTCTTCGCTAAAAGATTATTTTCATTCCTTGAGTCCCTCTTTCTTCTTATTTGTGGATTTTGTTATCTTTGAACCATTTTTGTCCGCCGTGAGTTAACAAGTCGTTTGTTTTCTGTGCCCAATTCACAGTTCTGTCATCTTGCTTTATTTTTTTTTCTTCGCTGTTTTCCCTCTAGGGTAAGACATTCTTCTAAGCCTTAAAAGTGTTCTTTGTTTCACCCACACACATTATACCTGAGACTTTTCTCAGTTTGTGTCATTTGTAAGTGAAACTACCTGTTTCCCGGCCGACTTATTTTCAGAGTTGCTCATGGTGAAGGTCTTGTTGCCTTTATCGTATGTGCAGTAGTGGCGTGTCCAAGTGCATCCCAGAGGACCTAGAACAGAAAAATATTTTTTTTTTAAAAATAGCCGCTGAGGAAAATTATTGCATATAATATTTTTTTTTTATCTCAGGTTTCTGGAAAGACTTCTGAAAATCAATTTGCAATTAAAGACAGAAACATCATAAGTTGTTTATTGCTGCTGATAAAAATCTAACATTTACGATACACAACTCCCCCCTCCCGCCCGAGTTTGAGAACGCATCAAAATGGTAAACAGGATGAATTGTGAGTGCTCTGTGAGATGATCTCTTCTGCAGAGGCCTGGGAGAGCTTAAGACATGTTTATGGTAATGGATTAAAACCATGCACTTATGAGTGAGGTGGTGTGTGTTTGGGAGCGGAGGTGGGAGTGGGGGGAGGGGGGTCTGGAAAGACTCACGTTTCTCCTGGATGTACAGGAAGCCTTCCATCGTCCACTGGCCTGGGGGTTTATAGTCCTGATCTGCAGACCTAATCCTCTTCATCAGCTTCTCCACTTCCTGCTTGGTGCTCACAAAATTGTTTCGTGTCTGTATTGAAATTGTAGGGTCGTGTTATCGTTGCATAAACAGTTGACATCTTGTGTACCAGCATGTTCCTCCTGTGATTTCACATCTAAAAAATATCCTTACTTTGCTTTCAACAAAGATTAGATTTGAAAAAAAAAGGCAAATAACTGACAAATGCTTCTTATTTGTGCAGCTGGGTGAGAACATATGGGAAAAGGAATAATGGACAGAGTGGCAAATCATTTAGAAATGTAGACACGGCACCTTAGTCACACAAAATATTTATATTAGAAAGATAAGTAATTGGTAGTGATGCCAAATTAGGACAGAGACTCGGTTGTTAATGCTCCAAGAAATTTTTTTTTGCAGTCAAAAAGGTCAGCATGAGGCTGTTTCATATCCGTAAGTGGAGAGATGCTGATACAACTGCACCATCGCCAGCTCCTATTAGAGTTCTCTGCAAAAGGAGAGGGTTTCGCAAAAGAAATTGTCAGAGCAATGGGACTGACATTTTGGGTTAGACAGAAATTTGAGCCCTCAGGCTGCAAGTGGTGAGGTCATAGCGATGGAAGGAGGGCACATCGAGCAGCAGCTGTAGTTTTACTCCAAACTCTAACTATTTTTTGACACAGTACCATTAAATGACCTGTAGTAACTGCCTGCAACATAACACTCAGAAATATTGATTCACTGTGCAGCAAAGAATCTCATTTAACACACAGCTATCCATTTGTGGAAACTCTGCTTATTATATCGAGTTATGATAAAGCTGC
>JAUBNQ010000005.1:4459903-4476473 GCA_032353495.1 Ctenopoma kingsleyae | reverse complement strand
TGTTGGGACTTACATTCTGCAGGTTGAACTGGAGCTGCTGTTTGTATGGCTCGAATTCATGAGCCAGCTCATATCCTTCATGGTAGAATGTAAACAAACCCTGAAGAAAGGCCAGGAGCTGGAGAGGAACAATATTTAAGGTTGATTTACTGAGTTAATAAGTATTATTGAGCTTGATTACAACATAAAATGTCCATTTAGAATAATCGAAACAATAGTAACTATTAAAAAAATCACACAATTATAATTTTCTATTTGAAAAACCGTACAGTCTGCAGTGGATTTTTTATTTTTTAATCATGAAATTAAATGTGATGTTATTATCTAAAAAGTACATAATATGCATACATTTTGTGTAATCAACCCATTTTTCAGTGTAAATGTCACATTGCTGATATTTACTTCTGCAGTAAAACTCTAATATACATAATCCGCTGCCAGTAAAAAAAACAATGTTTATGTTAAACAGAAAATTGTACTTTGTGCAAATATTTTTTATGTCACTGGAATAAATGTTAGACAAAAGACGAAGGCCAAAATTTTACAACTGCCAGATACTGCTAGTACTTTCTGTTTAACACAGAAACATCATTGACCATTGTGGAAAAAAGTACTGGCAGCACTGTTGGAGGAAAACTGATCCAGTCTTCAATACAGAGAATCCTGCAAACACAGAGCTGCTTTCAGTCAAATACTCAGACACAACCAGTGATTTTATTTCTAGGACAAAGTTTGGTATATCAATGTTCAAGGATGAACCATCTCATCTGCACCCAGATTCATCAGAGGCAAGGTCTAGTCTTGTCATTTTTCCCAGCACTACCTGGGGCCTGGAGATTTACATTTTTGGCCTGGCTTCTGGGTGAGCTGCCAGTGGATGTAAACAAAGGGGAGTGGGGGCTTTTAAAACAGCCACTTTGCACCCATCTCACGTTCCCAGGCATTTAACACCTAGAGGACTTAATGCTTCCTGGTAACTTCGCTAAAGATGTTAGAATTGACTCCACATCGATAAGGGTGGGAGCTTTTATAGAGCTTTTGATTTACACTTGCACTTTGTTTTGTTGTGTTTGACAACAACCACTTTATCTAATTTTACCCACTAGCTTCCCCAAGTGGATCAACTATATTACAGCAGAATTATGATGAAGATGACAAATAGAATCCAAACAAGTACGGCTGTACACCTTGGAGAGATGAATAACTGTGCCTGTCTTAGCTCAGGAGAACATTACAGACATTTAAAAAGCTACTCCCATCAGCACCACAAACATTTTGACTACATGCCACTTAAACTAATATTTTATTAGAAATACTGTATTTCTGTAGGCTTCTGTAATCGCTGCATCTTAGCACTATCAGAGCACAGAAATATGTATGATGATGATGATGATGTATGTACGACAATTCTCTTACCGGCTCAACAAACTCAAATTTTTTCTTTTCTTGCACTTCCTGTATTTTGAAAACGTACTCGAGGGACGCATCATAAAAGAGTTGTCTCTCCTTATCAATCTGCGTGTCAGCCTGAGAATGAGCAAACAAAGTAAAAGGGTTACTGTCATACGGGGTTCAAGCTGTGGGAGATCACCAACTGGAAACAACATGTGCTTAGAAAGGTAATGAGCAAAGAACGGCGCACAAGCAATAGCTTTATTTTTTATGAGACGTTCAGCCAACCATAAAACAGCATTTATCAAATTCATGTTGAAAAGCAGAAAAAAAACTGTTTTGGTTTTACCTCCTGAAGATATGACTCCTTCTTTTTAGAAGACAAGTTGAGGTGTCTCTCAAGCGTGGAGTAATATTTCTCTGTTTCCTTATCGAATTTCTTCTTCTCCTCCTAAAAGGCACACAAGATACATGAAAGGCTTAAATATTATCCAAAATGTGCCATGTTTTCTTGATGTGGGTGCCTCTTATTGGACTGCCACTAGGTGGAGGTCTAACTACATTCACATGCCATTTGCCATATGTAATTTAAAATTCCAGTCAATAGATTATTACAGGCCATAAAAGTGGCATATGACTCTGAAATGACGGGTAGACAATGTCGGCATGGTCAATAAGGACTGTGCATTATCAATGGCGTTTTTGAGAAATATATGCTATTATTTTCACAGTGTCCCAGCAGGGGACATAAGTTCACAGCAAAATACATAACACTGTATATCATCAAAAGCCTAATGCATTTGGCACTGTCACTGACAGGACTGACTGGATGCTGTTTTCCTTCATTTTCCTTGCTTGTTACGCTCCACCTGCAGAGACAAGTCAGCCTCTATAGTCACTAGTCCCAAGGTTCAGACAGAAATTCCCAGAAGGCTCTGAAGAGGGAACAGGAAATGGGCTTTTCATGCCAGATGCCCATCTATAAAACATATGGACTAAGATATTGAACATTTCACCCAAAACAAGATCCACTTCACAGGCATTAATCAAACACTGCTCAAGCAGAGAGAACCTGTCTGTGCCAGGGCATTCAAATGCCTCATCTGCAAGTCTGACCTCTAAACCGAGCTTTGCCCATCTCGCTATGCAAACATTCATAAAGTGGCTAGTGGAGAGACAAAATAAGTGGGGTGGGGGTGGGGAAAGTGTGAGGAAATGGCCACTGTAACCAGATCCTGCTTGTTTGTTTTCATTCCCATGGCCCTGAAATTTAGCAAGTTTAATCTACTGGCTACTGATATGACCTAGAACGGTGTTCTGCCTCAGCTTCCAACCCCCACAGCAGTTAAACACTAACTTTCCTACAGTACATAAGTATTTCAAGTACAGCACAAAAATCAATAGATAATTTCATGTAGTAGCATCTTATTTCCATCTTTCTTGTCATGTCTGGCCTGAGAATGATCTTTTCAGGAGTGGGGAAAAAATCAATTGCATATATACGGGCTATTCAGAAACAAAGAGAAAATAAACAGGTGGATAGCAAAATAGATGTATGATTAAATATGACACCAAGCTGACAGGAAATAAATTTCCCTTAAGGATCAAGTGTTTTTTTTTCTTAGAGAACAAAAGGGAGCTCGCTGTCTGCCATTGTGACTGCTGTTGACATGGCTTTATTTTGTGAGCACGCACACAACTGAAGCCGTGGGGAGGATACCAACACACACACAAGCAGACACACACACGCACACTAGGGATCACTTTAAATTAAGAGCTTTAGGTCTAGCTGAACACCCGAAGTCATAGCAGGAATCTTGCAGTCCTGCTGACCAGTGTGAGCGTGCCAGAAAACTAAAAGAAAAAAAAACAACATTTGGACTAACTCTTTCACACTTACAAAGAGCAAGGAGTGACTCAGAGCCACAACAAATCTGTGAGGCAGAGCCAGCCTGATTAAGTCACCCAAAGTGTCCTGCTTTGTTTTGATCCAGGCGGGACATGTAAAAACATGTGCTGCTGTAATGCCACCCTAGCAGAACTCCTGGGTTCATCCGTGTGTTGAGCACTTGCATCCCCCACACCCCCTACAATACGTTTGTGCAGTCAGAGTGGAATAGGAGTAATTTAAATTGCAAAGACTCTCCTAGAGAAGGAAGTTGTAGTGCAGGCAAAAAGGCTTTGAAGACCAACATGTTGTGGCGGGGGGGACAGAGATGTGGGTAGGTATACAGTCTGACGCACACATGATGTGGGAGTTTACTGATACAAACTAATGCCGGCACCCCACAGCAATCAGCTCTCTGGGAATGGATAAAGCCAAAGCACTTCCTAACACTCACAGTGGTGCACAAAACATACATGAACTTACCACTTGGGAGATTTCCTCATCTGATTGCTTTGTTCGCCCTCATGAATAAATCAGATGCGGGAAGAGAATATTCTGATGCGGATTCATCTGTTGTGGAATATCTAACTGCCAAATCTCATGTTGTTGTTAAGAGCGCTTTGATGCCAGCTGTAGTGTGGGTGAGTTTGTTAATTGTTAATATAATGTTACAGGGAGAAAAAATGATTAGAAGAGCTGCAGGCGGTTTTTCTTCTTGTCATCAGGTGTTCTCAATTTGCTGAAGAAAAACTGCTGAGAACAGGCATGGAGACGGTGGAAGGAATATCTGGACGCTAGCTGTACATCCTCAGTTTTGACACCGGTCCTAACAAGCCTCAGGGCCATCATTTCTGTGCCTCTCATCACCATGGTAACAGACGTAAGCAGCAAGGGAGGTCGAATGTATCTGTGAGTGTATATAGAGGAAAAAAACTATCACACTGCACTTCCCCACGTCCCCTCAGCACCCTGAAATAATACAAACATCAATGGCTACTGAGGCATCGCATACAGCATATTTCACATGTTCATTTTAAATTGATTCTCTGAGCAGTGACATGAAAGGGAGAGCTCTGCAACCTATCTCTGTGAGCTCATTAGAGGCAGCTAATTGGAGCAGGGGTTATGAATGGCAATTAAATAGCAATAGCCACATTATTTTGATGCTCCGCCACGGACGAGCTGGTCCTGCTTTCACAGGGTTTTGCGGGGAAAACACAAGACATCAGCTTGAGTTACTTTGCCGCAAAGCCAGAAAAAACTCCCCTCCTTACGTTAAATTCTACTTTCTGAGGAGACATCACAGACAGCAAGAAGTTGGCCAATTAACACTAAATAATTACAAACATCTGCTTCTGAAGAGTTGGAAAACAAATACCCAGACTTCTAAATAGACTGTGTTTAGTCTGTGTGAGGCAAACATTCAGTTTAAAAATGAACATTTATCAGTACTCTTGCTCTCACTGGCACAATATGTAACACATCGAAATAAAAAAGGTACAAAAGTCCCATACACTATACACAGTTGCTGGTGAAAAGAGATGTTTCTTTTGTGTCTGAGCTCAGATTAATTCTAAGCAAAGCTGCAAGTAGAAAAAAAGCTGATAACTTCATGATCTCAACTTGATTGGGTAATCTAAAGATCTTATATTATGATCAGTCTTAAACACATCCACCATATGTGGCATAATATACAAGCAGGCCAACAGGACAAATTACTGTACTAAATTGGGGGGGGGGAATGACAATTCAGACCATGATTGTGATTCGTGTTTGTGGCTGAAAGGTCATAGGATGATCTTTTAGCCAGATCACCCAACCTTAGAGTCAATTAAGCTTCTTTATAATTACGGTGAAAAAAAGCCTGGATGAACATACTGTCGATATTTCCTCTATTCATACCTTAGTTATATAACAAATGTCAGTTAAGAGTTCGTTTTATTATTAATTGAATTTATGTGTCCATTCTAATGGTGGCTGCATTCAGTTTAGAAGAATAAAGACTACATTAGTTAGTCACTTTTAACTTCTGGCCATTCGTGTGTTTAATAATAAAGGTTATTTTACATTATTCTCACTAGATTTTTTTATTAAAGCCTAATACACTAAAGACTGTCAAGGAAATAAGTAAGAGTAGGCACTCAGTCCTGTGCTCGGAGTCACTTTCAGCTCCAGAAAATAATGAATACATTTGAAGGAAACACAATAAGATTATAAGCCATTATGTCAGTTCATCCATCGAAATCATTCCATGGAGTCATTGTTCAGTTATATAGTAGATGCTGTCAGTTACATAAAAGCTTATTTCAATGAAGCTGTCCTTCAAAAAATGAATGGTAATGTATATACACACAGACACGCACACATGCACGCAAATTGTCAGGTTAGGAACTGCCATGAATACTGCAATTACACAACAATGACTTAAGTTAGCTGGAGGAGCCAGTAATCAGTTATGAAGAATATGTGAAAATATACCAGCTACAACAATACATAATCAGTCAGATGGCTTTTTGTGTGTTTGTTTTTCACATTATTATTCATAAATAATAAACAATATATGATACCTCGAATTTACAAGGCCCATATGAATTAAATTCTACATGAATTACCTGTGGCACATAATCATTTTTATGTAATCTAATGTAATATCAAGAAGCCCATAGATTTACAGTGGTTGTCTGCTTCCTTCAAAAGACTAGAAAGGACTAACCTCACATAGTCCGCTCTGTGTGTCATGAAATTCTGATTGTGATTCTGAGAAAAGGTAAAGACTCCAACTCAGATCAGTTCCATCTTCAATGATCTGGTGTTTTAGGTGGCTGGAGATCAACATAACTGTGCAGTGTAGCTGTCAAGTGCGGACACAGCCTTTGATATATAAAGAGTCTGAATAGTTTAGTGCCCAAGGGATCAGTTGATTAGTTGAGTGACAAAATAAATAAAATGCAGTATATACAGTAGTTACACAAAATGACAATGGTCACATTTACAACACAATTCAAGAGACGCTAGCAGAAGAAAATCCACGTACTTACCTTGGTTTACTGCCTCACAACACCCTAAGATTAATGAAAGTCTAAAAATATACTGTATTAATGTGTATGACTGAAAGGTTGTAGTGCAGCTCACAGCTGGTGAACACATCTCCAAACCACTTTAATTGATCCCTTTACTCCACCATGTCACAGTTAGCATATTTTGGGATTTCAGAGCATGAATGCAAATGTCATTTCTGCCTCTGGAGACCATAACTAGCCAAGAGTTATCTGATGTCTGGGTAGGATGAAGACAGCTCGAATTATTGATGGCCATCTGACTCCCATCTGGGTCTGTTTTCACTAATCCTTCACACCCAGCTAGTGAGGACCCCCTATGGTGCTCCTAATGTTCAAAACCACTGCAGAGAATATAACATTTTCAAAATTTCAGAGAGCAACTATGGCATCCACAATTTAGACCCCTCCTGGTATTTTCTTGAGAGTTTCCCTGTGGTCTGTTTAATTTTTAAGCCCTTAAAAATCTGTCAACAGACAAACAAACATCCACACACGCACAAATAGTGTAGACCCAGCTCTAGGCAGTTTACCTCCAATGGTTGTCAGATAGTAGGGGGGGGAAGAGCAAAGCATGTAACTCATAGAATAGCAGGTCTATATGAGTGTTCGGGCCTAAGGTTGAAGTCTAAGTTGTACGGAATAAGTCAGCAATTTATTGGACGAACAAAAGAACTGACTGTGTTGACGCAGTGACAACAAACAGTAGATACACTGTGCGAAGACACAAGTATAACCAGTATACGTTTCTTATTTCAGTTCTGATAGTATTGTTCTTTAACATTCAGCTCTCAAAAACTATATCTGAAACAGAAAAAAAAAGAAGAAGTGCAACAATTTCAGTTCTGTGTCCTGCTTTGGCAGCGAGCACATATGGTAGGTCTGGTCCTGCTACAGTACATGATAGTCCGAGTTCTCATGGCTTCCTCGATGTGTATTTGTTGTAGACGGTGCAAAGTTTGAGGGTTTTATTACAAAACATTTGGTTCAGCCTTGTGTGAAGCAGACTGTGCCTAATACGCCCTGTACTGCTGCAGTCAATCTGCTGGTGTGTTGGCCATGAAAGTGTAATGTTTGTGCCTACGAAGCTGATACACTGGTACATAACCTCATTGGGATTACTTGCAGTATACCCAAATAAGGCAAGAGCTCCCGTTTGCCCAGCTGACGTTCTCAGACATGAAGCGCACCCACTGGAAGGGTCAGACAGCCTGCAGAGCTCTCCAGATTCTCGGAACAGTGGAAAGTTGCTCAGTCACTCATGATGTCTGCCTTTTATCTCACTCTAGTTGGGCTAATGTTTAGTGGGGGATGGGCCGTAGGAGGAGAGAGCCATTATGAGGAAGTGGTCAGAGGAAATAAGAGGTAGTGGGAGTGATGGGGGTTGTGGCTTTTAAGAAACCATTTTATAAACATAGAGAGTCTGTGCAATAACACCGAGCACGGTGATGGGTGAGAGAAAGAGATGGCAGCAAATGTGCTATTTCATTACAGTAGATACTCGTGATAGTTGAGACATAAGACACGAAGTGACAATGGTTATTTAGTCTGGCAAGTAAAAAGGAGAATGATGGATGAGAGGAGAAATAGTCCCTGTACATTGGAGGGTGGCTTGTGAAGATACCAATGAAGTGAAGTATTTTTGAAGACCAGTGGTTCTCACATAATTTAAAAGAAACCAAGCCGGAGCTAGGGTCTGCCTTTCAGGCAGGAATGTCCCTCACACTGGTTTGGCCTACGTAAAGTAGAATCTGTATGTATCTATGTACTGTGGAGTTCACTGTAGAGCAGCAGTGGATTCAGAAGCTCTGTGGGAGATTTGTGTAAAAGCTCAAGTTCTACCCACTTGTTCATGTGTGATCGACCACAAACAAGCTGCGGTACTTTCATTTTACGCCTTTGCGTTGGCCAGAAATGAAAGCATAGCTTGTAGCAACAAACCCACACTTTTCTTTGCAGTTAACTCCAGCTTCAACAACATACCGAGTGTGGAACCAGGATGCCTTCGAGCAACACTATGCAGAACCCCTACTGTAAGCAATCCTCTACAGTATATCCAATAGGTTAGAGAGGAATGCATTGCATGTAACAGGAATAGAGTAATTTGATCACAAAAATGGTGAATGCAGTATATTAGATACTGTAAGATTACAGTAATCAGATTATGGTGTAAATGCATTTAAAATCCTTGTAGTTTGATCATGAAGAGGTATCTTCTAAGGAGGAAGAGTTTTTAGACTGTGATATAGAAGACTGCGACATACAGTTTGGCAAATTTTCAAATAAGGTGTAAAGTTTGTATATAAGTTGGTGTATTTCTATGCAAATTAAATATGAAATAGAGAATTATATGATTTTCAAAAAGTAATAAGTCATCTGTACAATTTGACTTAAATTCTTTCTGAAGATGACACATCTATATAATTGTTTAGTTCAGTGTGTCACCTTTGCTAGTGACCTCTGAAAACGGATATTTTCAACTCACAAATCAACATCATGCTCGCAAACTGATGTCTTTACTTATACCCTCTATCGGTTTGATTAATTGGGAGCAGGTCACTTTTCTTAGCAGTGTCACGTTTTACTTTTAATTAATGATTTATATTCTGGAGGGGAGCTGAAGTGGGTGAGGAGGAGAAGCAATGGTGTAAGAACACATGAAACATCCTCTGCTGTTCAACTGCTAATTGCGCATGTAGGTGGTCTCTTACCTTCGCTGCACCAATCTGCTCCTTACGAAATTTTTCCAGTGGAGTAATCAAAACATCATCTGCATTCTGAATCTGAAATGAAAAAACAAAAAACAAAACAGAGAAAAATAAAGAGACTGACAGATGTCAGACTGAATGAAAGATTTAACTCACTGTAGCCTCATGAATAATTGAGAATCACTATCAGGAGGAAAAACATCACGGAAACCTTTGATCTAGTAGTCATTCAGTTGTAGAGCTCCCGCTTTACAATGTGCCACAAAGTGTATGACACACAGGAAATTATATCACAGAGAATTATCCAGTACAAGTCAAATACAGATGCATGGAGTCCAAACACAAGTGGAGGATAGAGCAATCACATTCATTAATATCTCTTAAACCAGTGACAACGAACAATGTGTAACTGTGAGGCACCAAAATGAGTACAGCAGAGATAAGAGATCGAGCACTCAACAATGGTCCTGTTAGATAGAAGGAAATTGAGGTTTTTTATGTGAGCTGTGAAGCACCAGCACTGTCAAACCTCGCTGAAATACGACGCCGCACAGCAGATGAGGGAGCTTTACAACTTCAACCTGCAATGCATTTAAATTTTTGAGGTATGTCTCTACATATTGGTGACCTCTTCTGCATCATGACCGCCGTAAAAGTCCCCTCCTGGAGTCTCAACTTTCTCACTCTAGACGAAAACGGATAAGGGAGATATATTGTGCCAATTACAGTCTCTGCTCCATCCTTACCGATGAGCGTTCGGAAAGGTGTCATTAAGGTTCCCATAGATGGGCTTTCATTCACCGAGATCAGATGACATCAGAGTAGTGAGGCCGCTCTACGGGTGGCGCTGTCACAAATGACATGGCTCTTAGGTTGATTTAAGGTGTTATTCTGTGTGGTGACTGCATGTAATAAACTAAGGTCTGAGCTCTATAATACATCTATGATACTAGCACTAATTTAGAGGTGTCAGCTCAGGTGGACTATCAGCTCCCCATCTACAGTCCTCTGAACACACCGTCTCAGGATAGGGTTTCTGTTTTGAACCATTAATCACAGCACATTTTCATTGTCCTAAAATAACCCTGTCAGCTCTGTCACCCAACCAGAACGAGCGACTTCAAAAGGAAGCCACAGTCTCTCTGAGTCCGCAAAGTTTCCTTCTCCTTTTATACGGAGTGATGTGAGATGTAAGCTTGTAGTGTAAATTTTGAGCTTTTAGTCATTTTGCAGCATGAATGATGACAGTGTACAGACATTCACAAAAGGTGAAGTATTACACTGATTTAGTCATATTTTAGATGTAGTCATGTGCAATCAAAAATCTGCAAAAGCATAAATTACAAAATTAGAACTTGCACAGGACAGAAGACATGTGACAGCAAAAGTAGGTACTACAGTGGAAACTGGAACAACACGGGTCTGCCCTACACAATAAGTTTCATGTCTGCTGTAATGCCACAACTAAAAATATTAGGTTATTAGATTTATTAACCAATATTTAAAAACTTCCTGTAATAACCAACTTGACGTTTCATAAAAAAAATTTAATTACATTAGAAGTTAAAATAAAATGCAGCAACAATAACAACCTACAGGAAGCTACATCCTATATTTGTTTGGTCAGAGTGAGACGGTGTCTGAAAACTGCAATGATAAAGTGTGATAGCACCTACACTGTGATGCTCAAGGAGAAGGGGTTGAGCTGTGGCAGGGTGCAATGTGGATTTTTGCACCCTAGGCTCCCACCTACGTCGCCTATGCCAATGCCATATGAAGTGTTATGGAGAAACCACTTCTCATGCAACATATCAACTCAAGTCCTGTAAAAACGCCGTCGTCACTATATGACGTTTAACAGCAATGAAAAATAAGAAAAAAAAAATACTTCTATTAAGATAAACCTGGGTAATTCGGTTACAAGTGACACTCCATTAGGAGTGTAGAGGACATCTGACGGTCATCAAAACCATAGCTGTTATAATCCTCCAGTCATATCAAACTCTTTGTGTTATCTACTGTGTCAACACATGAGTTATACTACTCTGCCAGTGTGATAATGTAATTTCTGCTGTCTTATCTCCCATGCTTTCACTCTAATTGAGCTTGCGAGATTACTGTGCTTTAAATGTTGAATTTTAATACCACTGGCTTCTTTAGTTTCCAGTTAAATGGACAGGACAATTAGATATACCAGCACTGCAAGCTTTTGAGATTATGGTTTAATATTTAAAATTGAATGAAATCAAGAAAAAGTATTCTTGTTTTTTTCATTCTTTTTTTTTTTTTCTATAAGGTTGACTGTTAAGTCTGAGATTTACACTAAGTCACACTATAGATTGAGAACTCTTGAGTAGTGAGAGTGCCATTTAGCACAAAATACAGAGATAGAAATCAGTATGTTTATATTTAAAAGACCATTTTTGATTATTAATTTCAAATAAAATGAATCAGACATTTATACTTTAAATAGACCAATTTATTTAAGACTCAATGGATTATTTTCAAACTGTCATTGTGCCAAATGCCCTCAGCAACAGCCTCTCTCAACAGGATTAAATCCATATGAGCGAGCACAGTGTGATGCTTGAAAGGATGCAATAGCGCTGAGCAATTTTATTACTGGATAGGGGGAGGAATATCAATGCAGGGCATTCACCAGTCCAAATATCAAGCAGATCAAAAGTGTTGCTCTAAGGTTAATTTTCAAAGACAGATCAGAATGCCACCACGGCCACACCAAATTGAATAGTGCAAAATGTACAAACTGAACTAACCCTTGACACCTGTCAAAAATATCTTTAAATTTGTCTGAATGTGAAGATCTGCTCTAAAGTGTTCATCTATCTATCCTCCCAAAATCCCCTCGAGAATATTACACCTTTTTTCATACAGTGTATTTTATCTGACAATTTATATTCACAGTGCGCACACATAAGCATCAACAAAAGGCTATTTATAACCATCTCATAGGTCAGTTCATGTTAGTATAACACAGCACTAGTGCACAGCAGGTGAACCTTTTTGGCTCATGAAACATTCTTAGATCATATTTATGGACAAAACCACGTGGTTTGTTCTGTAATTATTTATATAGTATACTGGGTTACAGATGCATTGCAATGGCGTTGAGTGCAGTGTACATGTTTGACATGTCACATTCAGTTCAATTCAGTTTATTTATATTGCGCCAAATCATAACAAAAGTCATCTCAAGGCACCTTACAGTGTTTTAAGACCTTACACAATATAATATATTAATATTTGCAAATTTCCCACTTGTGGGACTAATAAAGGATTATCTTATAACTACCTATACAATACAACAATCCCACTTGAGCGAGCACTAGGTGACAGTGTAGAGGGAAACCTCCATCAGAACCAGGTGGGTGGCAATCTGCCTCGACCGGTTAGGGTGAGTCCAGAAGAGGCAAGAGAAAAGAGAAAACAAAGAAAACGAGCAGCAGATGAAACGCTGGGCAGGTTGGTAGTGTCAGTAACTGCAAACTGGAAACATACAAACACATTCAGTCCTGTGGATCTCTTCTTATAGTACTGTATAAGCCTGTAGGTTGTAATCCTCATAGCATTTAACAGTTCGTACACCTAAAGTCTTGCTGTTTCACTGCGAAACACACAAACAAAAATATACTGTACATACACACCAGCCGGTTTTGCCAGTTGAAGAGACATCATAAAAGCCACTATCATTCATATGAAAAAAGCACATTTTTGTTTCGTACTTTTGTCACTTGGCAATTTCATGCTCGCATAGAATATCCAAGCAAATGTGACTTCAGGCAAAGAAGAGAGATGTGGAAAAAGGCAACTGGGTTTTGACAAGTACATGTTTTATCGGTCTGTGCTCGCCAGTTAAAATCTGTCAACTATGGAAATTTAGTAAAAAGCCTCTGAAAGAATCAGGTCAAAAAAAATCTATTGACATTTTCAAAACTGAAAAATAATAATTGCCTTATTATGATTTACATAAACCAGCTCTATCATGATTTCCTTTAGCTTCTATGTGTAGCCAACTTGGCACAAAGATAGTTTTGATATAATAATAGCAACAACCATATCATCAAGCAGGCTTTTGGCCAGTATCGATTCATTTTAGTGTCTGCTGGTTTGTCGAAGCTGTTTGTTGAAGAGTAAATGAAGAGATGAGGAGTCAAGAGGTGGCAAAACACAAACATGTAGCCTCAGCAGGGACACATCTAGAATCTCTGAAAGTGTAAATATGATGTTTAAAGAGCTGATTTAAGAATAGTAGAGAAAAACCAAAACACATAAGCAATTATACTATAAGTTTGTTTCTAATGACCATAAAAGCACCTGTCATGTAATTCTGGCCATCTGTTTAAAGTTTAACTGCAATAAGCTCTTGCAAAGGCCCTCTTTTCAATCGGAAACCATTAAGAGGTCTCCATATTAATCTACTCTACTTAAATGGTTGCCTACCTTCTTCCGTGGAAGTAATTATATTTTCCTGTTAGGTCCTAAGTTTAGCTGCCATGTGTGAATCATTGATTAAAGCCTTTGACGCTGAAATGCAGCTGATTTGAACGTACAATTGTGTCAATTAGGTGTAAAATCCAGCAGTGAAATGTTGACACATCTAGCTGAGAAATGTTAATAAGTGTGGCTGGTAGAGCTTCTAAGTGGCACAACTTGGATGTATTTTCCTTAGCATACTTACTAGAGTTACAGCTATATTGGAGGAGCTTATAGTGCACACAGTGTAGGTTGTATATGTCACATTCATTCCTCGGGATCTATGTGTGTATATCTGTTCTAAGTGCAATATACTGCATGTCTGTGGGTTATAATCACTGTAGCATTTAATGGTGAATTGCTCTCTCTCTCTCTCTGGTTACAGTATGTATGTCTATAATAAGGTAATGAATTACTTTTACAGGCTATGTGCCCATTCTGTTTTGACAGTGTCCTCGAAATGAAAAGTCAGCTTAATGCACCTAAAGTCTTGCTGCTTCACTGCAAATCTAACCCAATCTCCAAAAGGTTGCGTTCCTATACAACTACACTGCAATTACAAATATGTTTTTGTGCGTAATTGCAACCGGATTATGTTTTCTGTTAAGATAATGTTCAGATGTTGACAATTAACATAAATGACAATACCTAACATATGAATGAAATGTTCACAGGCAACGTATTTAAAACACCCCGTTTTCTCTTCTGTCACAGTATCTGATGTTGCACTTCAACATCCACGTATGTGACTGCAGCGTTATTAACGTATTGTTGTGTTCAGGCATCACAGGCTGTGGGCTCGGTTAATAAAAAAATTTAACAGTCGCTCCACACACAATGTCTGCATTCAAACTGAAACCAAAACACAGTCTTTCTCTAACCCTAACCTCAGTACTTATCTTGCCTAAACCCAACATCATGCAGACTCATTTTATGTTATTAAAGGTAACACTTCATTCATTTATTCATTCATTCAAAAAATACATTTCACCACAACATGATCATTACGTTGTGGTCGGAGTTTAGTTGCATAGGAATGTAATTTTTAGCAGACAGGGTTTGCTAATCAACACACAAACACACACCAGTCCTGCTGGATGACGAGGTGCCGTAAAAGCTTGCACTGTGTTGCACTACCATTCAAATGAAAGGAAAAAAAAAAAAAACTGTCATGATTTCAGTGTATCCAATTATTTTCAGCCAACTTAGTCCAAACATGTTTTTGATGCAGTACACTGACTTGTGTCCACCGTTTCTTTTTGTTTTACAAGCAGATTGAGTAACTAAAGAGACGAAGGGTGCAGAGGTGGCAAAATCTAGAATTTCTCAAAGCCTTGTTGTGATGTTTAAATAAATGTGTAAGTAAATCGTACTGTAAGTTTCTTTATGATGACTATATTCACTGGAACTGGCCTTCATTCTTAGAAGAAACTACATTTTCCCATTAAGTTCTCAACTAAGTTCAGCTATTATGAGTGAATTATTGACTAAACCTAAAATGCAGCTAATTCTAATGTATAATTGTATAATTTATTAAGTATAAAATCCAGGACTGAAATGTTGACACATGGAGCCAAGGAATGTTAATAACTGGTTGCTGGTAGAGCTTTTAAGTGGCATAACACTGAAATGTTTCCCTTGCGTGAAAAAGACATCCAAACATCTGCTCTTCTTTGTCGTATTACAGCTAATGATAGCCAACAGCATCAAATGAAAATATCAGCTACACTTGCACCAATAACCACAGTGACAGCAGCAGCAACCAAAGGAAATTAGCTTAACTCATTAAAGTAGGTGTAAGCAAAGCCCCCACAAACTAATTAATGTCTTAAATGCACAATAAACATTATTGCTCTCATCATCATGATAGTGTAAAACGTCCCATTTCATGCTGACGGTATGATATGACCTTTATTAAAAGAGGGAGTGCAGTAGCTGTGTCACTTCTGTCTGTAGATTGTTTTGGAGGGGAGGTGTGTGTGTTAGTGTGTGTGTGTCTAGCAGTGGGTAACAATCTAATTGCAGAGCTAAATCCTTATCTGGTGCAGCACTGGCACCTGCAGCAAGCTGAAAAGTCATCCTCCCCTAACTTTTATGAGCTATGAAATAAAAACAAACCTTCTGCAGACAGAGTCACACAACAATGTGAGAGTAGATGTGACACGTTTGCCCTACACATTTCATCGAAGAATAAGCTGTTAAGCAGGGATATGATGCAGCTACTGGAATGGAGACAGTAGCTGCTTTGTGGGCCCTATGGGGATTTTCTGTTGTTTGTTTTAAGTACAGTTTGGTTGCCTATCATGTATTGCAATGCTTGCAGTAGAGCCAATCTGTACAACAGAATAGAAGTTTTGCCAGGTAGATATTTCAATTGTGAGTCATAAAAAAAAAAATCACAATTTTTTTATGTTTGTCAACTCACACAACTGCAACAAGAAGTACATTTTATAGGTAACGTAACTGTGACTGTATTACATTTTACTGCTAATGATATGTAAGTTGCAAATGTGTTGATAATGAATATACCATGAAACTGACAGCAGTGTAATTTAAAAATAATCTTTTATATGCTCATTGTTATTAGTTGGGAGTGTGGGTGGTCCGGATTATGTGAGAGAGACAGTGCAAAAGTATAGCAGTCCCAATGCACAGAAACAAAACATTTACTATGCCAACCCATAAAATAGTCAACTGGATGCTAAAAAAATGAACATAGCTGCCAGTAAGTTAGTAAAGCTGGCAAGTGGAGTTTACTGAGACCCCTTAACGGGCGAGGTAATTTGCCTGCTGAAGTATATTTAAGTACTATTTTTCATGCGTTAATTAATGTATGCCAGGTGAATCTTCAGGTTGATATGTTGAAACATAATAATTCTCACAGTGGTGAGGTATATCAGCACACCTCTGTGATCCAGTCCCTCCTTTGCACAGACGAGCGACAGAAAATACACACACTTCTGGTGACTGTCTAAATGCCGCTTTGCTCACCTCACTTTCCAAGAAACAGCTGTCTGCAGACTGACTGCATC
>JAUBNQ010000005.1:4436661-4451844 GCA_032353495.1 Ctenopoma kingsleyae | reverse complement strand
GTTGGACAACTGTTTAGTTTGTGAATTACTCTGGCGTCAGCAAGAAATGATGTTTAGTTAAATGACTATACTTAAATATATATTTTTAAATATTTCAACTAACCACTGTATCTGCCTCACTGTGTGACAGAAAGTGCTTTCTTACCAAGCGTCTTCTTTCCTCTTCGACGGTGTTCAGCAGCTGGGAGAACTCTTTGAATGACTGGGCTTAAAGAGAAAAGAAAGATCAATTCTACAGCACCACATTAAAAGTCAAATATTGAATATGTGGTCAATAAAATGCATCATCATCATGTATTATATACTGTATAATGTATATGATGTTCACCGCTGAGTGAGTAGACGATGAACCTCTATCTTGTTGCATTCAGATGATAAAAAAGGATATTTAAAAAAAAAACCCCACAGAGGCTCAGTTGTTAAACATCAGATGTTCCTGGCACCCCACAAGCACTGTAGCATGGTGCTAAAATGTTTATTTGCACTGCAGCTTCAGAGCTTTCAGTGCAGCACATTTTAGAACCTAATAAAACCATGCAGCTGTCCAATTTAAAACCCAGACTAAAAAACAATACTTCAATCGAATGGCACCCACTGATTGCATCCCTTTATTTTCTTCCCAGCTAGGCTTGACAATATACTGCCACAATTTAGGGGGAGACTGATGTGGTAGAGATACAGTACGTTCACACCATCTGGACTATACTTCAGTAGCATATATTTCATTCTGCAGGAGCAGATGAATTCAGAATACAATACAATGGGCTTTATCTGCTAGAGAACTGTGCCTTGATAGCTTCACAGCTTCATTAAGTAGAGGACCAGATACAGTGTGGCCTCTGTTGGTCAACTCCTGTGTCACCCTGTGTCCAGCCATTTAGCAGCGGTCAAGCTGCTCTGCTTGCCAACACAGTAACATCATTATCAAGCGCGACGGTCTGGCATGGAGACTCATGCATCATCTTTGACACTTTGGTCCATTTACACACCAAAGCTTTTAAAGACCGTGGAACAATGATTTTGTGCCAGCAATCCTGCAGGCAGGTTGGCCTCCTATTAACGACACCAGCTCCTTTATCAACAGCACAGTCCTCTCAGGTGGTAAAGGGCACAGCTGGAGCCATTGATGGGACAAGATTAGACTCCAAAGAAAGGAAATGGGAGTCAAAGTGAGGTTACAGCTTGCATATCATTCACTGGTTAATGGAGGAAAGGCAATAGACGTGATGAATCATTGAATAAAATAAAATTTACTACCTCAACTGGAGGAATAAGAAACATGAGCTTATATGAAAATAGACATTTATCAACCATTATTCTGCATACTATAAGAACATTTCTACATTTCTGTGTTTTTGGTGTGGATTTGCGCTCGTCTGACTTGTTCTCCGTAGTCTCTAAGCAGCTCTTGGGGACTAAAGGATTGACCTTCTGAGAGAAGGGCATGTAACATTTCTAAAAATTTAAATTTCTATAGCCACATCAATCTTTTGACCCCATTGATTCCTAGATAACTGGCATGGAATGTGAATGTCACTGCAGGAAGTCTTAGAGTGAAATCAATAAAAGGTCAGGTGAACCCGTCTGGCAGCACATACAGGATCTCGATGTTATGTGGGGAAGTTGGGAGCATCAAAGTGAACTATACCAATATTGCATCAAGATCATGGCTGGCATTCACACAAGGGTCTAGCTATGTCAGTCAGAAAGCTCAGTTTCATTGATGACTAGATTGATTTCAAAAGGCTGTTTCTTGTTTCCTCAAATAGTAATCATAGCCTTTTCTCTCCAAGATGGCGAGCGAACACAGTAGTATAGCTTACAGTGTGAAGAAATCATTTTTCTAAACTAGATTGTGAACTGTTAACTTAGTTCTTACATGCAAGATACCACAGTACAATTGTGGGATATGAAATGAAGTGTAATGGATGCCAGGAATGTAACATCTCGCAGCACATTACATTATCTTATTTTTCACATTTCCAATTTCGTTATGTCATTTTTGCCAATGTTGCAGCCACGGTGGTCTTGATTAAGAGTCTTCCAAGTAAATTCACCATTGTGCGCATTGCACAAATGTTTCCAAACAGATGCCCATGGTACGCTGACAAACCGGAACCATTGGCTTATATTGTGCCAGGAGTTTGCAATGTAAACACTGAGCAAGGTCCAGCTACATAACAGGTGGCCAGCTGAAAAATCCATTGTTTAATCTGAGATGAACAACACTCTTGATTGAAAGCCAGGGAACGGGTGCATTGCCTCAAATTAACGTGTGCTCAACTCTAATGAGGCTTGGATTTGGGTGTGGATTTTTCCAATGTCTGTAATTGGTCTACAGCAGCCCCTGCCCATCATGCAGCCACTACAGCTTTGTGAAAAAAGGATTATTCATTACATATTCAGATGAACATTACAGCCTCATGTAGAGGGGGTCAATACCCAGTCTAGCCCTCACAGATGGACAGTAATTCAGCAGTCTCCTGCTCCACAAGAGCAAAAGACTCAGGCTGAGGATAATGAGCAGTGTAAAAAAAGAAGAGGAAGAAGAGGCCAGACTGGGAGTCCTGCCCATTAGAGCCAGAGAGGCCCACTGCACAGCTGCTTTCATATTCCTGTCGGAGGCTAGGAGGTTCACACCTCCATTAATCTCTGACACTGATCACATTTAGTCCTTTTGATCTCTTATAGGCTTGAAAAGATACAGGGGAAGCATCATAAGCAAATCAATAGCATTAATTATACATGCACTGCAGACAAATTTAAGATCTATACTTAAACCTCAAAGCCAAACTCCATTCCATTCGCAGATTATGTTTAGTTTTGTCTGAAAACAGCTCCCAATGACTCTGATAAAGCTTTGTCTCCTCTATTAACTACTTTCACAGAAGTAAAATTGCTCAACTATGAAAATATAATTTGATCCTTGTTCAGAGGATATTAGCTCTTTTCATACATGTAAGAACTACAGCAAATTGTGTTCAAGTATCTCCCAAGAGAATCCTTTACAGAAATGTCAGAAAAGACCCTGATTAAGTTGACAATCTAACTAATTGTGAAGTGCAGACAGGAAACATGATGAAAGACTAGAAAGAGAGAAATCTGCACTCCTGGACAAACTGATTACTTACCAATATTGACTTCGTCGTCTGTCTCTGCATCGCCTATGCATTCAAACTGGAACTGCTGCAAGGACTGGGAGAATTTCTGGACAGCAGCAGAAAGATCTGGAAAATCAAAAAGCATTAGAATAAATTATTGCACAAATGAACAGAGCGTGATGAAGACTCAGACATCATATGGTTATGGAAACCTATGCACGACAATACATCCATTTGATTATTAAGTTCTCAAAAGGGTAATAAAAAAAACTCAATATTACAGTACATCAGTCTATGTGTAAATACATCAAGCCTACAGTATTTGGAAATGACACATGAGCCTGGAAGTTCTAATGTTAAATTTGCTATTTCTTATAGTCACAACTGTAGAAAAGACTACTGTGTGACATCTTTTGGGAGATTCTTATGAAGAGACTTTTATGATCTGCTGACTGTCCGATTCCATACCCGCTGACATTCATACAATAGTTCCATGAGCGGCTGCAATATCTGCTGTATTTACTTTATCACTCGGCCATTGATCATAATACTGAGATCTGTCCAGAAAAAAATTAAGCCCAGCTGAGATGACTAACCTTTGTGTCAAAAATGATAAAGTACACATAGAGGGAAAAGAAAATCCTTAGAAGAGTTCCACCTTTGGATGCCCTCGCAATGCTCGATCTAAAATTATGCTGTTTATTATACTCCACAAGTTTATGTGCGATAAAGTGCTGTCCTATTTTTTTCAGAGTGACATTTGACAAGCTCCAGAGAGAAGCCTTTTGCTTTTTGTATTCCATGACTTTCCATAACTTTTTTTTTTTTACACTGACAAGTAGTTTGGCTTTCCAGTGGCTCTTAATTGTGCGGTATCCATCAGCCTTTGCAATCATTGCTGTGGAGAAGAAGAAATCTGCATAAAGGAGCAAATCAGTGTGAGCATATTCACACAGCTTCAATATGGCTGTCAGCAACACATCACTCCATCATAGCTGCTGAACTGATCTAAAATCAGACAGAGAGCGCTGCTGAAAGTATTTAACAAGTTCTACAAACTTGCTTTCATCCAGTTTTTAGTGCCACAGGCACAAAGATGTGAGACACAAAGATCCCTGGGAGTTGTAGTTGCCTCTCTCAAAGTTTTCCTTTACACAGTCTTGCACCATTGACTTATCAGCACTGAGCCAGAACTAGCCAACAGCAATTGCTCATTGTTTATAGTGATGAGTCAACAGGAGTGTTGCATGTCCATTCAAGAATTAGAGCTGCTTTAACAGCCTTTCACCTAATACTGTACGTGTCTGTGTCTGTGTACAGCAGTAATAATTACCAGGTTTTTATCTCCTGAATTCTGCCAGGCTAATCGAAAACCTGTTTATTTCTCTAATATTCAATGAATAAAAATGAAACAAAATGGGCACTGACATGTCAGACAACTCCCATAGCCTGTACTTACTAAGATTTACCTTTTCTCTCAGCTAAAAGATTGCAATTATCCTAAAAAATGTTAAATGTTGTGCTGATACTCCAACTCCAGTGACATCACATTGGTACTTAATATATTAATTAAATGTACAGAGTCAACATATTTTAGTACACCAAAATATCTAATCTACAACATCCTGTTTTCTGCTTTTTTTTCTGCAAAAATATCCAATCTTGCAGCCAAAATCCAAATGTGTGACTCCAGTGCTTCTAAACTTTTTCATGGTTGGGACCAGGACCCAGAGCACTGGGTTGGGATCAGGGAAAGACTGTGTACTGTCTAATAGTCTCAGATCTGGATTCAAATACACAACTCAGAAACATACATTTAAACAGAGAAAGTTTACCTTTAATAGTGTGATAAAAAGGACTGAGAGAAAAATAGTGGTCGGGAGAGGCAAGCAAGGTTCGTTAACAGGCTGAGGCTGAGGTACAAAGGGCCAGGCTGAGGCATAAGTCAAAAATGAAGCAGAGGTCAAAACACTAGAAATGTTGGCTGGAGAGCTGTGGTTATGAGTGCACAATAGACAATCTGGCAGGGAGCTAAGGAAAGCAAACTGGCATAAATACTAGACACTAATTAAGAAGGATAGGTAGCAGGTGCATGAGGGGGAAGGTAGCAGTCAGTAACAGACTGACTTAGAAGAGAAAAATTAGCAGTCACTTCACACACAACATCTGTATCAAAATTTAAGCAAAAACACAACTGGTTAGGGAAAGACAAAACTAAACCCAAACTCAGGCCTGTGGTTTGTCAGTCCTGCACGCTATCCGTCCTCCGTCCACCTCAACCGCCTACTTGTGACTTACAACATAATGATCACGTTCACTACAAAAATGTAGCTGTGGATGCAGTATAGTTGCATAGGAACATCATTTTCAGGGGACAAGCTCAATTTTTAGTTCATTAACGTTCTTTTATTTAGTTATATAGCTGAGCACTGAGAAAAGTAGTATGAAAGGAGTATCAAAAGCGTAAACTCTCCAATCAGTGCTAAACTGCTCAACAACTTACTTTTTTGGGGGTTCAGACATTTTTATCTCAGTCTCATATTAAAGGCTGATTCCTTTTTAAATTATTGAATACATTTATATAATGGCTCAGATAATGAGTTTTGATTTCTACTATGCAACAAAATCAAATATTATATGATTTAAAAGTAAAATAAAATCTGGACTGTATGTTTAATGCAGCTCATAAATGCATGAAAAAGAGAGCGAGAAAACATACATTGTACACTATATACTGTACAATAATCTGCGTACTAGGAATCAAAAAGAGGATCTGATTGCAGACGTGTTGGGAGGAAAAGCTATTGACTGAAGTACTGACCTGTGTATTGTAGATTGAGTGCACAAATTACTTGTAATTGGATTTTATTTTTTATTATGCAACCAATTTCAATTTGTTTCATACCTCCGTTACATAAAGGTTAGTGTGTGGGTCTGCAGTATTAGCACTGCGACTACATTCCTGCAGAGGTGAAAGTAACCTGTGTTTACAAGTACTTTAAAAAGTGGGATGAAGCTTCAGTACTTAATGGGGGCTTTTAACATTTCATAATTCAGATGAATTTATAATTAAAGGCAAAACAAAATGGAGATTCTAAAATACCCTGGCATTTTAGTTGTCAGCCCACACAGTTTGAAATGTTCACATTTTCTCATATCCATTGTTGACAGTGACTCACTAATTGCTTCTCTCCTTCTTACGTCTCGCATCAACTGTCGTTACTTCAAACAACTGTGAACTTAAAAGACTCTTGTCTAGAAAGTAAGAAAATGCTCACAATAATACAAATACACTGTACTGTAGACTGTATACTCAGATCCACGCGTTCATTTGATAGGAGACCCATAATTTATATGAAATATAAATATATGAAAACATGTAAATGAAAAAGTTCCTGTAGGTCTGAATCATAACTGCAATACATCTATTTTAAAGGTTTGTGGGCTCTGTTTCAAAGGTTATAAGTGTACGTGTAAATGTACAGTTACACAAGCTTTTCATGTCATATGTGCTTCATGTTCATTCAAGATTTGAGTCTATGCTTTATCTCCTTAAGAAAAGATCTGATATATAATCTTTGCTATGGCAACAAGAAATGAAAACAGCAGTGCTATCAAATACAGTATTAATGAATAAAATTGTTAACTATGCTTTAAATAATAGTGATTGATTTGTTTTATCACCAACAATGGAAAGGTAAGAGCTGTCAATAACTTAGGAACCTTTGAATTTCTACTGTTTGCAAACACTCATCTGTCTGAGGTAATGTTTGACATTTAATGAATATTGGGTTTAAACCTAGACGGCTCTTTCTGTGACAACAAAAGTTTATGTAGCTGGCATCCCAAAGTACAAACCACCCGTAAAAGCCCCCCTCCCCTCCCAAAAAACAAACAAAAAAAAATCAATGCCCTCATCTTCACAGGACCATAAATTGCTTGGGAAGTCTATTTAAAAAAAAAAAAAGAAGGGATATTTCTTCTTTTTCTATACCTGGTTCTCGTAAGACCAAAATAACAAGACATATACTCCATGAGACTACAGATTTGGGAGGCTCTTATAGAGATCTACTCTATCTTGAATATGTCTGATCACTTGACAGTGTTGCTGAAGCTGCCCTGAGAGCCACTAAGTGGAACTTTTTGAGAAGATGTACAGTACTGTGTCAGTGATGTGCTCCTATTCTTGCTCCGACTCTAAAGCTGTTGAATTCAGATCAATACCTAGCTGCAGACGTCTGAATGTGCTAGAAGAACCATCAATAATGGATGATCTTTTAGCTCTGACATTAGGAGAGCTTCAACCTCACAAAAAAAAAAAAAACTCAGTTGCCATCAAGTTAATGCATTGGTTCTTATAGCAGCCAGAAACAAAGGGGATGGCTACACATGAAAAAAAATAAAACAAACATCATAACCATCATGGTTGTAAGAGCCGTTTTGGTACTGTATATTGTGTCATTTCAGGAGTTTCTGGGTCTTAACATGTCTGAAAATGTGTCTGGATGTGCTTGCATATTTTGATTTCTTCTCCAAATGTTAATGTCATTTAATGTGGAAAAACACAAAAAGACAAAGGTATACCCATGCAAGCTATTTGCTAACTAAAGTTAAATGTCTGCTGTTGTAACTGGTGGTAAAATGTGAATACTTTATCATTTTATCAAAAGAAAATAATGGCATATTACCTGGCATAGCAAAGAACCAGGTGTTGAACAGTTAATGGTCTCCAATATAAAAAAACATAATATTAACAATGAGTGGTTAAGCTCTTCATCCACTCTGCTGCTGCATCATCTGCAAGCACCTGTACATTTTCCTGGATTCTGCGGTGAAATATAAAGATTTTATTTGATTTGATCACATAAAAGAGTAATAATCCAAATCTTTCCGTTTCATACATTTACAGTTTAAGACGTTTTTGTTATCTAGTAAAAACTGAAATGCTACTTTATCCTCAGAAGATCCACAATGTGTGACTTCAGCATACACCAGCAGAGCTTGAGGAAATGTTGTCTACATCACCAGGATCACTAGTAAAGTCCTGTTGCTGCTATACCTCAATATGCATGAATACATATTTAACATACTTAATTTAGGTAATGCTCAAAATAGGCCTGGGAGAACAATTTTGTATTTACTTCCTATTTATATGCATTATTTAATAAGTTTGGGAATCGCCACAGTGATCCCAGTCCTCTGTTCATTAGTGGCTCCTGCAGAAAATACTGCTCAAGCAGTTACAAAGAAACCGCCTCTCTTAAAGTGATCACAAGAGCAAGCAGCAAAGATAAATGGAAAGCGTATCCGTAGAAAGGAAGATTAATGAAGAGCTTAAATTATTTAACCTTAGGCAAGCACTAAAGGCATAACCAGGTACCAGGTTGTACGTTTAAAAGTTTTAGTGGAAACAATGGAGGCAGAGGCACTCTGCTTTAAGGGTGTGTTATCACTTTAAATGTCAGTGCTTACTGTTGCCATTCTGCATCCAAATATTTGAGTGTGATGAATTATTAGTTTTAGTTCATCAGATTTTTAACTTGCTCTAATGATGGCGTCATGCTACTTTCCAAAACTGAAACTGTATTTTCTGAAGGTCCCTTGTTATGGATTTTGGCTGAGACACAGTTATTGCTTAACCATGTTGTCACTGATTCAAGTGATAGAAGATTAAATGTCAGGAAAAGTCTACAAATACATTAAGAACATAAATCTGGTATTTTGTACCAGTGCCAGAAAGTAGTGAAATTAACAATGATAGAAGTTTCTCCAGTTTTCATGGTGCTCTGTGCAGACTTGTCATGTAATTGCTAGTCGTATCACACTGATTATAGTAAATAACACCTCACAGCACATATTGATGCAATACAGAGTCATGCAGCAGTAGACCAGATTAGAGTCCATCCTAGAAAAAGAGAGGAAATAAGGAATAAAAACAAAAAAAAAGAGGGGTGTATATGAGGCAGAGCCTTCATGGTTCCCCAGATATTTCATCTTACACTTCTACATCTCCTCTGACAGAAGCGGGGATTTGGTGCATTCCACTCTATGTGTGTGTGTGGTAAAAAAAAAAAAAAAAAAAGAGCTGTGCTGTCCAGGGGAGTAATAAAAGGAAGGCATAACTTTAATAAGGTCTGAATCTGAAGATGTTTTTTTACCACGTGAAGCGTACCCATGAAAAAAGAAAGAGTTAGTGTATAGCAAGTAAAAGAAGTAAATAAAGAGGAAAACAACCTATTTTTGGAAAACTGTCCCACTAACACACTACTTATACGCCCATTTTAAAATTGCCTTCTAATGTTATTATACACAGCAAACATTTTAACTCACGCTGCTTGTAACTTCCCTAACACAGTATTTGACCTGCTGTAATGATTCTTCACGCAGCAGGCGTGCACAGAGGTGTAACAGAAAGAACAACTGCTATGGTGCCATGTGCCTGTGCAGGTTTTAATCAAACCTGCAGAGAGTAAAGCTCTGACCACCCAGCCAAGACATGACTGGATGGAGCAGCTACTACAGTTAGTGTCCAGTGTGTGAGATGTGGTGGAGGAGTATGGCTGTCAGTCACCACATAGCAGAGCCCCTTGGGTACACCCTTTATCTCATTTCCAGGGCAACCACATACTATGAAATTCCATCTGCTGACAACCCATGACAAAATACAGACAACACTGCAGGAAAGACAGCAGTTTGCTTGCAAAAAGCTGAGGTACATTCTTATTTCAGTAGGTCAGAACATGAATTATAATATGAGGACTTGCATTTATGGAATACAGCTGTTTGTGTCTGGGTAAACTATTGTTCTACTACATAAATAATTTACTCTTTCTCGTAATAGTAAAACAATAATGTACATAGAGACTAGAGATGTCAGGAGAACCGATCCTATTAACCAAGTTAATACCGAAATTATGAAAATGTAATGGTACTTATTTCCTATGTTACCAAACGTAACAAAAGTAGATGTGACAGTATGTGATTTCTCTACCACTGACGAGCTCAGCCAATAACCTAACAAGTGAGGGAAGAACAAAAACATGTGGGACGGTACCGATGCCGGATAGGTCTGTCAGACTGCCACAACTTACAGAAACTTACGGGAAAAAAACACTGTGTATGGAGATATTTTGCGTTTGAGCGCAAGAACAAATAACGTGTAATAAATTACTTTGATAATAAAGTGTGTGTGTTTGAGTTGGAAGATTCAGGATCATTTAAGTTGGCCAGTAAAAACAATGAAAATCCTTCTGTGTACTTTTGTCAAATAAATAAATGTTCAAGTGATTTAACAAATAACAGATTTTAGTTGTTAAAGCAAGTTAAATTCCAATTACCAGCATTTGTCTCTTATTTATTTCATGTAAGTTAAAAAAACACTTCGAAGGACTCCACAACATTTAGACCTAAATTGCAGGAGCATTGGTCATAAAATCTGGTAATCCGCTCACAAATTCACAGGCACAAAGCTCCAAACTGGGCAACACACCCAGAAAACATATAAGGTATTTTAAACACTGCCTGTTCACTCCTACATGTGAAATCGCATTCAAACATCACTGTGCTGCATTTCCAGCTCTCTGTGACTGTGACTATGTGACTGACATGCTCATCACAATGCTAATTACTAAACAGCATCTCTGTTGTGCTTTCACTCCTCCGAATAGTTTTAGGGGTTTTAACGATGTGCTTTAACACAAATTATTGCAGAAAAGCTTTTAAAACCTCAAGTCACAGGCATAAATGTGTTCCATTAAAAAGCAACAATCTGCACAATGAAGAATCCATCTTCAGCTTTTTCTAAATGGCTACGCATTTACATTTCCTCTCGACTGACTGAGAATGCACTCAAGGTGTTTTCTGTTAAACATTTACAAGGTGCATTCCAGGAAAACAAACAAGAACTTCAGCCATACACCAGTTTTGTAGAAACGGCACGCTGTAGTAAGAAATACGTTGTCTACTTTATCTTGTCAGCGAGCCACTGCTGATTTCAGATGAGAAGGTCTTCAAAGGGGAATGCTTCTATGCACCCTGCTTAACTTGAGACAGGGAGATCCCTTTGATGCAACAGTAGGGTGCATTGTGCCACTTTGATTCCATTTGGAGGGATTGTAACGGGGGAGTGGCCCTTCAGGTAAGGCTTCTTCCACCTGCTCACTTAGATTTGCCTGTCAGTCGCCCAGCAGGGGAGGAAGTATATCTGTGTGAAGAGAACCAAAGAGACGAGCCACCGCACTCCCGGAGCATACCAAACGTTTCCCGCCGCCAGCTGTTGCCTGAAACAAAGTCTTACCTACTAACTCCACACTCACTGCTGTAGTAGTCTGCAGTAACTGTAAGTGACAGTTGGTCAACCTGTGAACTAAAGCTTAAGCATCAGAGAGGTTTTAATATAGGCTAGATGAATAAAACATGAGTGGAGGGGACTACAGGATATGCTGTAGTCTCTGGGGTGCAGTGAACAATGTCTATGGTATTTTGAGAGAATCATTATAACCAGTAACCTATAATAAAGCATCTTTTGGATATATGTTGGCTAATGGTCAATAAATTAGCTTTAGAAGCTCTTTTCATCTACAGTACCTCGTTTGCTGAACACAACCGAAGAGGTGGAATAAGCTCACGCTGAGTCTTGGATATGAGACTGATGCAATGCTACAGTCTATTCTTTAGCTCTAAAGAAAAGGATCAGAGTTATTAGTCCCGCAATTCAGCTGGAATGAAAAAAGTCAGTCAAGCCAGCCTCCACCATTTATCACCAACCCTACTGCTTTCAGAATGAGTTGAGAGATTTTCTTTCAGAAGACACAAAGGCAACACGTCTGACACAACTTGTGACAGAGATGAACTTGCCTGTGGAAGAAAAAGCACTCAGAGAAAGAAGCAGAATTACACATTTGTAGGGCAGATTGGCATTGGACCTTTCACTAGCAAGCTTGTGGAAAACATTTGCTTTATGCAAAACCTTTTTGTTCTGATCCAGCACGGTTAGCAAAGAACATGCTTCCAAGTAAGTGTGGTGTGAGGTGTGAGAGGTGTGCAACACTAATTGAAACCCCTGATTGTAAAAACCCTGTCTAATGAAACTTGGCAACCCATGGGGCCAGGCGCTGGAGACTTTCTAATGTGCCATCCAAATCTGAGTTTAGCATCTGCGTAGGCTGATCGACATGCAAATTCACCATCTTTTATCACACAATCTTTTTGTTCATCGAAAATAAGCGTGTCAGCCAAGTTTATCTGAGTTATTTTTACAGGTAACTAACACGAATCATGTGTTTACCAAAGCAAAATTGCTGCAAGACTGTGACTCATTTGATCTTAAAATACTAACATTACATTTCAGGAGACAGCACCTAGCCTAGGAAACAAACACTGCACAGTCTTTTATTTCATTAATTCACTGTTAACATTAAATTATGGTGACTTTCATTAACGTGGACAACACTGCATTTCATCTACATAAAGAAAAAAAAAGGCAAAAGCGCTGAATAATAAATGTAATATAATAACAATAAATATGCCCAGCTGAAGAGAAGGAGTGAATTTTTATTGTTGTGGAGGAGAAACACAACACCATCACCTTATCATTTTCAGTCTGAAGAAGGAACAAAAGTGCCAGTGTGCAACGCCAGGCAACTGTAAGCATGAGAATGGTGTACTCAGCGTGACAATCACTTTGACTGACAGAGCAACAACAGAGTACAGACCTCAATCTGGTGTCTAACACATTTCCCTGCACAGTCTGAGGGGAAGCAGCTTTTAGGAATACAACGTCTAATCCTTTTATCAAAATCTGCCCACAAAAAACAGCCGAGTCGCTCGCGCTGCTGCACGCGCCGCGCTTACCTATTCACTCAGCTTTATTGCTGAACAACTCACATAATGTATTCCGGTATTTCATTTCCATTACACGAGTTCAAATTCATCAAAGTAGTCAAAGCAGCAGCAATACGTTGTAAATGGTATAACCCTGCAACACACAGCCTGTTTTATAGTCACAGTCTGGGACACACACAGAAAACACATACATACACCCACACACAGAATGGAGCAGAATGATGTCAGGCCAAATGCTATCTGAGTGGGGATGGGGGATGGTTATACAAGCATGTTTACAGGACATTTCCTGTGGCTGAGCCTTGGGAGCATCATCTGTCCTCAGACAAACAAACACTCGGGAGTTCCCAACGCTGAAAGCGATTGTGAAATCACTTTTGACAAAAAGTCTACCCATCATGTTCTTATTTAATAAAGCAACTAATCGCAGATTTTTTTTTTTGTTGTTGTAAATACCTCATACGTGTGCAGTCACAGTTGGAACAAATGCTGTTTACACACTTGTTAAATACTGTAGTTTTTATAATAACAGCCCCCATGCGTGTCAACCATTCATTACTGCATCCATCCTGGGGAGGAAGTGTCATTCTGGAGCTGGTGAACAAGCGTGGGCACGGGGTGGTGGCAGAGACACACAGTCAGCTAACATAATAATGGGCTGTCTTCCACTTTAGACTGAGCTAATGCGGCTGCATTTATTAAAGCTTATGAAAATTACATGCTCGTGAGATTCATGAATCTTCTTTAAAACCAACATTCTTTTACAAAGGGGGTTTAACAACTTTACAGTGAAATAACTTAGTGTCCAGTTATGCAAACAAAAAAAAAGGAAAAAAAGAAGCAAGCTCCAGACATGCACAGCAGATGAAGAGTGGTGGTATGGCCACAAATTTCCTGAAGTACATGCTGTACCTGCTATGAGCAACGAACAAGCAGTTGGCTTGTTGTTTTACAAATTTGTACAAATTATGTGTGAAGGACACAAGCCACTGCCCAGAGGCTGCCTGCGTCTGAGCAGGTCTCTGTGGATTCCATCACGGCGCTGGGACCACGTTTTTCAGGCACATTTGTCAACGTCATTAAATTATGCTATAGCAAAAAAGTAGTGCAAAAAACATAATAGTTTGTGGTTCACTCGTACTACTTGGAAGAGTGTTTAACGCTGCCTGATTTTCAGTCAGCTCCACCTAACGACATCACCTGTAGCCACGTGACAGAATGCTGTGAAGCTCGTCCTCTGGATCAAATGACACACCATATAGTGCCCACTCTCTTGAAGCAAAAGGTCAAGCAAGCCAAAAAGTCTAAACTATTTTTCTTGGGAGCTGGCCAGGAAATCCACGGCTAAAAGGTTAATGAATTGTGGACTTACAGTACGTGACAGGTGGTGAGAAAGAGGACTGCAAACGGGATGCTCATGGTGCTCTCTCTGTGTGGACAAGTAGCGCGTGGTGAAATTTATTTAGACGGTATGGCCAAAAGCAGGAGAGGTTAGGAAATAGCGTGGGTAGAATTTTTAAGCTCGCATGACCCGGGGATTTAACAGCAGCAGTCCACCAAGTCGTAATTTTAAGAATTTCATCAAACTTTCCACTGTTTTAACCTCTGTCCCTGTCCTCACACTCGCTACAGCCGAGCAGCATCCTCTCTCTCCTCCGTTATTTTGCCTGCAGTTATGAAACAAGAATATAAGCAAACTTTATTTCTTGAATGACAGGCCAGTTCCACCCACTCTCTCAAACTGTCTGGACGCTGGATGACTTCATGATGTTGCAGGTCAAAGTTGAATGAAATTGAACTGACGGAGGTGGATCAATTTGTCTGGAAGCATGGAGCGTCTCACTTTAGCTCACATACACATGAATGAGAAGTGAATTTTGGTGTGACTGCACACTACAGACAGAGAGGTGCTGGTAACTGTGCCTGGACCCCGGTGAGGAGTAGATGTCACCCTCCTGTTGTCACCAGCCAGAGCACTATGTTGGACCACTACAGAATCCAGACTGAAATCCACCCACCACCTTTCAGACAGTGCCTCGTCTCTCTGCTCCTTGGCTATGCTTCGTGGAGTTGTCAGTACAAACTAACATGGCATGGTTATTTTATTTTGGTGGCTTGCACAAGCCGGTGAAGAAGCACTTTGTTTTAGACCATTAGCATCCAGGCGATGAATCAGGTCTGCATCATTTATCTCTGGTTAAACAGTAATTTAGTCGTAGAGGATGCATGTACTGTATGT
>JAUBNQ010000005.1:4420223-4432047 GCA_032353495.1 Ctenopoma kingsleyae | reverse complement strand
ACAGCAGAGGACTCCTAAGGATTTTATGCGGTTAACCTCATAAGCAGAATTAAACCCCCACCTGACTTGACTTCCCCCTTTAACTGCAGAATAGTAGTAAAAATCCCTAAAAACGAAAAGTGAGTGTGCACATATAAAAGTATATATACACACACACACACACACACTCGTGAAAATGTAGAAATGTAATAAAACTTTATTATAACTTCAAAAACAAACATCTAACAAAAAGCTGGTTAAAAGGTGCAAAAATACTTCATGATACTTATAGAGAAATAAAAAAAGTTTAGTTATCACTTTAGGTAAAGTTATCTGAGATTGGAGCATGAGAATGAAAAGCATCTGAAATAAATTGCAATCCCTGTAATGACAAAAAGCATGAATCAATTCTCGATTGAAGGCTTCTATCAGAATTAGTCCACGTGTTCATAAATCCTCAAGAATCCCTCAACGAAAGATGATCACCTGGGTGTGAGGTCGGCTAAAGTCCAGTTAACATCCACGAGAAAAGTATGCTTTGCCACCCCACTGAGACTTCAGTGTTAATCTTCATCTACATGAGAAGGCCAAGATATTTTCCAGATCTTGTTTCTAATCATTTGCTTTCACTTGAATATCCAGACTGTTAAGTTGTTCCCACAACATGTAGATGACTTATGTGTTCTGAGACATGTCTCACTCGGGAGCAGTAAAGCAGTTTGGTAATTCAACCACTGCTTTCAGGAAATTTCTTCCACCTACTGCTTTTTCCTCGCATTTTCTTCGGTTCTGGTTGGCATAACAGGCATACACAGATGTTATCCACAATATCTCGTCCCAACGACGATGTGCAGCCTTTTCTAAAGTCTCTTTGGGGTTTCTTAAAGTCAAACAAGCTAAATAGCAAGTTACGAATGGTTAAATTTGGTTTATTTCACAACTTATCTGCTTTCTCAACTCACATTGAAAGCCTAGATACAATGGTTATGCTCATCTTTCACTTTATAAGCTTGGTACAACTTAGAGTTTCAGAGCTCACTGCAAACGCACCACACCGCTCACCATCTTGAATTGACCTCAAGGCAAAAAACACGTAACATGACAGTTTTTACGACAAAATAATGCCCACTATGTCTCCTGCCAATTTTGAGTCAGCATCAATATGCTGGTGTCCTGATCGTGATAAAGCTTTTAAACATATCTTAGACCTGCCAAAGAGACTCTCCTTGGCAGAATATAGTGGCAAATTTTGTTTCTGCCTCACGTCCAAACTAAGCAACACAAACAGTGGAATGAGGTGTGATTCTATGTTTCACAAATTCACAAACTGTACTGTTTTCTCTTCCACCTTCTTAGCTGTGCCTCTGCCACATTTTAGACTTGTCACTAAATAACGCCAGAGAACTTAGTTTTTAAAGTTATGAACTGTATACTGTGTAGAAATAATAAATGACAATGCATCACACTGGAATTGGGGAAGGTTTGAGGTGAGGGATCTGAATTAATACCTTGGTAAATGGAAGTAATTAAAGTAGATCCTAATTGGAGTCAGAGGAATTTGTCACATTTTCTTCATGCAACAGGGAGGGATAGTGGTAATGATGTCGCACTCCAAATGAGTATTTTGGTAGGCATGAAGCGCACGTCCTGCCACCAGTGGCAATAAGTCTTTTAGATGACTCTTTCTGTGCACGGCGCTTTACAGCATCACATGGCTGGGAAGAGGCTTTTAAAAAAACAACCTCTGAGGAGAGGCAGCATGTTGCAGCACTGACTAGAACCAAAACACACAAATGAAAGTGCCTTAATTATTTAATGCTATCAGGAGGAGACCATACGCTCTGTGAGAGGAGATAGGGTATTGCTCAGTGCCATTTGGAAGGTAGACTTGCTCTTCCTTCATAACTAACCAGCAATGTTTTCCTAATAAGATGGTTTGACTCTAGGTAGCAGAGAGATAAATCATCTGAGACAGATAACCTTCCTGGGCAGTGTCAGTGCAACTGAGTTGTTAGTGTGTGTTAACATCATATTCCAGCAATGGCCACTAGGCCTAAGGTCAAACTGCATTTCCAAAGCAGATTTCACTGAATTAACCACTTACTGTACTCATGAACTATCAGTGTGAAACTAATCTCAAGACGTAATGTGACATCTAATCAGGTAAAAAATAATTTAAACAGAATATTTTGCTGCAGGTTTGACAAGCATGTCCCGCTTCGCCTCGGGAACCACAGTGACATTATGAATCTGCCAAAACAAGGCAGCTTAAAAGGTTGTTTCATATGCGTCCTATAACTGAAGGAGGCAGGTTTACAAATTCTACATTTTCATGACCAACTTAGAAATATTATGTACAATAAGATTTTTTCCTTGGATGTGACACAGGGTCCATATCCACAGTCATAATACCTTAATAGTGTGGGAGACGTTTGCATTGAAGTGCACAGTGAATATACACTCCAGTAAACAGGTTTCCAATTTGAGGTCATACTGCCTCTCAGGTTTGCTGGGTCTTCTGCATTCCCTGATGAAATAACACATCATTATCCTCTGTCACTTCTTTATGTTTAGTTTTTCACTTCTGGTTCGTGTAGCTGGCTTTAGGTTTGATACGGCGTTGTCCCGTTTCTGACTCTAACGCACACATACCCAGAATGACTCAGTGAGCTAGAGTCAAACAGCTGCGAGGACATGAAACAGCAACAAAGACCGGCCTCTGGCTGCACTTGCAAAATTAGCAACAGCAGCTGCATCTGTTTCCTTAAATATGCATTTACAGAGATAAACTCTAAAGGCTGGTGAAGAAACTGAACAGAAATCCAGAGTGATTCACTGGGAGGTGTGACAACACTAAAATTGTATTAAGCCTGCCATGTGACAACACTGGCCAGTGAGCCCAGTTTGCCTGGGGATATGTGATGACTGCAACCATAATACTGCCCTTGCATGCATTATCCATTTGGTGAGATTTGACTGTGGGAAGAGCAATGGTTCAGCAAACAGCTAATTCTCCAAAGAATAAAGCTAAATATGCAGTCCATTTTTGCTGTATGCTTCTTTTGCAAGCATTATGCAAAGAAGTAGCCTAGAATATAGCCTTAACAGCACACCAGTAGAGACTTGTGGACGAGTGGTTAGCTGTATGAAGCATGGCTAATTGCAATCTAAAATAGCTGCCTGTAGAGTCTTTGAGGGAAATTTGGTTTAATTAAGATGATACTCAATAGAGAACTGTGTCCCTGCACTCCTCTCTCATAAAGGCATTTGCACATTCATATTAGTCATGCAGACATGAGTCTACTGAGAAGTATACATCTTTCTGGGTGACTGCACCTATGGAGACCAACCAAGAATCATACAGAGACTACCCAAGAGCATGCACACATGCAAACAAAGCACACACACTTGTGCCACACAGGCTTTTCGCACATACTAAGTGAGTGAGACATTTTTTCACATTTTGTACATGTAGGGGAATAAATTAGAGGGACTCATCTTCCACATCCTTAGCTGTGTTCTCACTGCATTAAACAGGTACCCTTAGGCCTTGCCTGACTGAGAATGAGCAACTCAAATGGAAAAAGGCCCAGATTTAACAACAGATATCAATAATCCATGCAGAATAAGCATCGATTAGCTCTGCAATGAGTGGTGTGCCAGTAAGGCAACTTCTGATTAGATTTTCTCTGATATCACTGCATCACACAGTGGGGTGGTGATATCAGCGTCAGTGCAGAGTCAGTGCATGTTAGAAGATGTCTGGTATCCTTGTGGTGAAAGAGGTGGTGGTGGGGGGGTTGTTGGTTCCTAGTATGTCCCAGTCAATTCCAGCTCTCATGCCATCATTCTGCGAGGAAGCCTCGGGGGTGCAGTTTGTTACATCGACACAGTGAGCAGAGACATGTGATACATTAGTGGAAACGCTGATGCTCAGAGTTAATTGCTGTGTGCAGCACTGAACTGGGTTACTGGGTGAAAGATGATGTCTGAGAGATGGACGGTGGAAAAAAAAAAAAGTTTCTGCTCAGTGCGCTGTTCTCAATTTTCCATCTGAAAGTGCAGAGATGATAGAGTTTAAGATGTCACACTTGACATGTGTATTACTGGCCGCGTGGTGGGTAACAGTTGCGGCTATGCCAGAGGAAGAAATTTCATGTCACATTCAATATCCGACATATCTGTACAGCGTAGGACATCATCAGATGTAAGGGAATTAAAGGCAGCGTTGTTGTGGTAATTATGCATTTCAAACAAATGGATGCATCATAAAAAAAAACAGGAGTAGATGACTAGACTTCTTGTGATGGCAATTACCTCTAAATAATATGAATTGTTTTCCCCAATTAACAATTGACACTGCCATCCCTACTCTACATTTAAATCAGGTATTAAGTTAATTGCGCGATTTCCGTGTGGCACTCAGCTTAGTTCCAGAGGAGCGCTTTTGAGAACAAGGGCTGTCACTGTTTTTCCAGCTCATGATTAATGAGCCTAATTTAGAAGGGTTTTTTTTTTTTTAATCCAATCATGCTCTGACATTTCCTATCAGATGAGTCCTTCCTCATTCTTTCCGTTGTTTACCTCCTGACAGTGTAATCTGCCAAAGTGGCAAGTGCCGGGGTCTCGTTCACGGCTCCAATGTCCAGACTCCATTCCATTTATTGCTTTTCACCGCACAGGGAAAATTGGGATGGTAAGCTTTTTTTTAGCATGAAATGTCATGGCTGCATACGAGTAGAGGCTGGTGTCAGGTAAAGGACAATTGTTCGAGAAAATACAAAAGAAAATGTAATCCAGCGCATATGAAAGCCTCGTCTGTGTCTGTGCATCTGTAGCTTTTGACTTACAAATCTTCTCAGTGCACATACAGTAAAAAAAAAAAGCGGCATCCTCAGGGGCAAAGCAGTTTTGGTTTTTTGCCTCAGTGACCTTCATAAGGTGATACCTGTCCAGGCACACCCCAGGCACAAATTCAAGTCTGGGTGATAAATTACAAGCGCTACACTACCAGCTTTGTAAGCAAACAGTTTGTGTGCTTTGCTGGGACTTTGGAGCAAGCAGAATAAAAAAAAAAAAAAAAGAACTCTTAAACGCAGCACGCCCTTGTTAAGCCAAGTAAACTACTCTTTGGCACCTTCAGCTGTCGGCCCCACACTGTGAGGATGTTTTGGTACATCACCTGTGATTGCGCTGAATGTGAGAATCTGAAACTGTGAAGCAGAGTATAGAGATTTCAGCGTTACTACACTAGAGAGAAGCCTTTGTTCTTATTTTTAAAACCAGATGTAGGATGCAGGTTACCACTTCAAGCTGCTTTTGATTTCCTCTGAAACTCAGGAAAGACTTTGATTCCATTTTAGCTCAAAGTAGAATATTTCACATCTAATATTTCACTGGAAAATGAATGACTCACTTCTCTTTATGGCACAGAAAACAGAATCTTTCTACTTTGCCATTTAATGAAGTAAAATACAATTCTGTTTGGAAAAGCCAATCCAAAAGTGAACCTTTATAAATATATTATGAAAATATGATCAGCTTTATTCTTACTTCCATGTTCTTGAAATGCACGAACCAACATAATTCTTTTGAAGTAGTTTTTGTTGTATTCAAATCCAACAAACATGCTGGTTCATTAGTTTTAAAATGACAATTTTAAGGAACCATAGTTAAAAACCAGTGACATGCAATAACTGCTGTAATTTATTGTGCAATTCATTTTAACCATCTGGGAGTTAATGGCATCGAATTCAGTCCCAACAGAAAACAACAGATTGCATGTAAAACTGGATCAATCTTCCTCGCAGCCTATTCCATCTGGACACCGTGCTTTTGACCAGGCATCCTTTTTGAGTGCCATTTTGGTTGAACACGATGCCGTGGCTTTTATACTTTCCTTATCATATACTAATAACTTTAGCTGCAGCAGAGAGGTTTACGAGACCTGGGTAAGTTTATGGATAAAGGTTTGCACTCCAGTGTGTTGATTTAACATAAAGATGAATAACACCACTAGCATAATTAATGAACTGTTTTATTATGTATTTCAGTGGGAATGTGCACTTGTTGTGTCGTGTTTAAAGGCTGGTTTTAACGGTGTTAGTTACCATTGTTTTCCGAATCTGTTTAGCATCTATAATTTTATTTTTGAAGAGTAAGCATTATATCAAGTGTAATGCAACATGAATGAGTGCATTTGTAGCATTCATTCAATAAACAACCGAGCTGTCACAATGATAAACTGAGTGATCAAACACTGCACAGTCAAATGATTTTGTTTGTAAGGCCCGAGACTTGTTCTGTTCTCTGCCAAATAAGCTGCTCGTTGACTGGTTTATTAGTATTCCTCAAGCAGACCTGAAAAAGCTGTTGAGACGCTCTTGATCAGATAAATCAGCATTAAGGGTTTTCATCAGAGAGAGAATTACACAGGTCCACCGACGCTTCAAACTTCCTCTGAGAGACTGAATTATAATTTTACATTCTTCAAAAAGTTTTCCAATCATCTTCTCTTCTTGTGGTTAAATTTAAAGCCCATTAGTTTGATGTCACCTGAAGTTCCTCTCTCCGATATATTTCATCTGCTGACAGAGAGAAAGGGCCAAAGAGATTAACTTCCACAGAGCATGCTAAAAGAGAAATCAAGCAAACAGTTCTCCCCAAATTTAAAAGCGCACCACTGTGATGCGAGTTCTCAGAGGCAAAGAAGAAGTACTACAAAAACAGTAAGTGAAGCAATATAAGCACATACTGCAGGTGTGTAGTTACATGTGGCGACTCTCAGTGGTAGTAAAATCCAGGGGTGGGTAGAGTAGCGTTACTTCACAATAATATTACTCAAGTAGAAGAAAAAAGTAGTCATCCAAAAAATGGCTCAAGAGTAAAAAAGTATTTGGTGAAAAGACTACTCAACTAGTGAGTAACTGTTTGATCATAATGTCTCATTTATTTAAAGAAAATTATGTAATCGGACAGAAAAGAACATGAAATAATGTGAAAATTCAGGTATTTCTGAATAATAAAATATATCAGTAAATAACATCTTTACAAAATAAAGTAAGGCACAAGAAACACACATCTCCAAATCTTCCTCACAACATAAAGCTTACCTACAGTAGGTAACGTATATATGTTTGAATTGTGAGATTTCTCATGTGTTTTTTCATTCGCTGTCTGCTACATCACGTAGCACGTAGACTACACATCAGAAGATATCTGGAAGTTGAGTCCTGGCAAGTGGATTTCTTTCTTGTTAGTTTGAAATATTTCAATACTCATCCAAGTATCTTCAACCTACCAAAAAAAGAAATCCAGTTGCAATAAATTTAAATTATTATGAAATATTGATTCTAATTTCATTTGACATGTGTGGACTAGATTTTAATGTCTGATCTGAATTCACACATACATCAACATTTTACAATGTCTGCTTTGACAGTGACATCACTATTTTGGATTTACCCTTTGTACAAAAGAACATTTTTAACAATACAGAAAAATTCACACTATTTTGTGAAAAATCTTTCAAGTCATGTAAATGGCATCAATACACTGTATGAGCAATGTTTAACTTGTTTAAGATTTTTGCTCAGATAATTTAGGTGATCACTTTTATTTTGTCATTTCCTATTAAAATTATCAAAGTTTTATTTGATCTACTCTCTTATTTACCGCAACTGAGCGGTCATGTGATGTATTTTCTGTTCCTTTGGGCGCAAAAATCTATTACCATAGACATACGCTATAACTGGTGCATGCGCACTGGAACCCTCCCACAAGACCGACGTCTCAGAGTACAATGAGATGATATGAGATGATAGAGCGCATCTGAAAACCGAATTGCAAGTAGAAGTAATTAGAAGTAAAAAAATTTTTCAAAAAGTTACTAAAGTAAATGTAACGGAGTAAAACTACCCACGTCTGGTAAAATCTGCAGAAGGTAGACTTCAACTATAATCTCACAGTATTCTGCGTAAATGTGAACAACGTACTGCAGGTATATGTCACATTCAGTAACAGGCACGGGGGCACTGTTTGTCCACCGGTGATGAAACAAAAAGCACTTTGAAGCCCAGGTTGAATAGCAGTTATTGGGTCTATTTCATGTTTGAAAAAATACCAGTGAGTTAAGGAGAGCTTCCTCAGAAGAGATGAATTTTTCTGCCAGAGATATGTGCTTTGAAAGGAAGCCTTAATAACTACGCCGGTTTCAATTTTAAAAAGGCACACAAGTACATACCTCAGCTGCCGGTGATTGACTGATAGAAGCTTTGTTTGTGGTCTTTGAGATCCTTATAGCTTTGAGTCAGGTAATTGAAAAGGAATAAAAAAGTCTTTGTGTGGGTCATATCTTAAAAAAAAGAAAAAAAGGGGCGCACACAACTAAGCGCAGTATATGGCTGAAAGTCTCTGCTGTTTTTCTGTTCAATGCAGATATTAATATAGCTTATGCTTTCATGCTTAAAATGCATTCAAATTAACTTAGGATTTTCAGAGTCCATCAGCATGGTGCATAGAACGTAATCTGACAGGTTAAATGCTGCCACAGAGCAGAAAGAAAGGCTAAATCTTGAACACTGGCACAGAAGAGAGACAACAAATCCATAACGGCATCAGTCTCATCAGCAGTTACATAATTCTGACTGGGCTAAATAGACTGATGCCTCACAGGCCATATTCAATGTGCCATACTGCATCACAGCTGTGCCTTTCAATCACGCTGCTGTGGACGTCTTGTGATGAAACCCAGAAACAAGAAATCTTTTTTCAGCTTTCCAAGTGGCTAATTACTACTACTGTTACTGCTGATAATAATAATAATAATAATAATAATAATAATAATAATAAAGAGAAAGAAGAGATAACACGATTCAGTCACTCACCAACTGCACTGCTTAAAGCAAGCTACTCTTTGTTATGCAGTATTCAAGAGAGGGTTGTTTTTTAATGCTGTTTAAGGTTGAGATGCTTTCATTTATATACCTGTAACATAAAATACGAGTAGGCAGGTGGAGGTGAAAGCGTTTGTCAGTGTCAGAGTGCAGCATATGGCTATATCCAGGAGGCAGTAACAATGTGCCACCTCAGTTTGTAATAAACTCACAAAAATACCAGTAGGAAACATTAGGTTGTTTATTTCTGTCCGGCACTCATTTAGACCTTTAGATAGTGTTAAAATACAGTGAGGATGAATCACAGTGACCATAGTGGAAATTCTCTTCATTAAGTATTCACACTTTTTGCCTATTTTTGTCTATCGAGCTACACAGTATAACTCGTAATGGCAAAGGGAAAACATTGTTAAATAAATTTCAATATTTTATTTTAAAACTAAAATCCCTCATTTACAGAAATATTCACACCCTTAATTCAATACTTTTTCAAAGTCCCTTTGGCAGTAATTATAGCTCAGAATCTTCTTGGGCAATTCTCCACAAACTAAACTGTTTGGGAAGCAACTGTGAACTGCCAACTTCAGGTCTCTCCACATGTTGTCGACATGGAGGTCAAGTCTTGCCTTCGGTTGGGCCACTCAAAGAGACTTCAGACTCCAGTGTTGTATTCTTTGTATTGTGAACGTTGCCTGCTAGTTGCCTGCGAACTCTAAGGTTGGTGTCGGACAAGACATTCAATCCTGAACCCTTGGTGCCTAAAATGAAGCTGGATGTCCACATGAATTTCCCAAAGGGCATTAATAAAGTATCAAACAGTTTGCAACATGCAAGCAGTTTACCTGACCACAATGTGGACCGTTATAACAATACAACAACAATACAATACTTTTGTTAATTAAAATTTTAGTTTTTGTCATTATGGGTTATTATGTGTACATTTACTGTTATAAATAGCTCATTTATCCACTTTAAAATAAATTTATAAAAGTATAACATACAGAAAGTGAGTTATACTTTCAAAAGTGGCTGTATGCGACTCTGCATTGACAGAGAGGCAGACCAACCACACCCAAAATTAACAGCCCACAACAGAAAGGGAACAAAATATCCCTCAGATATTGTCTATATTGTGTAGATGTCCATTATCAACATCATGTACTATAACTTTGTAATATTATTATATCTATTATTATAGATATAATAGACTTTTCTCAAGACCAACTAAAAGGAAGCTGCAACAGCCCATGAATTTATAATCACATAGTTGGGTTTTGGTTCATTAATTAAATCAGTTTAGTTTCCAAGCAGACATAACTTAAGTGCAGCAGGTATAGTGACATTTGTACTCAGCAACTTTCCAGTGCTGTCCAAAACAAAGCCATATTCCCACATTTCTCATCACAGTCCTCACTGTGCAGCAGGTGCTGCTTGCAAATGTCAAGTTATTATTTTCACTCTCACAAACGTGTTAACCATTGCAAAATAAGCCTCCCAGCCTACACGCCATGCGAGGTCAAAACTAATGACTGTCTTCAGTGTCTTTAAAGACAACGTCAAACCTGTCACCTATATTTTCACCAGAACATCCTTACATAAGCGCAAAGATTGTAAATAATGAACAGGGAATGGAGACCGCAGTCGACATAAGCTCAATAATCCAAGGTTAGGACATAAAGACAAAAGGCTTATCTAACCGCTTTTTCTTTCACCAATAACACCAATCAAATCAAATGAGTGACAGCTTCCACTTTAAAGTTGAAATGCTAATCTGAAAGGTTGCGTTGGGTTTGCCAAGTCAGTTGCTGTTATCTTTGTTTTTATAAGCATGTCAGAACAAACGATGTACAACACAAAGCAGTCCGTTTGACTTTCAACTTTAAAATTTAAAATTTGATCATACTGATAAAACTTGATATAACTTATGTATTCACATTTGTCCTGTTTATATAACAAACATTGTGTACAGATAAGGCATCAGAGAAACACCATCAATACCTCACTTGCAACCGCAGCATGTCTGGATTTATTTTCTTGAAAGAAGATTATGCCCATAGCTTTTCACATGCCATGTGATTTGTTGTGCTGCTTTGCCAGACACCTCCTGCTTTTAAATGGAGATATCTGGCATAGCAGGCAGTAGGAAGGACAGGAGAAGAGACATGTGATATTTTGATGCTCAGGTGTGACAAATCCTTCTGTGTATTTGTCATAAAACAGCTGTAGATTATAAACGGGCTGTTCAGAGAGGGATGTGACACTGCTGAAAGATACAAAACATACGAGTCTACATGATTATCTCTTCTGGGCATCATAATATGGGTTAATAGGTGTAGAGCAAGACTTTTGTTTAAAATAAAGACTCATCTTTATTGCATGCAGGGGACATTTTTGTGTACAGGCATCTTTATTTAAGGCAACAACTGTTTAGGGTTCAGTGTCTCTTCCAGAGACACTTCAACATATGGCCAGGAGGCGCCAGGAGTTGAACAACCAATTCTGGGGTTCATGGATGACTGCCCTAGTAACCAGTGGCAGCCCGTCAATAGATGGCGCTGGGGCACCGCCCCACCTGTCTCACATGAAGAAGAAGATGATAGGAATCACATATAATCATTAAAAAAAAAAAAAACAATAAAATCTAAATAAGCAATCTATACATTATACAGACCATGAGTACTGTGTATAATCTGCATTCAAGTGTAGTTTAAAAATGTTCTCTCTCCCTCTCGTTTGCCGTGACTGAACGGTTGTGTGACGTATTTCCTGTTCCTTTGGGGCACAAAAATCTTTACCATAGACCTACGCTGTAACTGGTGCATGCGCACTGGAACCCCTTCCAATACAAAGTAAAGGAGAACCTTGGGGCACAAAATTTACTTTACTTTACTTTACTTTACTTAGCAGACGCTTTTATCCAAAGCGACTTACAAGGAGAAGACACCAGCAAT
>JAUBNQ010000005.1:4376630-4420123 GCA_032353495.1 Ctenopoma kingsleyae | reverse complement strand
GTAGAAAAAGTGCCATGCCAGATTCAGTCTCAGCAAATTAAATGGATGGTATGTTCTTAATCTGTTCTGTGTTTATATAATTATTACTTTTTAAATTAGGCATGCTTTTCTCTGGAAATGGTCTTACAATCAAAGTGAAAACTTACAGCTCTCCACCGCATTTCTAGGACTTGAGAGCTGTGCTTGTTGCTTTAGATTTCTACAAAACGTTTCAGTTTTTATTTATGATCCTAGTAGAAGTTAAAAATAGCTGGCGACCCTGGAATTCTTCACTTAGCACTGGGTTCATTAGCATGCATGGCATGAATAGATAAACCAAGTAACAATTTCAACGGGGCCTAGTGGAAATGCCAAGCATGGCATAACATTATGCTACAACTGCAAAGGTGTGGTACAGTTTATCATCACAGCCAGGAGCCATCAACTGTGCATGTTCTGTGACGTTTTACCTGCTTTGGTGTCTGGTGTGAAAACCAAGCAGCTGCAGTTTGGGTCTGAAGAGTTTAGTCTGACTGAAGCTGGGGAAGAAAAGGAAAAAACAGACCCATATGCATGTATGCAATGTTATTTATTAATCTGCTGAGGCTCACACATTGCCCCTGTGTTCCTTCTTTTTTTTATCTTTAACTATGTCTAGCATTTCTCTGGAAGTCATTTTAACTCATTTGAGGCATGTATTCTGCACTAATGTGTGTAAATATATTAAAGCCGTCACTGCTGTGGGTGCGAAATGACTCATAAAAACAACAGTGTTCGTGCCAAAGGATCAAGGCCTCAGGGACGGTCCAGCGGGAGACCAATTGAGCTGTGGCTTACATGTACAAACTGTCATCTCAGAAAGACTGAAACTGAGGGCTACGTGTCATTGTTTTCACAAACTGCCTGATCTGAGGCTTCTAGTGGTCTGTCATTGTTTGAGAAACCACAAAGACATCTTTTGTGTGGAAATGCTAAACTGAGATTAGCTCCAGCAGTCGAGCAGGCTAGGCAGAGCCTCATAAGAGCGCGCAGTAATCACAGTTGCTCTGATGGCGTGGAAAGCCCTGTAACCGAACCACTTAAAACAATCTGTGCAGCTGCTCCAAAAGAAACCCGAAGGAAATCTCTGAAGATTATCCTATTGCAGAAGTTGAAACATCCAGCAGGATATTGTGAAACCCATGCTACTGTACACTGATTTTGCGCCAGAGTACAATAAACATATCTGCAGCTCTGTTTTCATAGGATAAATGGCTGTCTTGATATCAAATATGTTCATGGAAAATCTAAATTGTATTCATAAGCTCTGGAATCCTCAACATAGGTTGAAAAATGCCATGTTATAGCTGCACTTTATTATACTCATCTATCAGTACATGAGGTTGACATTAATGCTTCCATGTGGTGCCTTTACAATAATTTCAATTCTGCTGCAGTATCAGATCATTTTGATTTTACCAACATAAAGCAGATATCTATAAATCATTTTTTTTGTGCAAATTGTTTTTTCTCCCAGCACTGATAAGAATTCTCAGTTGTTAAAATGGATAAATGGTCTCTCAACAATACGCCTATCTTCTCATGCGCGGCATCAAACGTGTGCACGGCCGTTTTAAAATGAGAGGCATCTCGTTTACTGTGAGGAGTTGGCACGCTGTGATGTGTGAAGACAGCTCCCACTATTATTTGATGATTTATTGTAATTCTCCCAGTATGGGCATCTGCTTTGTTTTCAGATCTTTACTTTCCAGCTCCCTGTGGCTCATTCCTGTTGTGTATTTTGTGCCTGCGCTTTGTCACGGCCGCGAAGGAGCTGTCTAACTCACTGATTTGCCTGTGAAACGTTAATCAAGAAGCACTCACAACAGTAAAGACCTTGATGTCCAGTCCACCTGAACAGACACTGCCATCTGTGTCCCATCCCAGCCATTTTCAAAAATTAATTTGGCTTGTGTTTACCTCTGTACAGGAAAATCGGTCTGACTAATCTACCATTCAGGGGAACACAATCTGCACATGTGACATACGGGTGTGAATGAAGGGTAAAGTGCAATGCTCTTGAGAGCAATTTCCTCATTTGAGCTTTAAGTCAATAAGGTCAACCACAAGACATTAATCACCGGAGGGGGAAAAAAAAAAAAAAAAGAGAATCTACATTTCTGTACAAAGAGAAGTGATTCTCTGCTCAACCTATGAACATAAACCTAGATTTCCAGTCTACAGCTCATTAAATCTGAATTGAATTTTTCAGCTGCCTGTTTTGCAGATCTGTATTCACCTCAGCTAATAAACCCTCTTCTGGCTACCAATTAAAGGAAAACATTTACATGCACAGCCCAATTTAAATGCACCACCATCAGAGCAGACATGCTCAGTCACCCCCACGTCTATCTCATTCATCATGGTCTTACTAACAGCTGCAGTCTCCGTGTATATTGATCCTCCAGCACGTGTGTAAACCCGTTGTCTGGGAGGCCACTGTAGCTTGACTGGGACCTTACCTCACGTTGCTGCCAGGCTTTGATGGTGTGCAACTGTCACGCAGGGAAGACGTGCAACACCTTGTGTAAGACATCAGAGGAGAATGATTTAAGCCTCAAGCGTATTGGCGGCCTGTACGGCATTGACACCGGCATTGATTCTACAAGTATCATTGTTGTATCCACCCTTCAGATGTTGGTTGCCTGCAGGGCATCTGAGGTTTACACCAACATGACCTGCTCAGTCAGCTAATTTACACAGTGATGGATTCCTCTGGTCGAGTTTGGGTTCAGTGCTGAAAACTTTCAAGATGAAAATCTGTTTGTTCCAGTTACCAAAAAAACAGAAGTTTAGCCCACAGAGGTTTTGAGATGTCAGTCTGTCATAGTCACAGAGGTAAGGTGACAAACTACTAACATCATCGCAAACAGTCTTCATGGTCTTTTTTTGTTAATAGAAATTAATTCAAGTCAAAGCTGTTCATATCAAGGTCTTTGCTTTATCCAGAGTGCTCAGGTGTTAGAAAGAAACTGATGTTTGAACACTGTCAGCATCACAAACAAAATGCCCAAACAGACCGTATCTTTCTTTCACACTAATTCAACAACTTTTTCATTAGCTTTCATTTTTACTACATTTCATAGTCTCCGTATTATGTTTTTAAGTGTTAATCCTCAGACATTTGATCCAGTGAAACGTGAAAACACATCTTACATCAGACGCTTCGATGTGTAGTTGAAAAGCTGTGCTTCATGCTTCAATGACTTTTTCACCTGTGTATTCCATGTTTTACAATATAATCGTGAAACTGATAGAGGCCTCACTGATGTTTTCAGGTAAAGTGAGACAGGAGTTATTCTGTCTATGCTAAAGTCTTTACTGTAAAGCTGTACGTGCATGCACGCATTCATCTTTTATCCTGCTCGTAGTAACACCTTCCATCTCATTAGTGTAGCCCTGAATCCTGAATAACAATAGTATAAGCGCATTCATCTTTTTACAATAGATCATAGCTCTAAGGAAACACGAGCGATAATTGAAATCACTGTGAATAGAGGAAATAGACACAGTTATTGTTCCTTCTGTTTTTTTAAACTGAAATCTGATTTAATGAGTAATTTATGCTCTATACATTCCACGCAGTTTGCCAGATAATACGTTTCTGATTTCATGCATCGTGAAACAAAGAGTGGTTCATTGAATTATTTGAAATGCTCCTTCAGCAACATCCTTACCAAAACACTTGGCCGATATTCAGTGTGAAAACAGTTGATATTTGAATAATGAGTACTAAAATGACACAGCTGTTATTTTTTTTGTATTGTGAGTTATGATTGAAAATCAGGCGCATTTCAGGCAAGATAAAATAAGAGCACAACTATGTCGCCAGTGTGAACCGTGAACGGGCTTCAACTTTATTCCAGAGCTGATGAAATTGTAAGAACGTCTCTGCTGCAGAGTCTGAAGTGGCCAAATGTGGAGGTTTCTAATAATCAAGCCCATTTACAGTTGGAGAAGAACAGCAAAAGGGAGCAGCGAGACAAGGAGAGTGTGGTCTCTTCACTGTTTTACTTAGTTTCACTTTGAAGGAACCCTCAGATTGCCTCAACTGATCCAGGTTTTACTGTGGCCTGCCACCCAGGGAATCTTTAAATCAGGCAATATGTCAGCCCCATGAAAGGTTCGCTGCACCTGGCTTTACTGTAAAGTAGGCAATGAAGCTGTAAAAGGCCAAGCAATGAACTGGATGCTCCTTTGCACAGCTGGGCTCCAGACCAAGGATAAATCCAGCATTTACCTTTCTCTCTTCTTCCTCTGTGGAAAATGAAGGGCGCAGTCTGCAGCAAGGCCTTAGTGACAGGTCAGGGCAGTTCAATCTGGAAAGAAGAAGTATTAAAGGAATGGTGAAGACTCTGATTCATCTTAATCTATAAGTGATGAATAAAACATAAGGTATTACCCTGAGATCCAGTTGTTATTAAGATCTTTAAAAAAAGAAAAAAGAAAAAAACCAGCACAGAGGTATAATGAAGGTGGACTGATTCACTACAGTACAGACAGCAGAAAAACCTCTGAGAAGTGTGTGCACTCCTGCATGTAGGCACCACATGCAGCTGTAAAAGGTAATAGGTGCACTATTAAAGCATGACCCAATGATTCTTACATTCAAGAGGAAAATGGTTAGCATTTAAATAAAAATGGAGAGAGACCTTGGTAGTATCTTTTCTTCTGGTAGATTAGATGTGACCATCTGCAAGCACCTTACATTCTCAGGAAACCAACGTGGTGACAGACGTCACAATCAATGTATGATTCACATTTCTCACATTCTGTGAGTCTCTCTCCTTTTTAAATATTTTAGATATCTAGGCTTAGAATTCAAAATTACCAAAAAATAAATTGTTTATATTTTTATTAAAGGTAATTATCAATCAGCTTTCAGTTTAAAATGAGTGTCATATTTTTTTTACCAACCACCAGCAGACAAACGTTCCCCATTTGTTCTATTTCATTTAACTGAAAAATAAAATTTTGAATTGTTAAGTTTCCATCTCTCCCAATACACAGCTAAACGTCTTAACACCAGACTGTTGCCATGAGGGCCACACAAAGTACTCCAACCCATTAACTAAAAACTGAAGAAAAAAATCGAATCACTACGAGAGAAAAGTCAGTGAAGTGCAAGTTTGGTGTGTTTACAGTGGGTGAGCAGATGAACTTTGGGAATTTAAGAGTTTACACTGACCTAACTTGATCCACATCCTGCCTATATATTGGCTTTGTGACACAGTGCTGCAACTGCAACAGTGTCTTTCCTCCAATCATACATGTGACCATTACACTCATCTGTACATGTAAATTTAGCTATTCTCACTACCAGGAAGACAGCAACGAAGTATGAACTTTCCTTGTTTGGGGGCATGAAAAATAATCAGAGAACTCATCACAGTTTGTCATTTTGTCAAGAGCATTCGCAGGAACAAGAACTTTTATGTTAAATTATTTTGTTTCCTTTAAATGATAATATAAATAATATGCATCAAGAATATTGTGTCAAAGAATATTGAGTTTTCATGTGTGGACGGTGCCAAGGTAGTCGCAACAACACCCTGCAACTACTCAGTTGTCACAGTCTGGTCAATTCTTATTGCTATTTGAATTATTTGTTTATAGGTTAGGGGAAATGATATACTATAAAATATCTAACATAATTACATTCAATTACTGTCCTGTCCAACCCTGAAACACAGTATGATTAACTGCCTGCCCAGCAACACTGTGCACAGGGAACTTTACCCACTGGATAAGCTACCTTAGTAGCTGGAAGCTGCGGTGCAGAGACATAATATTCAACTCACTGTGAGATGTGAGGACAGTATGAACCAGTTAAGACAGCCTGCGGGGTAATAATTGTACATATTACTTGGAGCTGGTGGACCCAGGTGAGTAGCCTGCTAGCAGCGTTCAATTTGGCTGTGCCAGTGTTGTGCTGCTTGGCGGGGAGACCCTCTTAAATGCAGACGGCACACGAGGCGGCTGATTTGACGCCGATCTCCACATTATTATGTGGACTTGCTGCTGCAGATTAAAGGTCAGCCCATGTCCCTGTTGTTTTAAGAGAGAATTTAAGTGGAGGGGGAAGCATATCATTTGGCACACACCTGCGGACTGACCAGCAGTCAGTTAGAATTAGAAGACATGTTAAAACAGCAAGCACCTTAAAGTGGTAAATCCCTCAGTGCTTACAGTCTAGACACACATTCATGTTAAACATAGCAACAAGCAATAAAAGGACGATCATATTAACACACCACCCTCAAGCTAAATGTTTTCCACAGTTAGTGAACACATTTTTATTTATAGGTGTACATTAGACCTCTACTTTAATCAAATTTGAATCCACTTTTTAAAAAAAAACTATATGACCTCAGTTGCTTTATCTTGAAATTTAATTGCACACAGGAGACTGAATCCAGATCAAACATGTTTGTGCAGTCAAGATACAGTATTCATATCTCAAAATGTTTATGCATTTGCATCAAATTTGTTATTTCAATTACCTTCCCTTAGCCTGGTGCCACCAACAGGCTCAGACTGTTTCTACTAACAAATTACTTTCCTAAAAAACATTTTCATTAATGCATCCATTGAGAAGAAACATTCTAATGTGATGATGTGACCTCCTGACCTTTATGCCTGCGTCACCATCAGGTCACTTTTGCCCAGGTTTAAGTAACTATTCAGTTGTCTACATGATTGTGACTGAAGGTAACAGCTAACTAGCAAGCTTATAAAGTTTTTGCAAAGGCCTACACTGAGCTGCGTACTTCCTGGCCTGACCTTTAAATCTCCATATTGCAGCCCTCTTCCTCTTATATACTCTGCACCTAGATTATCCCCAGATTTATACCCCATTATATTTCCTTGCACAATGGCTCTGGAGAAAAGTAGCTTGGATTTCCAAATTGAATCACAACCTTCACCCATCTGCAGGGATTTAGCTCAATTCCAAGATCTGTGTGAACAAAATCAAAATATGTGACTTTTACTTCCTGAAAGGAATTAACACCTGCAGGGGAATTGATTTGGAAATGGTTTCTTTTCAGCAACATGACACAAAAATACAACTAGACAATACCATGGTTTAGCAAGGGCCTTACGTTTTAGTATAACATCTGATGAGAGCATCATATCAAGCTCTGAGTGCGACTAGTGCATCTCATGACTGTATTTCAACAATAATTTGGCAAATGTTTGGGAGTAGAAAAATACAAGGCCTGAATTATAAGGGATGGAAAGTTTAATCAACAGGATTTGTTTTTTTTTCCTTCAGATTTACTCTCAAATGTGCCTCCCCTAATGAGGCCTCTCAGCAGGACACTTCTACTTTAATTTCTTATGAAGGAGGCTTCCCAGTTTATCAAATTAGCCAGTGTTTTTGGAGAAGTTTCTCTCTAATAGTACACCATCTGCCATCACACAGGCAAGAGTATATATTTAAAAATACAAACAATTTCTGCCATTTGTAGATTTGTAGTTTAGTCTTAGTTTGTTGCATGTACAGAGACTCTTTTCAATTTTAATAAAACCATCCTTGCATGCTAATGTACTTCAGCTGTAACATTATCACAACTAAATAATGCAGATATGTTTTAGCAATTAGAACAGTATCACAAAGAAAACAAAAGAGCACAACATACTATATTTCTGATTCAACATAAGAAACCCTGAATGTACTAAAAGTAAAATCTGAGTAAAACATGAAGCTCACCCTGAGATTTGCTAGAGGAAGTCTGCATATCTTTACAATTAACATTTATCCCTGCAGGAGCATGAATGCAGTTTGAAGGTTACATTATGAGACATATTCGATTTAAAGTGGGCATGTTAGTCACGACTGGTTTTAGAGGTCAAGATATACTTCAATTATAACTTCAGTAATTACTGGACTGGTGCAATACAATACTGCATGTTGACTCCCTGCTGATCTCCTCCTTTAATCCCTCTGTTCACAGCCGTCAACAGAACATGGCACACTTTCCTAATTCTCATTCTCTGCCACTGCCGGAAAGGGACCAACGGGGCGAAAATCCAAACATCACAGATATCGCCGAGAGAAAACACAAATTAGCCCCAACAGTTATATTTTCTATTTATGTTCCAGAAATACAGAATGTCTTGTACAGGAGGAAATAACTCACTCAACAGTTTAGAAATCTGATCTGGTGAATGCCTCATTAGCACAGAAGGTTTCACATCACACATAAGCTTTTAATTATACTATAAAACTATTAAGCAGACATACATTGGTGGAAAATTATAAATTAAGAACATCTAATTAAAGCTTATTGAGAAAAATTACAGGCAAAATTGAATTACGGTGAAATTACAATTATGGTTCTTAATTCACTGGAATCTGTCAGAGGTCCTAAAAAGCAGAAGAAGTCCAAAGAACACTTGTATAGGCTTGTTTCTATCGATCTCTTACCTTCAACATCACACCTATGTTTATTAAAGTAGCTTTTGAGGGAATGCCAAATTAACTTTATTCAGCAAAAACACTTAAATATGAACATTTTAAAAATGGTTCTCCATTATTCTCATATCTGTCCACTCAAGTCTTTCTTATAGAACGTGTTGCTAACTTGGAAAAATACACAGGTTCTTGCCTTGAGTCATCAGCTTCATAATCACTAATAGTACATTTTAAACACTTCAGTGACATTTACAGCAACAGTTGCAGTAAAAGAAAAAAAAAACAAACATCCAAGAACAGTTTTGTTAAATGCAACTCATTTAGTGTGAAATGTAAGACAAAATTACACAGTGCACAGAAATACTCTTACTGTAGGATACAGTTTACCTCTTACTGTAGCAGCAGCTGTTGGAGGACACTACTCTCCAGGCAATTTCAGGATGAGTGTTAAACTATGACCCATCTGAAAAGCAAAGTCGCAGCTCGGCTCAGTAAATCCTCTAACAACAACGACACCAAGACAATTTAATACTTGACTTTGCAAATTTTAGAAGGCTAAAGGACATTTGGGAATGGATGAAGATAGAAGTAGTATCAATTGCTATTTGCTGGGATATCATATTTGAAGAGTCATCCTCATATGGTTCAGGTTTTAGAAACGGTACAGCCAGAATGAAGAGGAAAGAGAGAGACTTTACAAACTGCATGCTACTGTAGTTTCAAACCTTCCCATCACTGTTGCAATGTGACCCAAGAGCCTACAACATTAATAACCGAAAAGATTACTTTCTGCAGAAAGTCTAATGAAGTGAAAATGTCCTGGAAGTTGCTGTTGTCCAGACAGCAAGGAATTGTCCCACCAAAGTGTCCTTAAAGCAAGGTGTTGAATCCTTCACCTTCATCAGCCTCGCTGTTGGAGATTGTGCATTGCTAAGCCTAACAAGTAAAGACATCTTCGTATTACAGAAAGCCAAATTAAACATTTAAATACTAATAGCAAACCATAAAATCTGAGTGCAATTAGGGCAGTGTCAACCTACATTCGCCCTAAAATAATCTAAAACAACAGACTCTTGATAACTAAAAAGTGCAGTATATCCCAGCACATATACACACAGGCATTAAGAATAACCTAAGGGGAGTTTAGGTTTTAATTGCTGACACTATAGCTTCTGGCTCTCTGAACCAAATGTGTCCCCTTGCAGGATACATAATCCATTATCATAAATCAGATGCGCCAACACAGACAGGTGCTGCATGAATAATTAAAGGTCGGCACATTAGCACTTGTGTGGAGGTATGTGTTTGAGACGACGTCATTGAACAGACTAAAAGCACCACAAAACCATTCCATCCACATTAAACAGCTTAATGCTTTGCACTACAGACGGAAATGATATACAACTTAGAGAGAGGAGACCAGCCTCACCGTCCTCCCCCTCTGAATGTAACCAAAATAGAGAGATCTGAAAGGAGAGCAGTATCCGTGGGATAGACACAGCTTGGAGCAGTGTTCGTCCTCTGCTCTGCGGTTCTATCTCTAGTGGTTGAGCTGGTACCCCTGTCTGAACCTGAGAGGGTGAGCCAGGTTAGTCCGACTCTGTAATGGAGAGTCCAGAGAGCTCGAGGCAGAGCAAGCAAAAGGTCTACTCAAGCAAGCAGGTTTTAGGTCTACAGATCTCCATTCTAACATTAATTACACTTGAGGCAAATTCATTTGGATTTCTGCCCAGTGAGAGATAAGCTTTTAGTGCGGACAAGGAAAGAGAGAAGCCTGAAAGGGAGGAGAGATACTCTTGATGCTGCCCTATTTGGCTCTGCATTAGTTCTTTTATCACAGAAAGTTTGGTGGCCTGTAATGCCACGTGTGTGGAATTCAAGCAAGCCGCACTTCACTTCACGTGGGAGAATCTGCAGGACTGTCTGACAGAGCAGCTTGATTCTCACAATTACAGAAGAAAATTTGAATTAAAGTGCTATGGTGAATTCTTTTAGTTTAGAATTTATTTTACTGGCATTATTTTTATTTTTAGTTGACTTCTCACTTAGTCAGTCAACAAATATGGATCAACTGATTTATTTTATTGATTAATACCAAATTAAAATTTTTCCTCTAATTGAATCTTTCACTGAAGGTCAGACAACACAAGCAAAATGAACATGTTTCTTTGGCCTTTTGGGAAACTGATAGGCTTTTTACTTCGTTCTCTAACAGTGGATAGACAAAATGATTAATCAGTGAACTATAAAATAATCAACTACATACTTACCACAATCTTTCTTTGAAGCTCTAGTGCACTGACAGATTTCTTTTCTAAAAGGACTTACAAACAACAATCACTTAAAAAATATACATCACATTTATTTGTACTGACACCAAAAGTCCGTACAGAGTCTTTCTCTATTGATGTATTTGGGCACTACAAGCCAGTACCTGTTTCCTACTTCCATACATCCAACAGTCAACAAACTGCATCACCAAGCATTGCTTAATCACTACCGAAAAAACAGAGTTTGACATAGCTGACACACACCACTGTGTTTTTTCTCTAAAGGTAACACAATGTACAAAAAGCAAGTCTGGAAATAGTAAGATTCTTAGTTCCATAAAAAACTTTTTTCTCCTCAATGTGTGAATAAGAAAACAATGCACTTATCTCTGCTGAGCTTCTGCTGCATTGCTTGTTAGGCAGCCAAGGGGTAAATTGATGCAGATAAGTAATGAAAAGAAACAGACCGGCTGATCCCTGTATTACTACCACAGCAGCTTTCAAGGAATTGTTCATGCTCTGTAGAACCACAGAGCTGTAGGAGCCGTCTGGAAGTGGTTAGATGCCAGTCAATGAGAGGAACACATGATGTCAAAATAAATGATTAAACAAATCTTTCCACACAATGTACACTACAGTACAACACTACTGTGATGTTGGAAAGAACTGTGCAAATCAAATGTCCGGTGCCTCGAAAAATAAACAGTGAACTGAAAAGAATGAACTCTGAAGAGCTGCATGTTAACTGGCAGACTCAACCCCCTTTGGCAGGCCTCAGGGCCCTTGGGTTGGGTAAGGCCAAAGCAAGCAGGCAGTCAGAGGAAATAAGGGAGCGGAAGACCGGCGACTCCCTCCATGAAAATGAGGATGGCACAGAGGCCTCACCAGGAAGCTGAAGGCACCAGAAGAACCAGGAGTAGAGCGGTCCATTCTAGGCTTTGTGGCAGGCAGTGCACTGAGCACTGGTTGCTTTTTGCTCGAACGCCTAAGAGAAGGGAGGGAAGGGGAGAACAGACAGTAATGAAGAAATCAAATGTCCTAAAGAAAATGCTGGATACTGCATTCATTTTAATGCTAAATTAGGCCATTGAGTTTTTTCATTGGACTGGGTTGAAGGAGTTTTATATTTTTTTATTTCTAAAGGAAAAGAAGTCAATGAAGGAAAAATGGACATGAGGACAAAGTCAGCAATCCATTCCGCTGAAAAGCCGGTCACTCAAGTCTCACACAGAACTGCAAACTTTGTCGTCCTCTTGCTTGGAAGATAATTGGCTGTGCAAGAGTAGGAAGGTTTGTGTGGGCGAGGTAATTAAAACTGTATTAGCCAAAGAAAGCTTGGCTTGCACAACAGCTGTGGTGACTCAATTAAGGGCAGAACATAAGAAAAAGCAGGCTGTGCATAGAGATTGGATTTCAGAAGTCAAGTAATGAAGTGTGTGGCTGGGAGGGGAGGCAACTACCTAGCTTTGGGCTTACCAGAGGATGTGACAACTCGAATTTGGGAGCTGACCGCTCCCTCTCCACCTTCGCTGAGGGCCCGCACTTCAATGATATAGGTGCCTCCTTCCGGCAGTGAGAGCATGGTGGAAGGGTTAATGGTTCTCGTCACCTGGTTGTGGCCTCTCCCCTCCTGTTTTAGTAACACCTGCAGGACATGTGCATATAGCCAGTGTAGAATATGTTGCAGCTGGAGTGCTTCAAAAGCTTTTATTAGCATGGATACCTTTTACAAAAGATGGGCTGTGCTAACTGTGTTAGCATCAGCAGTTTTACAAAACCAATTTGCAGATATGTTGACACTTTTTCTAATAATGCAATAAAAAGTGAAATCTGTGATGTGTTAATTCACTTGAATCTTTCTTTGACAAAAAGTACAAAGAAAGATTTGCAGTGTTTTCACTAACCAACTTAATTACAAATTAAAAGTTTATTAGCTGCACTCGAAACAAAGTTGAAACAGAAGCATTTAATGGCACCTTTTTGTTGTTTGGGATACTACATGCTGAAGTTTTCCAGCGGAATATTTGAATTCCTGCTGAAGTTTGGCACAAGGATGGTCAGCCACCATCCACCTGTGCTTTGGCTCCTTTTATACCCAACCACGATACAGTCACCTGTCACCAATTAACCTGCTCCTTTTCAAATAATAACATTATAAACATTTTATGAACATTTCAGCCGTATTACGGCTCTGTCCCAGCTTTCTTTCGGTGTGCTGCAGGCACCAAACAACAAATGTGCTTATATTTACAGAAAACACTGAAATCGTGTTGCTGTGATCAGTAACATCATGCAGAACTATTATAACTAGCTTCACAACCCTTTATTTTCATTCATATTTGCTTGTGTCTTAAGAACATGACTGCAGTAATGGGTACTTACCATGTACCCGATTACATCAGATTCATTGTCCTTCGCCTTCACTGGGTCCCAGCTTAAAGACACATTATTGCCTTCTTGAATCCACATGACGTTTGCCGGTGGCTGAGCAGGAGCTTAAGAAGAAAACACAACACACAAGAGCAAATTCAAACACATCTTTAAGCTTAGGTTTCAAGCAACTATACTTTTTAAAGAAGATTTAGAGCAAGCCTAACAGGTAAGCTCCAAATATAGCATAGCATGATTAGTATCAGTACTGTACTCACGGGTTTTCCTGGTTTTCACTGTGACAGCAGCACTGGCAGGACCATAGCCAATGCTGTTGAAGGCTTTTACTGTGATGCGATACAGACTGTTCCCTTCTAGTCCTGTCAAGACCATGGATGTCTCATTTTTTACAGTTCTTTGTTTCATTCCTGACTCTTCCTGCTCCATGTCTTTCCAGTAGCTGACCTTTTCAGAGAAATTAACAATTTTGAAAAAACACAACACTATTAATGTATTAGTGTGCACATAAACACACGCAAGCAAATTATCTGTCAAACCTCATATCCCCTTGGTCTTCCAGGTTCAGGACTGGGTGGTTTCCAAGTGACCCTAATGTCCGACGAAGAAATGCTGTAAACCTTCACATCAGACGGTGCCTCCCTCGGCTCTGTGAAACAAGTCACAATTCATCATAAAATCTCAAAAACAGTTCATGTGCTTTTTAAATCTATGCAACCAAAAATGTTAGCTCACCCCCCTCAGCAGAGTGGATGACGACGACATCGCTGAATGGCCCATCTCCCTTATTGTTGTACACACCAACTTTAACTTCAAAAGGGGTAAGAGGAGGGAAAGTCTCGTCTCTGTATTTGTACGTCGTGGAGTCTGCTGACGTCACCATCTTCTCCTTCCAGCCTCTGGTTCCGTTGGCACGAAACGCAACAATATACCCGAAGCCCTCACCGTTTTGGAACTCCTCAGACACAGGCTGAAAACATGAGAACGAAAGAAACAAGTGTTTTTCGCACTGTGAATCTGTGCGCAAAGCTGCTGTACCAGTACCTAAGATCCATAACTCAAGGTGCATTGTCTGCACATTTTCCAATTTGAAAAACCTCTTCTGTGCAAGCAAAGGTTTCACTGATTCAAACATAACTTCTTCAGTTATTGTGGCCTGTACAGTATAAACCAGCTTTCAGTTTCCTACCCGTTTACTGTAACTGTCTGCCTGTATTAATGAAGATGCAGTCAGTGCTGAGTAATAGAAACAAATCATATCTGACTCAGTTGTGCATATTATGCAGCTATTCATCTTTCCATGTTTGACAGGAGGATTTTTGAGTCACAGATTTGGTGTGCTAGGTTTAATGCCTAAACATGTTTTTTTTCTGAAGTGGTGAAACTGGGGGCTGTCTTCCACACCTGCTCCATGCTTAATCAAATCAAATGCCAATTTATTAAGTGAGCTAGAATTTAATTAAAATATGAGCTTCAGGGATTAAATCTTTGGGTAAATTTAATAAATGACAAACACCTGTACACCTGTTTTGGCAACAAGTCTGCTGCTCTCTCTGTAATGCGTTGATTTGCATAGGATTCAAAGTAATATTGTCCCCTGAAGGCATCGCCTAAATTAGCAATCTAGAGTCTACAGAGGGAATGGTGGTGGATGGAAACGTAGTTCACATTTCATTCAACAACCACCAATCACCATGACTGCCTAATTACAGGGATGATCTGTGAAAATGAATTAGCTTCAATTAAAGTTATTACGAGAGTTGGCAGTGCTTTTAAAAAGATGGCAATGGATATAAGTCTTTTAAAAACAATTTTAGCAAATTAGCAAGTTATGTCTAGCAACACGTTTTTGGAAATTGAGATTGTCACAGATAAGTGTGGACACTGTACGAGAGGACCGATATAACTGAGGGAAGTCTTGTGGATGAAATTGTGAGGCCTGCTGGGCTCAGTGATGGTGACTGTGGGGGCATCACTAATAGCCCTCCCAATGGCTCCCTGAGAAAAAGCAGTCTCTCACCGTCGACTCTAATGAGATGGCTGAATGAAGCTGCAGAGAGTGTTTAGTCATTCATCCTGCTTAATAACCCTGCCCACCATGGCTGTCCAGACTCTGACAACTCTCCGCAGATGATCGGAGAGGCAGAACTGCCATGCACTCACATGCCTCGACTGCCAAAAAGGGCTAACATTCCTGCTCCATCTCCTTTAATATCCATCTCCATTGATCACTGACAGAGTCCTGATTTATTTCCAAAAGCATTTAGCACAAAAATAGGGCAGAGCTGAAACAACTTAAAATGGTACCCAAGTACCAAAGGAGTACACTGCATCTATGAGAGGAGCCATTCAACATTGTCCTGTGCCATCTTGAAAACTGACAGACTTATTGATGGGAGCAAATCTTGTATCCCACATTGAGCAGAAGAAGCATAATTTTTTTTTACTGCTAAGTACTTTCATTTTTAACTTCTACACACTCAGAAGTCAATTGATCTGATCCGTCTGTGTCCCGAACTGATCTAATGGAAAAATATATGCATAAAAACAAATGAGCAGACTCAATAATGTTCATATACAGTCTTTATGCTGAGCAAGTTGCTGAAGAAATAAATTGTTCCAGTCATGAAGTTTCATCAAGCAAATCACTGTGTAATTACGCAAATGTATGCATGTCCTGAGAGTACTCTTTATCAGCATTTTATATCTAACCAAGCACCAATCATGGTTTTGTGTTACTTTAAGCATGTCTTGATTGTTCTTCCAGCATGGGGTCCTGCATTTATTTATAAGAAGGTCATCACAGTGTTATGCTAGCCAAGCTAATGACACTCTTGAGTTATAAATAGAAGATGGTCTACAAACAAACACCATCCCATCTGGAATGGACATTATCCCCCATAATGTGCCACTAAGGTGCACTTCTCCTCATGTGAAGGTTATCTTCCCAGTGGCAGTTGGGCTCCCATACTTAATAACTACAAGAATAACTGTCAGTTGCTTCCACATCTGTTCACTGTTCCCCTGTTAATATATCGTTCAACTGATCTCAATTGCAAATTCTCAGCTTTGCTCTTATTAATTCTGTACATGCTGTGGCCTGAATCTGGCTCAGAGCCAAGCTATCCACTTGGAAGCAGGCCACACTAATAACCTCTTTACTTGGTGTGAGATTTATTACATTTTCTACAACCATTGTCAAGATTGAGATTACAAACAGATATTCATAAACATCCTTGAATTTATTGGGAACGACTCTGAGATTCAAGGTTAATCATCATTATGCGTCTCTGATGGGACCAAATTTAAAATTCACTACATCTTAATCACTTGCCCGGCTGATGCAGCTCTGTGTAATACACGGCCCAGCTGGCCTTTTGAGCTTTGTCAGCAGATTTTCCAGTTGTGACCAAGTTATGCCCTCAAACTTTAAGACCCAGGGTGATTAAACAAATTTCTAACACAATAAAGTAGGAAGTTTAAAATTCAGTGAGCCATCGTGCGGAGGCTGAGCTTGGTCCTGCTGGTAATGAAACTGTCAACAGCTAACAATACCCACACGCTCTATAAACTGGACGAGATGAGCTAAAGAGTTTTGTCTTAGTAAAAATTAACTCAACATATTTTCATGTATTCATTTTAGCAACATCTCCAACTATTTAAGTGGAAAATGTTTTCATATTTTTAACTCAAGCAGGTGCTTCCTTTTTACAATAACCACTTCAACCTTTGGTCTCGTGGAAAATGATGCTGCCCCAATGAGCTGAAGCACTTTCCCTTATACAGTAAGTGGGTTCTTTCATGAGAGCAGGTAAAGCAAATTTAACCTGTTCAAACCCTCAAATGTAGAGTTAAAAGCAAGCCAAATAAAAATGTGCAGAACATTGCAGCAGATGGGTTTACTGTGTGTCCCCTGTGAAATGGAAAAAGGTCACTTTGACCTAATGATGGGTGCTCACCTGAGCCCTCTCACAACTCAGACACAGACAACCACCTTTGTGTTATTGCACTGGACACAGTATAATGTGCATCTCTCTCTGTTTTCTACCAGAAGGGTCATGGCTCTCTGGGATCTCGCTGCATCCACACCTGGGTTATTTAACCTTTGACTCTACAGCTGTGCTGCTGACAAGTTTGTTGCTGAAAAAGACTTCTACGCTAGCAATGTTACAGCATTAAAGAATGTGCACTCTCCTTTTTCTTAGCTAAATACTGTAACTCCTGATCAAGCACGCTTGTCAGACTTAGAACAATCATTCAGCAATACATTAAGACACTGCACACTGTAACTACTTTAATTAAATTAAAGCTTGTATCAAACACTAAGCTCTGCTGCGGCAAATGAAACAATTTAGAAAGTTGCGGTTTAACATTTCTTTTGAAAATATGCCTCTTTTACTCTGTCCCAATATATTATTTATGGAAAGACCTACTGCGTTTTTAGGAAAGTGGAGCATTTTAGCAACAGGGTAAAAGTGGTCAGAGTTTGGATGAACCTCCATTCTCAACTCTGTTCTTTCAAATCAGCAAATCCCTCAATACGTCTGCTGTCTCGCATTTTAAGAACATCTCGTGACTCCTTTTCTCACTTCAACTGCTGAAACTTTCCAGTATGTTTTAATTAGATCCCACTTTGATGGGATTCTGGGAATAGGATGACAAGCAAACGCAGGTCCCCTGAACACACAGTGAAACTGCAGCTACTCATCGTATCTCACCTCAAGTGAACGCAACTGACTGTAAAGTAATGCAATCATCTGTATATCTTAAAATCATTAGACCATTTCCTTCAAGTTTGGGAACCACAGGGGGGTAGCACAGCCCCTCAAACATGCTTAATGCCTGACAAGTATTCCCAGGCAACAAGAAGTGAACAATTTTAATGAATGGCACATGGAGTAAAAATGTCTACATGATCATTACGTCACATTCAAATGCAGAATTTATTATTTGGTAACAGTTAGATTCCTGAGTGAACAGAGGCAAAGCTGCAGTTTCAGTACAGATGTTTAAAGTTAACTTTGTTTCAGTGGTTTGTTCAATCCTATAATTGGTTCTAATATTCTTACCTCAGAGTTCAGAAATGTTCCGTGGGGAGGTAATGATAAATTCCTTTAATATACAGATTAATTATCACCTTCTTAATCACAGTGAAATATACTTTATCTTAAATGATTAATATTTACACTGCATAGGTTGCATTCTGCGCTCAGTACTGCAAGCGCTGCTTTGTTTCAGAGGGTCACAAGCGAGGTAGGTTAGCAAATACTGCCTTGTTGGATCAATATGTTAATTTGCAAAAAAAACAAACAAACTAATAAATCACATAATGAATAATCAGCATTTATGTTTATTATGTTTATGATTGTGAGAATGTAAATCTGCTTAAAGTGTGTTTTTTTTTTCTTAATACATGAAATCATCATTTAAAAACTGCTTTTGTATTTACTTGCAATATCTTTGTGCAATAATAAAATTTGTTTCATTTAAGTGTGACAAATGTGCACAAAGACAGCACTGTGTACTGGCTGTCTCATTAACTACAGATTATTTTAAAGTAATTATTTCTTGAGCATCTCCTCTAAAACACTGCAGCATATTTAGTACTTTGCTTTTGAGGTTGTGCAGAGGTCATAAGGTTTGTTTAAATAATGCAACCCAGCCATGGACTTTACCAGAAAACAGAACAGTCTTATAACTATTAATTATTTCTTTTACAGGGTCTCTTTCATAATGGCAATTATTATCACAAATAAGCACCTTTAGCACTGCAAAATGTTGAGCTAATCAACAGTACTGACTGAAATAGCACTGATTTTTGCATTCGAATTACGTTAGAGGTGGTAAAGTTTCCATTCAAACTTAGAATAGTAATTGTAATTTGAATTCCAGTTCAATTAAGGAATGACCTGTGGCAGATCTATTCGTATTATCTATTAGATCTAGTATATTGAATTTCAGCAACCTCAAAGGCATCTCTTATGTTGCATGTAGATACACAGCATATCACAATTATATCATTGCAAGGTATTGCAAGACAGAGGAGAAAACTGTGATGATTGTTTTTAAGTAAAAGCTTCCACAAACCCGTTTATTCAACAGAAATTGGTGTTTGCTTAATTGAAACACCAGACCCACTGTAACGTTTGTGTTTTTTTGCACGTGTTGTCATGCTCGTGCTACAGTACCTACCTCCCACGAGATGACCAGTTCGTGCCTCCGGCCATTCCCTCCACTGACGTTTGCTGGTGCCACTGACGGGACTGTGTGAAGCAGAAAATGTTACCGCTGCATCACTGACCCACCACTACACCCTCACACTCAAAAATGTTCATGAAAACTGAAGAGGGGAAGAAAATACAGAAAAAAAAATACTCCCTAACCTTCTCTTCACCTTTGACCACATACAGTAACTATGAGCTAAATCAAGAACAATAATTGTAAAGTTTATTATAAAGATTTTATGAGTCATCTGAAAATAAAATACTGTTTCAGAGACGTGTTTATTGTGTTGTGTTACTGTATGCATAAAAAAACTGTCAAACATAATGGGTTTGCTCTAGTGTTTTGAATTTTGAACCACTCTGTTGACATTTGGATTGTGGATTTTAACATTGAGGATGGATAACGACAACTGTGTTAGAGAGAGTAATTAGTTTATTAATTATACTGAAGAGATAGGGCAGAATAAATAAGCCACTTCCAAATGACCACTGACCTTTGTAATTATTACATTTTACAGACGAGAAATGAGTAGTTGGTGAAGCAGCACCCTTATTTCAGATTAAGTGAATTTTTGCTTGCCATAAATAGTGTATTGTGCTGTGTCTTTGCCTCGGGGCAATAAAGGACTGGTGGCTTTAGCAGAAACACTAAAGTTGTTGAAATTCATGTAAGCAGCTTATTTTCAACTTCTTACCCAATTAAAATTGAGAACATTAACAATGGGAATATGACATGGTCATGTAGTGGTGTGTGGGGGCACAAGCTAAGCTCTCTAGCAACAATAAATCATCAGCTGGAAGTTGAACTGAGCACATCAGTTCGAGGGTGATTACCGATGTCTGTCAAACTATGACTTGAATGTAGTACAGTATATATATATATATACAGCACTGATGATTTCCAGGATTTACCTGCTTCTTTAGTCCTGACCGCTCTTGAAGGTGCACTGGGATCTCCGGTTCCAATTGCATTGGAGGCTACCACCCTAAACTCATATTCCACCCAGGGGTTGAGCTCCACAGCAATGGCCGACTCCATGTCCCCTGTGACTGGATCTGGATCTGCACACAAGCGCCACATCACTGTGAATCTACTTTTGTTCATTTTATTTACAGTATGCAACATATAGTGCCATAAGTACCAGTTCTCAGCCTTAAGATTGTTTGATGGATTCATATTGAGTAAGCAGAGCAGAATCACAGACCTTTAAATCCAAACTTTACTCTACAAAGAGCAACGCAGTAGTAAAATGCTAAATGTTAACCAGAAGGATTGTATGGCTGAACTTTGCTGGCTCCTGATGTCAATCAAGTAACTGAGCAGGCGTTGCGCTGCGTAAGACTGAAACAAGCAAGAGAGGCCTCAACATACTGAGGTCAACATACTGTTGACTTTAGATGTGTTAACTTTGTGCACCCTGGAATCGAGCGATACGTCCTATACAGTGTGCATTTGTGTATAAAAGCTGAGAAAAGCACTTTATTTGCAGTCATTGTTTCATTTCATATCCAATGTGCTTGAGGCAAAATCATAATATACCGCTGCCTTTGTTCTTATAGACTGCACAGAATGGCACCATACCTCTTCCCTCTGCACCTTCATTTCTTCAGGGCTATTGTAATCAAGCTTTGTCAATATTGATCATGCAACAACAAACAAACATTGACTGAAAGCATATCCATGTCACAAATGAACCAGAGGTCTCTCTGTGCTAACTGAAGCAACGTTCAGTGAAGCAGTGGAGCTTACATTCTTATCATCCAAACCAGCTCACAATGAGGACACTCTGTCAAGCAAGCTGCTCTTCAAACATGAGCTGATAATTCTGTTTGCAAGGAGTGGGAGCTAATAGCCCAATCCCCTTTATGCTAATCTTAACAAGTTCAACACTGACAATACATCGCAGAGTACTAATTGTGCTTTATAGAATTAAATGTGGTTGAACAGACAAGATGTGAGGAGTGTATACAAAATATGATTTATGTATCTATGGGGATGGATCATTATCACACCTTAAACTCTGCCTTTATTATGACATGCCATGTTAAGATGGATTACACAAAAAGCTTTGCAAGTCTTCATCCTTTAATTCTAACTGATAGTAAATGATGGTTTTTCTCTCAAGGTGCAGAAAGTGAATTTTTAAAGAAAGTGAAAGTGAATGTATATTAAATGAACACGGATAAGTCTTATACTTCATGCACAAAAGGTCAATTTCCCACTAACCATTGATAGGACACAATAAAATTTAAACCAATTAGATCTGATACAAATGACTATATGCTAAGCTCTTCTGAACAAGTTCCAATATGAAACTGCAGAGAACTTCTTAAATAGGCAACTGAGAAGAGATTTAAGAATGTTAAGAATTGGGTCCTTGTACTTTATCCATAAAGCTCTAGATGGTTTAAAAGTCTGATTGTTTTAATATATAAAGCTCTCTTTATCAGTAACTTCACTGTAGTTGGTCGGGCTGATTCACCGTCTCTGCACATGGTCTCGGGCAGGATTAAGACCTACTGTATGTATATGGCTCCACATACACCTTCCAGATTTACATCCTGTGATTTGCTCCTTATCGATTACCTGTTTTGACAGTTTGCCAGCCTAACGAAAATGGGCTGCGGGCTTGCACATTATAGGTGCTGATAGGGCTGTGGTTATCTAGGCCACGAGTCCAGGAGAGGGTGGCTGTTGTGTCTGTGATCTCCTCCACTATCACCACTCCAGGGGGCCCAGGAGGACCTGATGAAGAGAAGGTTAGGAGACACATATTAAAGTACACGTCTGGATGGATAAACCACTAATGCTTCAAAACATGTCACGATTAAAGGGAAGTAAAGCTGATCCATTATGCCATGTCCCAATCACGCACCGTTGCTATTCGATACAGTGGTGGATACAACAATGCAAGGATTAAGAAGGACGTGTGGCTATATGCATGGTGCACATACAGTACAAGATAAATTCCCTGTTGTAATATTTGCACAAACAGACAAGAACACAACATGCTACACAGAACTGGGATTCAGACTGACACAAATCTGCTGCCAAGCATTTCATGCTGATTAAGGGATACTGAAGCTTTCTTTTACAGGCTTTTGTAGACATTTTTCTGGCTCTGCTGAACATGACTGTGTGCTAGACCTTCCTGTGTTTTAATGCTGCTTAACATATGTTTACCTTAGTCTTCAGAAGTAAATGTAATCTGCAAGTGTAGCAAACGTCTAAGGACTCTAGGGGGAACAGCTGTAAATGAAAAGCTGGCAGCTGGTGAGCTCAATGAAAACCAGTGTACCATGTCCATAAAAAAGTGCCCATTAGAAGGTTGCACTAGAAAGTGCATTTGCTGGACATTAAGATGCAGTTTATGTCACTGTAGAACCTCAACATCATCACATAAGCTCTTTCCTGTATTACTGCTTAATTTTAAACAATCCTTACCAATACTATGGTGGACATGGGTGATATGGGAATCAATGTCACAATATCAGCACAAACATTCTGATATCTGTAATAATGCATAGCAAAATCACATGAAATTATCAAAAGCAAAATCAGAATCACCTACATTTTTATATATATACACAACACTAATACCATCTCTAGCCATGTTTCAGACCAGTCCACTGCAGTCTGTCAATACAAGTCCACTGATAATATTAAATTAGTGCCCAATTGTAGAATTTACAATCATTAAGAAAACCAAATTTGATTTTGTTACAGTTGTTATGATAGATCGGCTGTTCACAATAACCTCTCCTCAGGTGATGAAGCATGGATAAAGGATCATACACTAAATTTAAGTACCATAGCTTTAAAGAAAGCATACAGCATATTCGTACTGTCACAAGACCATCAAAAAACAGACGACAAGCTCCTTGGAAAATAACTGTTATGTTAAATTATCAGTTAAACTGCCACAGAGTCTGATCACTACACATTTCATACAATCTGTTTAACGGTGCATATTAAACATGCTGATGCAGGCAGACCGTCTGTCCGGTGCTCACAGTAGCCATAAAAACATTTGTCAAGATGATCAAAAGGGGCCAATAATGTGAGAGTAGTCATTGTGTAATTGTCGCCACTTGGAGAAAATTTCTAATGACTGATTTAATTAACCAACTTTCCAGATCTGCTGCAGTGGTAACAAATTGGCAGATCATTTTCTAACTTCTCAGAAAGTATTAATGGTTTCACAGCATTACGGACAGATTTAAAGGATAGGTTCACAAATTTTTAATTAAAACAATACTGGTGAATTTTAACAGTGAGACCATTTTTGCTTATTGCAATTATTCCTCATAGTCATCTATAGGCTGTTCATGTCCTGGACTAAGGACTTTCAAAGTATAATTCAACATAACAAAAATGTCTTTTTTGATACACAGTATATACGTAGGTGAACTGACAGATACCAATCTCACCTCGTACAAGAAGTTCAGCCTCAGTAAATACTGTGTCGGCACTGGTCTGAGCCCGGCACCCATACTTCCCAGCATGCTTCAACAAAATGCTCCTTATCATCAGATCCACTGTTGAAGACTGCTGCAGTCGGGGAGGGAAAACATAAAAATGTTAGGTATTAAGCCAGTCTAAATGCACTTAAATGAGAAAGTGTGATTCCTTTACATCTTGTAGAGGCTCATGTGGCTTGAGAGATTCCTGTTTAATTCAGGTCCTTGCTTGCTGCTACATTCTTCAGCTACTTGTATTTTTTCTGTGTTGAAATGAGAAATGCCTGGGGCTAGTCTGAGAATAATTCAAGGTCTACAGGCAGCTGTTTAGCACGAAACCTGATTAAAATTACACACCATGCTTCAGCCAGGGATCTGTTGTGCCTGTAAAGAATTGTCACCGTAAATACTTTGTCTCCAGAGCATATGTAATAGCCGAGGACACATCAGACCAGATGTGATTTTAACATCCAATGTTGATAAAGGAATAGAAACAAACAGTACTCCTTGCTCTCTAGCAATTTTATCATTTAATTTTATTAGTTAATTTTTACTTATTTGGTATTATGTAAAGCAGAATGTATTTTGTAAGAATAAAAAACTACAATTTTTCTTGAAACATTTAGCAACATTAGGCTTCAAACTGGTCACACAGTATTTACTGTAAAGTAATATCTCTCTCTCTAACTCTCTATATTGTATAATCTTCTGTTTATTCATACAAATGATGCATCTATAGAAATCTTCTGTATCCGATTCTCGGTTTACTACAACTAGCTCATATGTACTGCTATGAGGAATTAGCAAAAACAAGCTAAAACAGGTATACTGTAACTTCACGTTAGAAGTAGAACTTGGAGGCTAGAAAACAAAAACAAAAAAGTTATAAAGGTGAAGGTGAAATGACAAAGTTAACAATGCAACTCTGTTTTGAAGGAAGGAAAAGGTTAAATGTCTCTTTATATTTTTGTTTTGCTCAGACTTTTTTTCAAAGCCATAATTTGAAGAGAAAGATGTTACATGTCTACAAAATCAATCACAGAGTCAGAAATATTGTCCATTTTTCTCCTTCACCTTTTCCCCAAACTAATCATTGCTGACCTGACTGAACTCTATTATTGCCTAAAACCAATATGAATCAGTATCTATTTGTTTTCATTTTCACAAAGATATCATTTCACTGATGCACTTTGATATACAGATTCACTGACCTTAGATGGATAGATGAAAGTTACTTAGTCTTAGGTTTGCTCTTACTCTCACTCTTACTGTTTGGATGTATTCAAAGTGACCGCCATCCTGCTGAAAGTTGATTGGTTTCTGGTTGAAGAACCACTGGAAAGCCACATCCAGCGATGTGTCATGCGTTGCCTTGCAGCTCAGCACCACGCTCTCCCCCACGGTCACCTCCACTCTGGCCGGGCTAAGCTCCACACGCATGGCCTCTGGAAGCACAAAGCTGCTGCACTGTCACCTCAGGCTAACCCAAAGCTAGTGTCAAGCGACTGCAACTGAGAGTGACATCACCGCTAGAGCAAACAACTTACCTTTGTCAAATATCCTGCTCGGCTCTGATACAGACTATGTACATTGTGAGACAGAGGTCTTTACACTGTTAAAAGTATCTCCCTGTAATATGATTCTTGAATGTGGGGTCCCTTGGTTCAGTTAAGCAAGCACAGTAGATTTCTGGCACCCATGCAAAGGTGTGTGTGTGTGTGTGGGGGGGGGGGTTCTGCACGTTGGGGACTGTTTACTGGTGGTTGACTTGGACTAATTTGGCAGAAAATAAAGGCCCCCAGGGCATCACTTACCTTTTACCCACAGTATGGCAGTCAGCTCTGCCGAGCCCAACTGATTCTCTGCCCGGCACACATAGTTTCCCTCATCTGCCCGGCTGGAGTTAACAATTCTCAGAGTGTTGTTCCGTAACAACATGATTCTGTGAGAAAGAAAAAATCAATACTGGTATGAGAAACTAATTCACGTATGAACAGCTGCACTAGAAGTTCAGACATGAGGTTACATGCTTGTGGTTGTATCTTGTTACAAGAATAGCAATATTCACACAGGATAATAATAGAAGTGCTTATGAAATAACTGAAATTATCATCCACTACAGATTCTAGAGGGAAATATAAGTAAAATTTAGTTTACTGATAAGTGACCGTCACAAAATGCATCTATTAGGAGTAAAAGTTAAGTGGACCAAGAAGTCTAGAATAGTGTTCAGACTGCAGATGTTTGAGCTTCAACAAGGAAACAAAGATCAACAATTTAAATGTGTTAATGAATCCGTTTTGTAGATACCACTGAACAGCCCTCTCTTGAACAGCATTAAAGCACAGATGCTACTAAAGATACAGATTAAAGTAGTGGGTAATTTTCAGTACAAGAAAAACATCACATCAAAGATGTCAAGAACAAAGAAACAGTATTTCTGTGACTCTCAATCTGGATACACTACAGATTGATGCACTAGATCTGATTTTGTGCCTTTGAAAGAACATAATAGGCTGCCCGCTGATTTAAGTACAATATAAAATATAAAATTCATTAAAGGATAATTTCACATTTTGTGGATAAAACTACACAAAATGAACAAAATAGATATTCTTTGTTCCGCTGCATCAATATTTCCCTAAATCTAAATTAACGACGCATTCATCATACACGGCACTGAATCCACCTGACAGACCCTGCAGTAAATACTGCTGCATTCAATGAATGTTGTCAAGATGTGCATACTAGGGAGCTGTCATCCTGGGAAACACAAATGTAATAGAAAGAACATACCACTGCACCTGCATTCATAAGCAGCCCCTTATCCAGCCAAAGGACACTAGCAATGCAGTATTAGCATTTCACTCTGACTTGTAAATAACAGCTGGAGTATTACGCTTAGTGCTTGACATTGCATAGTATATGGTGTAACTGTTTCCAACAACAGCCAAAGCAGGTGTGTGAACAGATGGCTATAGACCAGGAATCATGTGAAAGTATAGTATGAATTATGTTGAGGCACTGCACTCTCCCGAGTGTCCAGCGCAAATCCATTTTATTCATAATATAAATGTACCACATTTGATTTCAGCATGCTCTACAGAGGTGGGGATGAACATTTACATAGTTATTTTTTATTCGAAAATCAAACAATCATAAGGCTTTTGGGGGCAGGGAGTCTTTCATCTTTTAATTTAATTCATATTGTTTGGCATTTATATTTACAACACTAAGCTGTTTCATCATGGGAAAGGTGATTGGAATTGGCAAACAGATACTCATGAAGGCGTGACAAAATCTTGCCACACAGACATTTCAGGAGCAATCTGCAGCCAGGAGACATTTTTCAAATTAGGGAGGAAATTCGCATCCGACAAGGACACTGAGTCAGAAAGGACAAGATAGGGACTGCTGGGTATCCAAAATATGCAATCGATTCAACCTTAGGAAAAATAAAGAAAACTACAGATCACAACAAAACTGTAACATTTGAAAATATTGATTTTTAATATGAAGCAAGGTGAAAGAAGAAGAAGTGAAATCAAAGAGACTGGTATATAATACTCATTTAAATATGAAATCAGTAATGTAAAAAAAAAAAAAAATGCACCTACAGTCTCACATAAAGAGTCTGGGGCTTTCAATTGAGTCTGCCATGTACTTTCAAACTAATGGGATTAATACTTTCTTTTTAAGAGACAAAGACCCTAAACATTAGCGGAAATCCATGTTAATTACAAACCTTCATTAAGTCAGCACAGCTGTCAATGCCAGATAAACGTGAAGCGGTTTCGATTCCTCCGCTGTTCTAAGAATAGAACGTCTCTCCATCCGTGAACTCTTTACTTTACAATAGATAATGACAGAAAATCCTTTCAGAAGTCACCCTGGTCAGGACCTCCTCTTGTTTGTTTCAGCGTTTTCCAGATAGAAATCACCCTTTCAAAAGGTTGATCTCCAATTGAGCAGTGACCCCTCCCTAAACACGCTATTATTCTGCTCATTATTTCACTACTGTTGCAACAAACTGGTTTGGATTCTAAAAGCACTGTGCACAGCAGTTTAAGAGGAATGCCTGATTCCTCGTAGTTTTTTTTTTCAGATTATGAAGAAACTATATACTGCTCATATATCATAAAGTGCCAGCACTTAATAGTGAATAATAAATCGCCCTGGGAAGGATTAACTAACTGCTCTGCCAATATTTTCTGTAAACAATTTTCTGCTCTCTTAAGACATGACTATCTGAAGTCAGATAAAACTAGATCAAGGTGTTCGAAACGTTATGAATCTCCCCTGTGGTATACGCCAACAACACTGAAAAAAAGATTTGCAAGGGTTTGACAAATACCTCAAAGGCTTTATCAGATCCAGACAAGTCAGGGTCATTAATCACCATTTTAGGGCAACACACACACTAACTTATCCCCATCCATCAGTTCCACTCAGCCAGCTCTTTTGTAGAAAACAGACAACTAAGATTTCCTCTGAGGACCATTTTTCTTTTAATGGGAAATTAAATATTTGCAGATTTGCACCAAGTTCTGAAATTACCATGTTAAACTAATTTCTGAATACTCTGTTTCCATCCACCTGTTAGAGACATTAAGATGTATTGCTGCCTGTTTGAAGGTGCGACACACTGAGGATCTGATTATCAACCGGCTGCCCTCGCTGTGAGGCTGTTGAACAGACTGCTGAATCTTGGCTGATAAACAAACGACCCATTCTCCCACTCAAAACTTGGGATGCTCAGCAGTGGCTGATAATTTCAGTAGTGTCGCTCAGTTTGATTGATGGACCCTCACCCTGCTCAGCCCCCTCTAGGTGCAACAGAGAGATATTTCTCATAAAAGATGATGCATCAAACTGCATGTGAATTCCAAATGCAATTGTACAGTCTAAATTGTCAGCATCCCTGAGAAGGAGGTGGGGTTGAGGATGAGTCTCCAGAGATTTTCCAGTACCTAAGGTGTTTTATTTTAGCAGTGACACTTAATTTCAGTTACAGTAATGAAACTGTGATGTGTTACAACAAGACATGTATACACTTCCTCAAGGGCCTGAGCTGGAGTGATAACACTTAGGTTTGTGCCATGAAACTATGATGAAAAACAGTATAAAGATATTGGGGGAGACAAACTTTTCATGACTTCATACATATATTACAGGGCAAATTACTTTTTCTCATAACATTCACTTCTCTGAACTAAAAAAAAAATCTTATCCTATTTATGACAAAGAGCTCAAACGAATCTGCCAGAGGCTTCAAAGAAAATGTACATGATGTATCCCAGTAATAACAGCAAAAATTAATCCTTGTTCAAAGTCTGAAATATTTTAAGAGATTTATTTCAGACACTGAAACATGCCCTCCAACATATTGCTATTTTGGCTCCACAATAAAGGGCTCAAAGCAGATTTTATTTCAATGATATTTGATGGCTTCATGTCTTTTTGATTTTGTCTCTTCTATAGATTTCTTTCTTTTAAATACTACACGCTCTACCTGTAGTCTTGCTGAGGTGACAATATATTCTGCTGAGATTTAACCAGTGGAGATCTGCTATACTGTTTCTTTAGTTATTTATCTCTTTAATATGTGTGTGGCCCAAACTGACATTTCCCTTTAGATATTTTATCTCTTAATATTCTTTCAGATAAGCTGTATAACATTGTTATTATATTAAATGTTGGGAAAAAAAAGAGTTTGCTCTGAGGTTGGGTTAAGGTTTAATGTGATAACCTTAGTATGTGAACCTCTGCATCTATGTAGCAAACACCTGCACTGGTGACGTGCTCTTAAGCTGGGCTCTTTCAAGCTGCATGTAAATGCATCGATAACTCTGCCTACTTTATTGTTCAGTTGTGCTTGAGAGTGAAATATGATGTTTCTGAAGAGCGACTGTACCTTTTATTTAGCTGTATCCTTCTGTCTCCTCTTTTCCATGTAATCCGTGGTTTGGGTGATGCTCTGGGTTTGCATTCCAGTGATATATCTTTTCCAAGTGTGGCGATGACCCGTATGGGATTAGGGATAAACACAGGTGCAGAAGCTGCAGAGGACAGACAATATTTTAAGTGATATAACAGTAATTTTATCTACCTAATTATAGGCACATTGCTAATTGTACTCTATGCTACATGCTCAACAAAAAGTTTGAATTCTCATGCTGTTCTTTGTTTGGTGAACGTGCAAGTGATATCCATTTGCCAGTTAAATCTGACTAGAATATTTCTGTCAAGTTCTGAAATCTTTCTACCTCCTAGTGTCAAAGTAATCTGTGTTATTGTGGTTTTAATCAGTGTGCTGTAGCTAAAATGTAACAATTAAAAACTTAATATTCATTCCACTTCTTTAGCTCTGAACCCAAAGGGTTCAGACTGACACATCATGACTTTAAGCCAACTGATTAAAATAATTTCATGGAAGGTACCTATATTTTCCCACAAGTACACATGTACAAAGGATGCTTCTATACAGAGACTGAAATGATTCTATATACTATATAATGTATCATACTTTGTCTTAATTCTGTGTTTATTCAGTATGCACTATGATCATATAAATATGCATTGTGTTGTGGTGCCTAATTAACAAATAACTGTCATGTTAATGACATGGATGGATGATTTGCACTGTTTTTATGAAAATCGTTTTAACTCATATTTAACCAGGCTGTGCAAGTGAATAATAAATACATAATGCTAACAATTATGGCTGGCCCAAGAGAGAAAATTAAGCAGTAATGGTCTAAATAAGGCTTCAGGCACTTAAGTTGGTGTGGTACTGGTTTAGAATTGTATTACACATCAAGGCCATCTACAGGCTGTAAGGCTTTGTCAACTGTAATTATTCAAATGGTGAATGATGCTCCATAGGTGACATTATACACAATGACAATTCAATCACATCTGTAGCTACAGGCTGCCCCCTCTCCCTGTAACAGTTGTGTCTTTGAGCCTGAGTAGTTGCCTGAGTGGCAGAGGTCCCCCTAGACATGAAAAGAGGCAGAAAACAGAGAAGTTGCTCTGTGTGTTTGTTTTAATCAAAATAAGAGCAGGCACGGTGCTGGTGGCAGCAGTACCCTTATTACTTCACCGGCCTCCCTCCCAGAAGAGCTGGATCTGGGACAAGATCACAGGCATGAGGGCAGCTGCTGCCCCCATGTAGCCTCTAGTGATCGCTCATCTGCAGGCTGTTATTAGCCATGTAATCTGTCCTGATAGTGTTTGCTTGTGGACATCTCCACAGAGCACAGGTCACCGGGAAGAGATGCCTGGGGGGTATAGTTATGAAAACATTCATCATGGGCTTCCGAATATCATCATTGTAACTGTGACTCTAAGGAAGGCAAAATCACCTCCTCGTCAGCTCAGATAAAGCTTATTAAAACGTAGAACGTCAGACCCTTGCAGACAACACTGAATTTAAATCAACTTAAAAGTCACGCTGCACAGGTTTTAAACGTGTGGTTTAGGGGCAAACAACAAAAAACTTTGTCCATTTGTGATAACATTTTTAAAATGCTACAGATTCCCCTTCAAAAAAAAAGGGCATGCCACAGAGACAGTAAATCAAACAGTCCCTCAGGGAAACACAAAAGGAGAATGGGTGTCAGCAGATGTATCCTAGTATAGAAGATGACAAGGAGAAAATAGTGCATCAACACAGAACAGTGGACATCCACTCAGTATCAATGTCTTTAGTCAGAAGCCTTAAAGGCTGAAGAACAGTTTCTTTGACTTTTAATGTCCTTTCAAGTTTTGCAAGGATACAAATACTTTCAAAATAATGACAAAGCTGTGCATGTGTGAGTTGGCAACTACTGATAATTACACCAGACTATTAAATGATATTAGTAAAAACTAACAAATTACCACATGAAAGCCATGTCTGAGGGTTTTCTTCTTTTTTTTAGTAATGGAATTGTGACGTGGTCTGTACTTTGATGACAAATGGTAGAGCAGAAATAAGACCTTAATGGAGTCATTAACTCCTTCAAAGAAACCACAGATGTCTTTCTTCTAGTGTTTGCTCTCATTAGTATAAATCTATACCTACAAATCATTGTTTTTCACTCTCCCCAGATTAATGTAGAACTGTGCCAGACTCCGCTCAACTTGATGTGTGCAGACACCTCACTGAATATAACCATATGTTCTTTCTTTTATTCATGCCGTCCACAAGCCTGGGTTAAATCAGGGACCATTGATTGGCAATCAGCACAGCTCACAGTCCAGCGTTCCCCGCTTGCATTTCAATCTCCCTTACCCATCTTTTGGTACCTCATTCAGATGCCAATACTTGGGAGTATCAAGAAATATGTTTAACAGAACATAAAAGTCACCTTAATGACATGGTTTGACTTAAATTATAATCCAAATGTGTGACTACCTAAAATCTTCAGCTCAGCGTTGGAGTAGACGGCCCCATATTTATTTTCTGCAACACACTGGTACATTCCTGAGTCTGTCTGCTGCACTTTGTGAATCGTCACCTCTCCATTCACTATTTCCACTCGACCCTATAGCAAAAAAAAAACAAAAAAAAACAGGTAAATCATAACTAAATAAATATACTATACATGATAATGTAGTTTCATTGGAGTCATTTATTTGTTTTCATGGTACAATCAACAAAAGGAAAAGGTACTGTGTGCAGTATAGTAGCTACCTGGGATGTCAAGGGCAAACCATTACGAAGCCAGCGATAGGTGGGCCTGGGCCTCCCTGTGGCCTTGCACTCCCATTGGAGCTTCTCTCCACTATCCATCTGAGTATCATTAATCATCCTGACCCACTGAGGGAGGGCTTGAAGATAGAAAAAAAAAAAAAAAATCATTTAAGAATAAGTAATATATCCTTGAAAGGCACACGCGGCATAAGTATGGTTACTGTACTTTAACATACAATAAATCACTACGTAATCTTTTGTGAACATTTCCTTTTTTCCTGTTATGCACATTAAGACTGAAGAACATATACAGTACCTATTATAATGAGATGCTGGCTCACAGTTAAATAGCAACAAAAGTCATTGGAAATATTTAACATTACGTACAATGCACCAACAGTTCGTCTCTAGGACCAGCGTTAAGCCTAGTTCTAGACCGAAGTGGCTGTTTGCCTTCATAGGTTGTGGGTTCTAGGTTTTGATTTGGAATAAATTGACCAACTATTCTTAAAAGAATATAGAAAGTTACTCCAACAATAACTGATTTTTTTAACTTCAGATAAATTCTGTGAGTGGAAATATGTGATTATTTGAATGAATCTAGGTACACTTTATGTCTATCAAAATTCCAAGCAATGACTGTTGTGGTCAAAAACCAGCACACATCTAGTGAAGCCCATTAAGGTGCCACCAGCCAAACAAGTGACAAACCACTGAATACACTTGATAAATATCACATTCTGCAATGTTTTTTGCATGTGAACTGACAGAGCCCAGAGTTGCACTGTTGTCAAAAATAGTAGAACTGATCTGCAGATCATGATGATGTATTTTTGTATCATGTTTGCAAACACTGCCATTTCGTGGATGGTTTACAGTATACTATACCTAAGATAGGCAACTATTTTCTTGGAAGCACCCATGTAGCTTTATTTTCTTTTATCCACAGCTGCCACAGTTCAACTCCACATGTTACAGAGAATTTCTGTCACAACCCATGATCTGAGGCTGTATGTACTTTCTTTTCATATTATAGTCTCTTTCCATCTACAGGTTTATATACTGCACTTGGACGAGCATTTTTCAGTTCTTGCACATTTATAGTTATATGAAATTCACATATTTCATATGGGTTAGGAATATTCTGTCAGTCTAATGGAGTGAAGGCTGATCAGTCAGTTACGGTAGTATATACGCTGCTGTACTTAAGCCATTTGTGTATACGAAGTGTCTTGAGACAAGTTAACTATTTATTGATAATGACACATTATTCTATGCTTAAAGAAATAAATTAGTATAACTCCGTAAATATGTAGAGGTCTAAATGCTAATTTAAAACATGTTTTCCTCGACTGTTTTCTTTATACAGTAGAACTACAAAAATCATTTTATCCAGATCAATATGTGTCATATAGTATGACACCTTTCCAAAGCCAAATCATACACATTGCATAGTGGTGTATTTCTTGTACAATGTGTGCAGAAAGGAGACATCACCATTCAGCTGCTTTCCCTACAGTAACATGCCAAGCACGTTCTTTGTGATTCTTTGCATGTGGCACCTTCAGTAGAATACCTTTTTGTGTGGTTTGATTGAATGATTACGGTCAGGAAGGTCTCCCTCACAATGAAAGTTCAAGCTACCAGCTGACCTGTGTAAATTACATTTAGCATGAGGCTGCTACAAATTAGGTCCCCTATTCTCCTTGTGATGTCAACAATGGAGGCTGCCAAGAAGTGCAGGGCCTTGAAAATGCATCCTACCAAGGCTGAGGCAGTCCATTATCTTCTGGTCTCTGGTCCTGTGCACATGACACAGACAGAGAAGAATGGGGGACATGTACCCTCGTAGATAAGTTTATGATCACGGGCAAGGGCAGTAATTAAACAAGCTCACTAACACTGGTTTAAAAAAAGAAAAGTTCTTGACTGAGGTCCACCCTGAATCTGCTGTAATCACTGCATATACAAAACAGAAATGTCAACCACTATGCATAATGAAAACATAAATGTGATAATTATTAAATCTGCAATTTCATTTTGTTTTAGTTCTTTAGCTGTACGTTTTTATTATATGTGTTAGGCCCTAATTACTGGTATTATGAACAACAGATAATTATATAATTAGTGAGTTATTTAAAGTACAAAGATTGGTCCAATCTGTTAACTGAGACATTGGATATATCAAAAAAGTACTAGAGAAAAAAACACATATTATGACAAATCTATGAAAAAGACAAAGAACACCCACACGTCTAGTAAAATATCAACTAAGCAGATAAATAATTGCCTGGAACAAAACACACTTGACAGTTAAATTTATCCTGAGACCAACACTTCTCTCAAATAAAGGAAACAGCTCTTTTGTTGACATGATGAATTTGTTCTCATCTGTCTGGAATCTTACCCTGAAACACAACATAAAATGCGTTCTCACTGCATAATGTATGATGGCTGCACAAAAGTAAAATATTCAAACATAAGAGCAGTAAGAACGTGTTCAGACTCACTGTAAACCTGTAGATGTCCTTTGAAAGCTGTGCCTCCTCTTGGATTCTCAGCTTTACACTCATAAGTTCCTGAATCCTCCAGCTGAATGTTGGGGATCTCCAGCACAGCCTGGGACTTGCGAAGTCTTGCTTTCTTGGGGATGTTGCCATTTATCTTCCTCCATGTGATTGTTGGTACTGGACTGTAGGGACAGAAAAGGAGAATTATATATCCTAGAGTACTTTCTTACATGCCAGTAAGCAGTATTTACAGTACAGTGTACAAGCAGCAAGGGTGCAATTCACTATTGATAAAAATGTTTCTTTGCTTCTGAAAAAATAAGAACATTACCATTCAGGAGGATGTATTTATATATACACGCACTCACAGATTAATGTGTCATCTGACACTGACTTGTAATAAAATAATGTTGATTATGTCAGTGAAGATTGTCAGTCATCCAGGTGAAGTCATCTGGAAATTAAGTCATGGCAACTGCACTTATTTTCAGTTGCCATGACTCAGCTTACAGTAATGTTAATTAACTTGTAGCAAGGACATGCAAAAAGCATATATTAGACAGTAAAAAACAAAGAAAGTACTAATCACTGGCCCAGAAGCCTTTATAGTGCAAATAAGTATTGACACATGATGATGTCTATGTTCTGCTCTACATGCATACTGTATTGACCACCCATGATATATTTACTGTACCCACACATTAGATCCCCCGTTTCAGAGGGACAGGGGCAATATTCAGATCCAGTCATTACAACAGCCAGAGGGATTTTTATGATTAGTGTACAGGAAATGTCATCTATCCCTATTTATTCACAGATTGCCCTATATATCCTTAAGACAGATGACCTGTACATGCAGAGAGAGAATGTCTCGCTATGTGCTCAGTATCAGTGGTGCTCTTGTATGACAACTAGATTTGACAGGTCTCTGAAAGATGGAAATGTGACACCACACAAACCTGCAGTGAACCTATCAATCATTTAGCCAAGATGGAAACGTTACTTCCCTGAGCTTTTTTATCTGTTCTAAATTCACAAGGACACTGAAGCGCTCTCGGCGGTAATGGACTCAAATTAGAATTCAGAGCATGTTTTTTATTAAACAAAGCTCCACCCCCCCACCCCCACCCCCCACAGTCTTTTTATTTTGGACAGAATTTTTGTGTCACATTTTTGAAGACTTTTGGTTTGAACATTTTCTTTTACTTTGCGTACAAACTAGTATTTTACGCCCTTATATGTTCTTTTAGAATATATGTTAATGTATATGTATGTGACATTCACATACATATCTTTTACTTGATTGTTAGGTTCCAGTGAATCCATGACAGAATGGAGTATTATAATTAATGTAATGTAGTAAAACATTAACGTAGCCAAAACAATTACAAAATGCTGGAATAGTTTGTTAAAGCTATAATAACTGTTGTATCCCATTCAGATACCAGTGGCAAAATCTGGAGCTTGAGGTAAAATCAAATATATGGGCTGGTTCATTTTTACACAGTATGTTGATGCAAATATTAATAAATACTATCAACAGGAATAAAGATTAAATCAGTACTCAGCATATGGCATGCAGTTGTTATGAAGCACTTCACCACATTACATTACCGACAGAGAATGTTGCAAGAGACCTTTGCTCCAAATAAAACCTCAAGAAGCCAGATAACAGAACAAATCTATAGAGACCTTGAAGGGCTGGAACATGAGAGTGAATCTTTCTGAGTCCACAGCAGGATTTCTCTTCAGAGGCTGAATAATGAGGACTAGGCCTGTACATGTTCACAGGACTGGGGGCGGGCATGAGGTATAGGCTCTCAGTTTAAAGACAAGAAACCCTGACTTTCAGTGTCTTCTGTGTGAAACTGTTGGCATAAACTCCTGAACTCTGAAGCACTCGCCATTCTTGTCTATTTCATCACAGTGTACAAACATGTATTTTATGCCCTTATATTGTGAATGTGTTGCACACTGGAGTTTATGTAACATATTACAGTTTTCAATTTAAATGTGCCCATAGGCAAGCTCTGTAGATTACATCTTAATTAGAATTCCACACAATTGCTGAGCCCTCATCTGGACTTGTTCCATAATAAAAGGTTCAAAATTAAATCTAATACCAAAATATAGTGGCGAATTGGTTTGCCTCAGATCATTAAGATCTAGATATTATGCCATCATTTAGCTCATTTGCTCAACTCCCAATTTCTTGGTTGCTTTAGGAAAGTGTACACTATTTAAGAGAGAATCTACCTGAAAAAAGCCACACTTTCACTGTAAGATCTGAACAAAATAACTGTCTTTCAAAAACATTAACCAAAGCACCAAGAGCATAAAATGTGTTGCCATTAAGAGGCACTTTCTGTTGCTGCTGGCAATGTGGTCCTTATGCTCCAGTGTAACTCAATGAGGAAAGTAACTGCAAGGGTTTCAAGAGTTTGATTCTCTCTGGGGTCACTGAAACAAAAAGTATTTCCACTACTCTAAGGCAATTTGAACAAAAGCATCCACCACACGCCACATATTATATTTTAAGTGGAAATGAGTGGGATAATGTGTAACCCATCAAATGTACAATGCTTTTTGATCTACAGTGAACTTCTTACTCCAATATCCATTGAAATGAAAGCAACTAACAGCACTGCACTTGAAATTCATACAGTTGGTTCCTCTATAGGTGACCACAGTCACCTACTGTATAACTGCAACTATCCAGCAAATCCTTTATTTAAACAATACATCAACTGACAAAAAAACAGAAGCAAAGTTTAAATAAGATCATCAAGTGTTTTGTTATGGTTGTACTGCAGAGTGTCAAGAAAACTGCTTGAAAAAGAAATCTTCCATATGCTTACATCCAGAAAACACTGGCTATAGAAGCCAGTCAATCCAGAAAACGTCAGATGACGGTGACCAGTGCCATATTCGGTATTATTTATGCTATATTTGGTGTCCAACTCTATTAAAAATTGAGCTCATTACTTATAAATTTAGCTCTCGTGTAATCCAGGAAAATACTGTTACCATTCAGCCTTGTTAGGCCGCATAATCTGAATAGCTGAAGTGCTCCTGTACAAGATGTAATATATCCCATAGGAAAGTGTTAATGGGAGCCTCTTCCCAGCCAGAGTTGTACTTTATTTATCTATTTATTTATACAGTACAGCTACACAATGGTAAACAGTGGTTGTCATCTCCAGAGAATCCACTTTCATAAACATATCAGTTACAAAATCATCATTAATAATCAGTCTTGCAGACATTACTAAAATAGCATTACAGAGTATTAATTAATTTATTAATTATTAATGTTAAGGATTGTTGTGTTTTCATTTCCATCATCTCTGTGTTCTATTTGCCCTTCACTGTGGCCTGCAAAGTACTGTCACTGGCAAATATCACAACAGACAATTACATCAAGGAGCTCTGGCATTCACACACAAAGAGCTTTTCTGCCACGTCTTAGCTAGTGGTGCCATCATACATATTGATCAACAGGAGAACAAAACCCATTTTAACTTCATTTTCAGTGCTATATAAAGACTGGCATTTCTTAATAGGGTGCACTGATAAATCATTCATCTCTATGTAAAAGGGTAAGTCACTGGGATCACTGTCTGACTGAAAGCCATCATGCACAAATTACCTCAATGATGGAAGCACAGGGCAAGGACTCCAATGGTTATGCTGTTCTTTATGCATCCAAAAAATTCAGCTTAGCTTAACAGGAAAACTACGAGTTGTAAGATTGCAATGCAGTGTCTATATATTTAGGAAAATACATACTATACCATGAACGATGAATATAATACTACTGGGAGATTCTCAGCCATGTGTCAAAGACCTTTGGAGTTTAAAGCTACTTAAGGTAGGGGTAGCATGAGACTTGAAATGAGAAGTTTGTCTACACTAGTTTCTCGCAGAGGTGATTTGGCGGCTCATGATATACAGGAGCAGAGAACGTTTATGCAACAGAAACCATATGGATGTTCTGTTTCTCCAAAACTATCAATTGTTCAAAGACGGTCCTGCAAGATGTGGTCCTTTCTTTCTGTACTACACAACAGAGTCAGATCCAGTGCATGTACACCATGGAAACAGACAAGACTTCCTTTTACGTTCATCATTTACAGGAAAACCCACCCACACTGACCAGTATCTATTGTTTGACTCACATCACCCACTACAACACAAACTAGGAGGTGTCAGGACTCTCCATCTCCATAGAAGTAAATCCAGTAAAACAATGGAACAGTCTGAGGATTTTTGGTCAACACACACATACCTGTTCACTTCAAATTCACAAACACATTGAGAGAGAGGCTCATCACCCTAAAGACCGGACACCAACACACAGGATGAGTAATGTATACTATATGTAATATGTAATATTCTGTATTCTGTGCTGTACATTGGAGAAACTAAACGCCTGCTAGACAAGAGGATGGCACCTGAATCAGCTGTGTACCTTCATTTAAAGGACAATCATGTACATATTTTAGACAGAAGACAAGGGCTGCAGGACGCCTTGCATGTACAAATAAATACCCCCAAATTTAACAGAGGTGGAACCTTAGACATAACCTGTCTCCAATTTATCATGCTGTCCTTTTACCCATCCATCCAAAATAAGGCCCAATTCACACAACCAGGTTGGCCACACTGAATGACCCACATAATGGGTGTGACTATTACATCTACTCACACCCTCCCCTTACATTGTTTCAGGTCAGGATAAGGTACCTTATTAAAAAATCCTGACAATTCTAGATAGTATATAATTAAACTTGGCCTATTACCAAGATAAACCATGGGTAATTGCAATTGTAACTTCCACAGATGATTAATAGGAGAGGTGTCTCATTGAATTGGTTGCCTGCTTTCCTAGGAAATAACAATTCTTACCTATTTTAACCAGTCACATCTACAAGGTAGTTATTTGACTTAATAGGTAATGGTGCAGGTTTTTCTTAGTTTGTCAGCTGTAGTTTCTCTTTATTGACCTAGTTATTAGATGTCATATTTACCGGTTACAATACAATACATTTCCATACGTTTACTCTGTAAATACCTAGTAACACACCAAAGAACAATAACAGTGTTTTACTTTATCTTGACCTCATACACAGTGTATGACTATAATGTAATATAAAACACCAGAGTACAATAGCTTTTCCTTTATATTTTACTACATAATTGTGCAGCATTTTGATTATACAGACTTGTATTGTATTTTATTGATTATCTCTTAAACTTTACTGTATTGATATGTTTTTTTTTATTCTCTGCTGCTGTAATGATGCAAATTTCCCTGTAGGACTAATAAAGGTTATCTTAAATGGGAGACTGTAAATGAAAGGGTTGCCATGTCAACTTTAGTAACTGTGGTGAGTGGTTAGGATTTTAGTCTCTGGATAGTGTTTTCCCTTCTGGCAAACTACTATTACCAATTTCATTTTTTGTATACATAACATTGGTTTCCTACATTTGTAACAGACCCTGAAAGCACCCAGGAAACATAGATACATTAGAACTCAATTATGAGAACACATGGCTCCCAAGGGCTGAATTCCCCATTCAGTCTTCTCCCCATGCACTAACATGCTATCTAACAGCCAAGCTACGACGCTGCACTTCTCTACACTCACTTAACATCCTGCCTGAAGACAAGACATGCCTGGTGCCCATTCAGGTAATGGAATAATGTAATTTAAAGAAGAGAGAAAAACATAAGGAGTATCATCTAGTGGATCTCTTTCTAACAAGAGTAATGATTGTAGGCTACAGTTTATTGTTCCTTGTGATTAATATGATACCGTTGTAATAAACAACTACCTGTGTTTGTGCAATATGTCCTTATTTACTTACTTCCCCAGAGCGAAGCACTCCAGCCTGACAGTGACTCCTTTGGCAGCCAGTAGAGAGGTAGGGAAATGCACTTCAATTTTGGGCTCATATTCACCCATGACACCTGAAAAAGGTTAAGAAAGAGGAATTGCAGACATTAGAATGAAGTAGACTGAAACTGCCACTTAACCCTCATTTCTCCATCATCTTCATCTTTTATTGCAATGTGCTACACAGATTGAATATAGTGATGTATAAATAGAAGGGTGTCAAATTCCTACTGGCCCCAAAGAAAAAAAAAATCTCAAAATGTAAATTTCCTTAAGATTCTTGATGTTTAGGCTTCTCCAAAAACACACTGTGCATTAAATCACAGTGTACTGTACAGGTGTGGGACTGCATATTATGCACACCATCTGGCATATCTTTTAACTATCCACCTTGATTTTATTCACTGTTTATTAATAGGGCTAGTGGTGGTGGTTGGATCAAATACAGAGCATGGAACTAAATCATTATGTTTTTGATCTCCACTAAAAAGAAAAGCAAGTACAGCATTAGCCAAGTTTCACACATGGTAAAGTCATTTGAGATATGCAGCAATATTGACTAAATTCTGGATATCAACTATCCACAACCACAGAATGTACTGTATAAAGAAAAACAAAAACCATAAATGATATACTAACAAATGTTCTCCACTGAGAAAAAACAGAAAAGTTGTGTATTTTTCTATAGAATTGGTAATCCACTTTATATTCTGAAAACACACTGTAAGAGAACACAAGTGATAACATGCTATCAGTCCTAAGTACCACTGTGACTAACACCTCCACTCTAAGTTGTAGCCAGAGGACATGTTTTCTGTGTTTATTCATCTGTATGTTAAAGCAGCCATTTATATCCATTTGAAAAACCATTATGTCAGATGGCATTGAACAAATTTGGAACAACAAAGGAAAACACATTCACCTGGGATCAACTTACCATTATCTGTCTTGTTAAATGGGAGTTTGCTACATAAATAAGTGTTTTAAAGGAAAATTAAATGCACTGCACATCACTGCATCTGAACACCACTGATGGACAAACAGCTAACCCAAGCACCAGACTGAATTCAGAAGAAAACATACTGGATCATATGCAGTGCTACTCCAGATGCACTGAACTATATAAGATCTGTAAGACAAATGACTAGCATGACATTTGAGAAACCATAATTACACCTCCTACGTGTACTTGACACTTTTTATGTGATAAAATGAGTCCTGCAAAGAAGGAGCAGGGTTATTGAATTGTGGCCCACTATGTATGGAAAAGTAGTTTTATGATATTTGTTCCGAAGAACTTTTCAATTTCAATCTCATTCTCAACATTTATAGCTCCAAAGCAGCCCTTCACGTATAATGAATTTGCAGTATTTCACTGGCTCATGCCATAGTATATTCAGTATATTGCTCGGTCTGTGTCTGACCTGACAGAATGCAAAGAAGAAATATATGAAGACATGATGTACTAAAACATTACCAACCCTCATTTGTAGTGCAGCTTTGTATTTTATGTTGCAATCTAATTTACCAATTACATGAAAATTATAATTCTCTATTCAGTTTTGTTCTTCCATGAATACATTTTATGATATGATGCCTGCCCTAAAATTTACAGGGATACCAAGCTCATAGCAAGTAAGTGCTGTACTAGCGCTCTGATTCAGTAATAGGTATTTAAGCATGCCTCTCAGAAGCATTAAGGCAAGATAACAACTGAAACGTTTGAAAATGTTAATACTCAAACTTTTCACTTCAATTTGTATAGGAACATGATTAGCATTCCAAAACATTTGCAATATTCCAGAAAATCTCTGGTAATGTTATTTCAATTGTTTAGAAATAGTAAAAGCATTTATTTTTAGAGGTAAGGCATAACTGCTGCTGCTGCCTTTTTGCATTACCATAGTTTATTTAGAGATGGTTTGTTGATTGATTAAACGATTTGTTTTGTTTTGTTTTGAAAAGAAAAAAAAAATGCTCACACTGATTGCTGGTTTGTTGCATAAAAATCGAAACCCAGGCACAAGTGGATGGTTAAAAGTAAAAGACCTTTATTACATATAGGCACATTAAACACCAACATGTATCAGCAGGGTGTCGTGATGCACAGTGTGCTCAGCCAGAGCCAATATCCAATAAAATGCCAAATATGCAACATGTTGGCATTTTGAGCCTAGTGGTCAACGACTGTGAGGCTTCCATTGTCTCAACTACCACTGATGGGTCCTTACATGTATGCGTTTCTCGGACTTAACAAGCAACAGGTGTGTGAAATTATTACTTACTACTTCGGTCCAGCTCACTGTGTGATGCCGAGTGTTCTGGTTGGTTAGTAAAATCACATTCACTCATCCAATATCCAATATTAGTGCAGTGCTTTTAATAATAGCCCATATGCAGATGACAAGTGCCCACAAACATGTTTCACTGACACTGATTGATACGGATAGTGATACTGTCAGTGTGGAAAGAGAAAATGCCTTATGGTAGCAGTCCAGCTGACAGCTTTCCCACTTGTGTTTGAGTAAAAATAACATGTGAAGAAGACTGTCATAACTTATAGATTTATACTTCACCGTTGTGTATTTCTCCATAACACAATCTGCCAGCTTTACATATGTAT
>JAUBNQ010000005.1:4353154-4375451 GCA_032353495.1 Ctenopoma kingsleyae | reverse complement strand
ACTGTCATAACTTATAGATTTATACTTCACCGTTGTGTATTTCTCCATAACACAATCTGCCAGCTTTACATATGTATGTGAACTTTTCTGATGTAAGCAAACTCGTTAATGTGTTTGAGAATTAGAGTTTATCAACATTTTCTATTGAACAATTTTAATAATAAATAATAATACAATTATTATTATAAAATAATGATCTGACATTCAGAGTATGTAACTGTTCACTAAAAATAAAACTGTGCACAGGTGGTATACACTAAATTGAGTGAACATGGTAAGTCATTCCTGAATGATAAACCAGGATTAAGTAACGTAGGTAAAACCTCTGTGAGGCTTTTGTTCCATTAACAAAAAGAATGTTATGATAATTAACCTTTATGGCATCAGTTGGTTAGATGATATATGCCTCACATGTGATCTGATCCAAAGCCATTCCACTCTAATATTCTGCACTTTCTATTTACACCAAAGAGATCAAACAAAGAGGTTGTTTGTGGGATGAAGAGTACATCTTTTAAAACTGTTTAAAACAGTGAATTAGTCCAGAGTTCAGTGCTTAGTCCTGCTCTTTTCAAGGTGGAGAGCCAATTCTCGATCAATGGCTTCCAGCAGGGTATAATGGAGCCCAGTTGCTTGTTTTGATTAAGGGAGTCAGGATTGGAGCTGACAGTGGCGAGCCGCACACAGATCCAGCCTGAACTGTCTACTGTGTAATAATCACTCACTTTTCACTGAAGCACAGATTGCAGCGTCTGATTGGTCAGACTCCAAAGACTCTGGGGTGCACACAGCATGGGAACATTTGGGTGTCTGCTGTGAGGTGTGCCAAAGTAATTTTCGCCATTTTAGACTCATATTCAGAATACAGAAGGTGGCTGAACATCATGAGATTTGCAGAGCAGGACATGCCAAGACATTCTGTGGCATAATGGACTTACAGCTGTAGAGATTTGATTTGGCCATGTTGTGTTGCAGGTGAGATTGCCGTCCTTCAGCCCATACATCATATCCACATATCACAATATGCATATTGCAAAATTCAGTCCCCTTGCATCACTCATTGAAAAAGCAAATACAAAATCTCAAATTTCTGCCTAACTACAAAGCAGACTGACCACATTCCCTCTTGACTGTATTTAGCATCTCAGTAAATGAGAGACACAAACCATTTCAGCATGTTTATGTGTCTGAGGGCAATTTCATAGAAGGTTAAGCAAATACAGAGTGAGTTGCTGGAAGTGATGTAATCCTGAAGAGGTAAATTCATGTCGTAACATTTAGAACAAATCTGGTTCCGAGGCACAGAGGCCTTTTCACGGCTTCACTGGGGATGTAATCTCAGTGGCTCTTTGAAACCTTCACAATGACAGGCACCTGTGTGAAGTGATGGACGTTTCTCTGTGTAGTCAGATGTAAAAAGCCTGTAGGTGAAATCCACACTTGAATCCAACAAACAGCTCCACAGCACAGCTCCTGAGAGGCTAGTATAAAAGAAACGAAATCCCTTCCACAGCAAGGGCCATTGATTCAGTTAATTTTATGCTGCAAAATGATTTCCCTCACGGCCAGTTTCACCAAAGCACACTATGAGCATAGAAGGCTCCCCACACTAATGTTAAAGCATTGCTCACTATCTATTTACAGTGTGTATGGAATTCATAACACCCTCCATTGATATGAGGCTTGGTGGAAAGCATTAGACGGCCCTACCTAAATTAACCTGATTTGAACATTTCTCCAAACATGATCTGATACAACTAAATGTGCCAACGGAATCTTAAATATGCATTTAGCTTTTCATCTGTGAAAAACAAGTTTAATGGAAGGAAGCACTGTCACACATCTAAAAATATATATAAACAGACAAAAATAAAAAATCAAAACAAATTAACAGACAGCCTAGACTCTGATGTCCTCTGTAGTTTATCCAATGAAATTATTAGATTTGTCCGCCTAGAGCATTTACACAAATCATGGCCAATAATGTGTGAGAGGTGCTATAAATCTGAGTGCCTCACCATCAGTTTTCAGTGTTAGAGGTGTCGGAGGGCTCAGCACCCTTGCATTCGTCACTGTGTTCTTCACCAGACAGATGTAACTTCCGACATCAGAGGGTTGCACCTTTGAGATGTACAAGTTTCCTGTGTCCTGGGAGATGAAGCGCCGACTGTCCTCAGCAACAAATGAGGGGAACTCATTAAATACCCAACTGTAGATGATCTCTGGAAATGCAAAGGGAGACCATACAGTTTAGAACAAAGCGGTATCTATATTTGTGCATATTCCTACAGTAATGATAAAGTAGATTAAGCCAAACGTCCAGGTAGCAACAGATGCTTTGTTGCTTGTGAATATATAATATATATAATATAATCAATACCACTGTGTGGGATACAAACTCCTGATCTCTGGACAAAGATTACACAGCTGAGCAGAATTTGCTGTCAAAAAGAAAGTGAGCATGAATAAGAATAAGGTATAAATAGATGCAGTAAGACTGATTAACGTAGAGCAGATTGTGACAGTATGCTGTTTGCTTTGTCTACTGTGCATAGTTCAAATAACACTTTATTGAACCCCTTACGGAAATTGTTGTTGGACAGCTGCCGGACAGTACATGAGTTTTGGTGTCTCGATACATAGCCAGGAGGAACCAGAATCGAGTCATTGACCCTGGGGTTCTTAGACAACTGCTCTACCAACAGAGCTACTGCCTCCCCATAAAATAATGGAATTAAAACTAAAGAACTGTCAAAGTCAGGAATAAATTAATTTTCAATACTGGCTAAATCCATCCATAATCTGTCTATTCTGGAGAAAAAGAGCCAACTATTTTCTTTACACTACTGGAGCCCTATAAATAATAAATCATAGCCGTTTCAAAAATGATCAGACCTGAAAGACTCAATTCAACACTGGATGTAAATGTAAAGTAAGTGGCTTCAAAAAGTTAGAAAACTGAACCAAATACAGGACATTTAGAAATAAAAATATAGAGTATTAACTGGTTGATTTGCAAAGTCAGCATCACTTGCTTAACATACTGAGATGACAACTTCATAAAGAGGGGGAAGGCCAGATTACAAACAGTTATAACTGAATGTATATTTAAAATATGATATAGCATAAATGAAAATAATCTTCAAACAAACAAATAGCTCTGACACATTTTACTCAATGGTCATCATGCTTTCTTCATAAAAGTAAAACTATTTACCGAAGAGACAAAAACTTATCACAAGTGCTCAAAGCCATGAAATGGAAAATAAAAAACTTTTCACATCTCAGTGATTTCAAATTATTTTCACTCATAAGACCTATCTAATTTAAGTGACATTTGAATGTGCCTTTGAATCCTCACACAACCAATTTAACCCGAACACTGCACTCCCTATACAAAACGAATTCCAATTGTGACATGCACTTACTCACCAAGGCATTCATCACACTGGCAAATGTTACAGCTGTGGCATTTTTTAAAAATGATTTTTGTTGTTCTAGATAATTTTTCATGCCAGCAATGTGAAAAAATCTTACCTGTATTGTGTAGTTGAGCATAATCTGAAAACATGAAAATTAATCATGAAAATAAAGGCTCATCAGCCTGTTGATGCTACCGTGCCATTTACCATTATTTCAAAAGTAAATGTAAGTGTAATAATCTATTTATGGCAAAGGGATTTATGGCTTTAGCTTTCTGTCTGGAGCATAGTTATTATAAGACAACTCTTAGTACACTACAATAACAACTGAAAGTTAGTGAAAGTCAAAAGAAAAACCTTCCATAACCTTTGACAACAATTTCTCAAAGGTTGTGTTAATTATTTGACATGGTGCCTAAATACTGATTTGATAACATCTGTCACAATAATTCAGACAATAAAATAAAAAAAGACTCACTGCAGTTTCAACACAGAGTATGTTTGATGATATCCTATGTAAAATCTTATTGTTCTTAATTGTCTAATCATTGAGAGATTTAATGCTTTCTGTATTCAGTCACACTGTTAATCTAAAACATTAACATCTTACAGTATGCTGCAGTTTTACAGTTGATAGCATTCGAACAGCTTAAATGACAGAAAATCACAATTGTAATCTCTCTATAAAATATAAAACCAGTGATTCATTCTAATTTGGAAGGAAGGCAACACCTGTACTGTGGCTGATGGAGAACTTTAAAACTACATTTAACCTGTCAATCATTAAGCACCGTTAATCATTCATTTTCTTTTTTTTTTTTTTAAATTAGCTTTCCTGTCACTGGCTCTCTGGTTGCTGTCTTGTTATATAAAATGGCCTCGTGAAACGGGAACGGGTGCCGGAGAACACTTGGCAAACCCTCCCGTGGGTACGACAGAGCTGATGCAAACAGAAAGCCTGGATGATTCATGGCTCACATAACAGCTTACATTAGAGGACAACTGCAGAGAGAGAGATATTCAATAGATGCCATTAAAGAGTGGTGCCTATGCACTGCCTATGTGAAATAATTGGCTGTGTAACATTTCTTTTCAATTCTAATGATCCAGCAAATTTGATGTGAGAATCTGTTTTTGCTTTGTTGCCACCATAACTTGTCACATTCATCATTTCAACAGCATGGATGGATGGATGGATGGATGGCATGAGAAGAACCATCAAAATACAATGCAATAAATGAGTAAATAAATAAATAAGCAGGATAATCCTTCACTTTGGAACACTAACAACATTACTTGTCACAGGAATCATGACAAATAGTGATGAGGTTATTGACAATCCCAAACGCAGAGAAGAGAAGTTCTTTTTTCTCCTGGCTGTAATTGAAGGGTTCAAACTCTTACCTGGTGAATGAGGAGGAGGGGTACACATGAGTACCACACCTTGGCCTTCACGCACAGAAACTCCACCTCTGGCCTTTCCACTGAAGGCACCGAGATCTAAAACAAAACGCAACAGTCTTTCTCAGAAACAGATTTTTTTTTAAAAAAAGACTAAAAAGATTACTTTTTAAAAATCCACTAACCATTGCAGCAGATTTTCTAAATTTTCATTAACCTTCGCGGTGGCTGACATTGAACAATTTGAGATACTTGGGTAAGTATTAGCATATCACCATGGTCTTTGGCATCAAAGTAGAACAGTTTACATGCCCATCAACCACCTCTGTGTTTACCTGGTTGTTTTTCTCTGGAAGTAGAACAAAGCAGGTTTAATCTCCATCCCCCTTGCTGCCTTGTAGAATCTAATACTGCCTGTTTAATTTGTGGTTGGAGCAATGCCAAAGTGTGAAAATCAAGCGATAAGCATCTGACCCAGGGTGGGTCTCTGTGTCTCACCACTTTTGTTCCATCACATTGAGGTGCAGTGCTAACCTGAAAGAGTTGGATAATTATGTCTCAGTGTGACATGAGAAACCTGCATTTCCTCCAATTTTCTGGTACATTTAATAATGATAGTGGCTCATGACCATCGTCTTAAAATGTTACACAGTCATTTTAATTTCAAATTGTATTTCTTTATTTTTTTCCCCCCAAACAGTGTGGTCTCAATTTTCTCCTCAATAAAGCAGTGAGATGCATTTTTCGATTTACTCACTAAACTTTTAAAAAGATTTTAGCTCAGCCTGTGGCAGTATGATCTTACTCAGAAGCTAAAATACAAGAGGAAAATATGTACAAAAGAAAAGGTTAATTTAAAACTTTTAAGTCTACAATAAGAAGAAACGGCTCAACCATGTCAAAAGAAATAATGGAGACAAATTAAATATTTCATGTGGTATTCTGCTCCTCTCCAGTAGCATCAAAAAGGAGATTAGGCCATCATACTAACTGGATTTCAAACTGTGGTTGCTGGCTTGTTTCGATGTTGGACCTCGACTTGACAATTTTTGCCCCCCACAGTTGCGCTGGACTGCTATAGATACTCGATGTCATTGTCTTGGCCCATTTGTTTTGTGTGACTGTGCGAGTGTTGATTTATTTGTGCTAACAATGTGCCACCAGTGTGTAGATACAGAGCCACTGATTGTCACCATGTTCACTATTGATTCACAGCTGCTGTCTCCACCCTGTCTGTTTTGTCAATGCAACTTCCTTCTCCCTCTTTGTCATGTTTTATTCCAGCATAAATCATGAGCTACTGACGATCAGTGTCCTCTACTGTTGCTTTAGGCAACAAACAGACAAAGGTAAGCTAAATAGACTAAGTACGTATAAAATTAAATGAACATAACAGGAAATAAATGAAAATATAACAGACAGAAACTCCTATCTAAGGACTATTAACCAAGATTTCTACATCCAACTGATGTCGTTCAACAACACCAATTCCTGACACACAACGTCACAGGTGTACTTCTAGATATTTACATTCAATTATTCATCCTACATCTGACTACATACTGGGAAAGCATACGTCTTCTGGGGCATTTGTCCTAATTTAATACTGAGTTCTTTGGAATCTTTATTTCTATTTTTCAACTCTATAAAACCAGCTGCTACAGCACAGTAACAATTCAGTCTATAGTATCGGACATCCAGTCCTGGAGACCCATTACACTTGTTAAAACCCAGTCACGGTAGAGGTCTTTCCTGGGAAACATGCATTTGTAATTGTACATTTACACTGCAGGCAGCAGAGAAATTGGTTGTCTGGAATAAGTAAGGCACAGTTAACATGAGCAGTAATAGCCGCAATTACTGAGAAATAAACAATTAAAAAGAGAAAGCCACCCACAGAAACCTACAGTGCACTTTTGTTTGACTGAAGTGAAAAGAGCAATATAGAAGCAATAATGTACATTAACATGTACATTTAAAATAAATAATGGCCATGTAGGTGTTTAAGTCAATTAAAAAAAATCAGGCATCAATGTTAGGAGCTTTCTCATTATGGAACCAAGAGATGGGATTCAAATGAAACTCATACTGACCTTCTAGTTCCCTTTGCAAACTACCGTTATGTAAGGAAATCAATATTAATGACTTTTGACTTTAATAATGTAAATACAGCATGGTCATTAAAGCATCCTCAAAAATTACAAGTCAACATATGTCCATATAAATATTTAAAATCTAGAAATGCAGTGATCAAACTTGCAGCAAGCTTAGGAGCAGGTGCTCAATGCAAATTACTTATTTCAAGATCAGTAAGAATTCAATCAATGGGCATTAACTAGTGATCATTTCAGATTTGTAGAACATTTAAGCGTGGGGAGTGTGTAGGTTTTCCAATGCTGAAGTCAAAGCATTCGGGTAATTTCATTAGTACTGTACTGCTCAGAGTGGCTCGATACCTGAGTCTCAGCCAGACTCACGTCTGCAGAGAGGGAGAGAGAGGGGAGAACTCATTGGGGAGAAAGATCAGAGGCATCCTTTCTGCCTGCTGCCTTCAAAGTCACGGCTGAAAAACAGTCCAAGTGCGAGTTCAGCAGCTCAGAATTTCAAAACAAAGAAGAAAAAAAAAAAGCATCCTATCAAAACATCTCTGGAGCAGAGTATATAAGCAGTGGATAGAGCATAGAGAGCACTGACTGAACCTTTCCTTGTGCACTCTAGCTGGTCTATTTTACTGCACTTCTCAGTATGCCAGCTTGACATTACAACCTTTTGTATTTGAGGGTATACACATTTAGTCAAGTGTTAGACAAGCATGTAATTCTAGCCTTTACTTAACTCTGCAAAATTAATTGAGGACAACTGACCCAAAGTAATTTACCCATCTAAACAATTTAATTCCCCCTCCACCAGATCTAAACTCACCAATGCAGACAAACTGCTTAATAAATCACAGCTAACACATTCTAACTATTCAGGACAGTTGACTCATGAATTTAGGACTTCAGCATGTTATGTTGAAGACTTGCTGTCTTTCCTAAGACGAAGTTGCACCACCAGTTATAATATTAGACTAAACTGAGCTAAGCCGCATCTCAAAAACGTACTGTGAGCTGCTTGAAATTATAGCAGGTGCATCTACAAAAAGAAAAGTTCCACAGATAAAAACAGAGAAGTTGAAAGAAGGCTGCTCACACTATGTTATGTCTTAATATACATTTAAGTTTTAACAACACAAAAGTATGTAATTACATCATTAAAACATTCTGTTTATGCGGAAAAGAACTGCTCTTGTATAACAACATCGTCAGTGCATGAAAATGAGTTCTGCCAACATAAAAAGGGAAGAAAGTTGAGCTCCACACTGAGTGATAAATACCCACCATTTGTTATGCGGAAAAAAAGAGGGAAGGTTCTGCATCCAAATGTGTGCTGCGGGGCAACTCTCTTTGTTTCTGTGGCTAGCCTTTGAAGGGTAGCATTTTAAAGAAACGTACAATGAGCGTGAGACTATTGCACAGTGATGCTGCTGAATATACTGCATCTGCAGCAGGAAGCTGCAGAAACAGTCAGAAATGTGTTGTTACATAGGCTAAACAGCTGTGGATAAAGGAAAGAAATTTGGTCATGAGATGAAATCACTGGACAGTCTTTCTAAATGCAGCTTAATAAAGCTCTGATGTCAAGTTTAGCTTATTTACTAATAAATAATAAGGCAGCTTGCTAAATGTACACAATTGTGTATTATATTATTTTAACCCTATACGTGTAGTATAACCCATTATACTAACAAGATGTGCATCCATAATTATTAACAGTACTGCATCAGCATGATGACAGAAAAAATATTTCTCCTACTTGGATATTTCTAACCGGTTCTTCAACAGTTGGTGTGATGTGGGATTTGTTGTTGACTCAGCAGTACAAGTAACACGACCACACATCTATTCAGTAAGTGATATTTTAGGGCTGTGGCCCCAAATCCCCAGGACACAGAATATGCTACTGTATCATGCTGTGAGGAAATAATGTCATTGGCAAAAAGTAGAATAAAGATGATATTTTATTTATAAATTATGCTGTTTTGCCATAATTCCTTGAAGCTGGCCCTGTCACATGCCTGGCAACAGGATACCAAGTGGCCTGTTCGTTTTTGGAATAAGAAAATCAAAATCTGTGCAAAGGTGGCTTGGGTGAAGCCGATACGTTTCAAACGTCTGGATATCTCAGCTGACACACATTATGCAGTCAGCCTGCATAATCCTTAATATATTTGAAAAAGTAAAAAAAAAAAACTCAATTAAAAAAAAAAAATATATATATATAATCTTTAAATGAAATGCACCGTATAGAAGCTGCAGCATAAAAGACCAACACTCATTGCTGGCATGAAGTTGTCAAAATCTTGCATATTGCCACTGTGAAACTGATGGATAACCCAGTGTCTCAGCTTGACGCTTCGACTAATAAATGAGTGCCTACATGTAACACTGTTCATTTTCAGGCGAGTTCACATTTTCAGAAAAAAAAGAGGACTCAAACTCATTTTTTTACATACTGATTTGACGCTCAAGTGGAGAGAGGAGGAGGAAAAGATCTGGAGATCAGCTGAGAGGACAGAAGGGGGTACATGTTGAGATGCAGCTTCTGTCCCTCAGAAACTAGCAGCACCATTTTGAATTGAGTGTCTGTGCTTTACCATCTGGACATTTCAGCCTGCCAATGGAGTCCAGCTTATATTTAATTTAGGCCATATTCCTTTGATTTTTGTACACATTCCTGATCATGGAAATATATGAAACTTTGTGAACAACAACAAAAAAATGCAAAACTATAAAATAAACCTTTGGTTCTGTTGTCCTGAGAAACATACTGATTTTATGGTGCAAGATTCCATCCTTTTTTCCTGTCTACATAGTTCACGTTTCCTGTCTAATTTCTGTGACAACTGTAAGTCCCTGTAAAAACACATGAGACCCCACAACATACAGTACTCTCCAGCAACAGCTCAGTGAGTGTGAACGCTAATCTCCCAGTAGATGTGCCAATACGGATATTATGGTCATTGCTCCTGAGAAAACTGCAGAGAAAACCAACAATGCATTTTCCTTTGAGGGAACGTGCCCCTGGTTTCTCTGTGTGTGCCGCTTTAGCCTGTCATGATGTTTTGGAGGTAGGCCAGGGGATTTACAGGGGGAAGAAATGTGCTTTTTGCTCTCATTTACCATTGAGACATGGCATTTGAGGGCACATACCCAGTAAGTAGTGCAACTCGACAGTATCAGATGGAGCCGGTGGGAACTAAACTGCGCAACAAAACCTTAGTGTACACAGCACAATGTTTATTTACCCCTGGAACCAGGGAGGTTTATTTTGAGAGAAAAAAGCTAGAAGCTAATTATCTGCTATGAGATCCCTGTTCTTCACCCCAGTTTAGTCTGACAGACTAAAATACATATTCCTACATTTTACCAACACAGACATACAGAGCGTGCATATAAAGCATATACATGCTAGTGTCAGACTATTCTTATACCTAAAAGATGGTTAAGTGATAAAATAAAAAGTATACTCACATGCAAACTGTAATATACCGTCTCGACTTAGGACAGTCCCAAAGCTGTTCTCTGCTTTACACTGGTACTTCCCATAGTCCGTGACCTCACTTGCATTGGTAATAATTAAGTTTCCATCAATGAAGCTGTAGCGGTAGTCTGCCTCTGCATCCACTTCTGTCCCATTGATGTACCAACTGCATAACAGGAGAACAGAAGATTTGAATATATTTGTGATGAATGACAAGCTAATGAGCTGTAAAAGTAGGACTGCAATTAGAAGACAGACACAAAATGTCACACCTGTATGTGGGTGGCGGATTCCCCCGTGCTTCACAGTGCATCACCACTTTCTTCTCATCAGAATCCAAAGGGAAAGTAACATCATCTGGCTCCTGGATAAAAACAGGCCCAAACTCTTCACTTTCTGTGAGGGGGAAAAAAAAAAAGATAGACAATGATGATTGCAATTATCACCACAGGACAACCAATCAGTTTTACCATCCAATTACTTTTTCTATTCTATATTCCCCAGTGTGCTTTGTGCAACTGCACATTTTGTACCAACACCTTTTATAGCAAACAAGAGAAAAGGAATATGTACACCTCCACAGTGTAATGGAAATATAAACAAAAAAATAGACTGTACAATAACTAGCATGACATTCTGCAGCAGACGACAGATTTCTTGACAGGTAATAATACTATTTTGACATATTATATGACTGAGCTGGCTGTTCAGCACTAAGAGAGGCAATCTCATAATCCCCAAAGTCAAAATGTGTTTTCAGAGACAAACCCTGGAGGCCGTTGTCCTTCTAAAATAGATTTAACAACTTCTTAATTTAAAAGTGGGCCTGTGATCATGCACTTAACTCAATTGAATGTGTTTCATAAGGTAAAAAATAAATGTTACGTGTCACACCTTTAAATTTGAGCCAATTATGTTTAAATGTTTTGGACTGTTGTTTACCTAGAGAGCCAAGAGTAAGATGATAATGTTAACATGGGTCTTAAATTATTGGATTTTAACTTTGAGGTTTTATTTCTTGGGCAGGTTTGACAGCACATCGAGTATGATGGCAGTCACCGTGACACAACTGTGAGATGAGTGATAACATTAGTAATATACTGTTAGCGCATTTGTACCAACATAATATCTATCATATCTTCTCACAGTGTGATAGCAATCCTTTTTTCAGAATCATTTGTCCACCCAACTTCTGAATAAAAAACAGGCATTTGGTTTCAACATTTGTCAGTGGAAAATGTTTCCTCTCTGTCAGTCTACCAAGGTTGTTTACTACCCTGTGGCAGGCCACTTTACCTTGCACAAACAAAATTACAAGAAATAAAACGTGTATGGTTCAAATGTTATCCAGAAAAAAATTCCCCACCTGGTTATTTCTTGGCAGCAAATATATAATGTTATTCTGGGGCATTGATATGGTATTACTGAATTGCAATAAAAAGGGCAAGATTTTGCATCTGCACAGCAGCAAGAGCTTATTTGCATATAAAAATGTGTATGTGTAAATAAAAATATTTTTTCCATTGAATCCAGTGTTCCATGAGCCCTTCAACAAGCTCACCAGACTCCTGCTCCAGGCTGAAATACCCTTATAACAAGTATAATTTTAGAATCAGGTTTAATTATCCAATGACTCCTCTCACATTTCTACTCTGCTGTCAGTCCAGCAGGTAAAAATGAATAGTCTAATGAGGGAGAATTTAGCTCCTGTGTCAGGAGAGTTGTTTATAACCTTTGTCCAAGCTTCAGCTGGTTTAGGGTTTGTTAGTTAATTGACCACCAGTTGACAAATTGTACATTTAGCTTAGCATGCATTCACTATATAACTGAAAATGACCATACTGTATGTGCTGCAAGATCACAGGCTGCTCATGTTATAGCTGAAATTTACAGCAATGATCAGTCATGTGCCACATGTAGTTGTGCAAAGGGAGTAAATTCACACTTTAGTAATTTATGTGGCAGGAGGTATGTGATGCACACATTGTTGGCACATGGCCACAAATGGAAATAAGGTGTGATTCATTATCAGGAGTTGGAAAGAAGTGGTTTAAAAGTAGAAAGGTTCTGTATCTGCTCACTGGAATCAAAAAAGATTAATCATGCAAATTGTTATGTAAGTATGTGTTGAAAAGTCATTGACAAATTGAAAGATGTTCAAAAATAAAAACAAAACAAAGCTCAAGTAGACAAAAGACAACAGGCACAACAGTTAAAGTATGATTAGACAAATAAGTAGTGGGACGCCAAGTAGTAAAAAAAAATGTTTTAGTTACCGCCTAGGAAAAAAGTCATGTAAACGCTTTGCGTTTTTACTGATATTATTTTAATTGTGTTTTTTGCAGCAAGTAGTCTGTTACTTAAAACCAAATTACAAATCCTTCCATAATGTAAAATTTATGAAATGCTACTTAATGCCTACATGACTAAGCCTAAGAGATGCCGTTTGTTGATCTAAGATGCTTATGTTGGTGATCTGAAGTGACTCATGTTAAATTTGAACTCTCCATGGAACTAATACGCCCACATATTGATGTGCAAGTTGGTCTAGTGTTTTCTGTTTGACAGCCACCGTTGTGATTCTTTTCTTCTCCTTTAGAGTACTTCACTCTTTGATCCAGCCTTCTGTTAACACAGACGTGATGTATGCATTGTAGGCTTCCTGGGTATACTGCATCCCAGAATTTGAGAAGAGAAAAATTGTTTCCTTATGTGATGAGGTTAGGTTTACTGGGGTTACATTTGACACAATATACCATATACTTATATTCATGCTATGTATTTAAACAGAACTCATTAACTTAAACCTTTAGGTTTAGTTGATATAACATTTGATGCATTAACCATAAAACAATGAGTATTTCACATTATTTAGGAATTAACTGATAGCAAAATTTTTTCCTCACATGTCACAAACCCTGTGTCAGCAATTTACTGTCCTATAGGGAGGAAAATGAATCAATATTATCAAAGTTATGTTCTTGCTGTGCATATAAAGCTAAGCAATTCAATGTGTGCACTGTAATACAATAATTAAAGTCATGTAGTATCTACATTCTTGAACAGAACGACAGTCATAAGCTACATCAGTCCCCATTTAGCTTGTGGAGAGAGCTTTGATACAGTATGTAACAAAATGATGAGGTGGTAAAAGAAAATCATAATGTTTGTGGTGCTGAGTTTTAGCTCATTATTGCAAGAACTTAAGCTGAATAATGTGAAAGTCCAACAGAGCATCAAGTCCAGCACAGAGAGTAGTACCAAGTGTTGTCTCATGCCCGCTGGTCATAAACAACAGGCAGTTACTGACTGACAGAGAATTACATATAATTAAACAGGAATTTATATGATGACTTCCAGTATGAGTTAATTCTCCAATTAATTTTCTGTCCCCTAAAATCAGAGGATGATGTGTTAAAAAAGGGCTACAATTCGCACAGTGTTCTCTGATGCGGATGTAAACACCCTTTAATTAAAGCTTGGAGTTGGCACATTGTTGTAGCATTTTAAATCCAGTGTGCTGGAGCTAAGAGCCAAAACAACAAAAAGTGTCATTGTCCTTCCTGACTGTGCTCTAATTATGGTTAACAATTGAACCTGATCTGAATTACAACATAATATATATTATACTGCTGTGGGCTATAAAAAGGCTGTGTGTTTTGCTTGAGCTCAGAGGTGAAACTAACCATCTGATTGATTTCAAAGTAGTAAGTGAGTAAAGCATAAGGATCTTTATCTTGGTCTTATATGGGGAAAAAAATGACTTAACATATTTATTGTTTTTGGTTTGAGACACCTAATCAGAATAATTATTGTCTGATTACTAGAAATGTGTCCACATTTGAAAACAGAATGGTTGGATGATAAAATACAGGCTTCAGTGCTTTGTGGCATATGCTTTGTGTGAGTGTGTGTAAAAAAAAAAAAAAAAAAAAAAATTATATATATAAAGAAAAACATACTGTACACAAGCAAAAGAAGCTGTTTAAATCATTCAACTTGAAGTGTCACGGCCATCTGTCAGTCAGAGCCAAAAAAGCAATATCACCTTTAACATACCAAAGATACATTATTTTTTGGGATCCATTTCATCCACTGAACATCAATCCAGTGCAACGATATAATGCTCTTGTCACCACTGACAATGGAGAAGCATTATTCTCACCTTGGCTATAGAGATGCAAGCGTTTTATGGCCACATAGTGATAATGCTGTCATAAAGTAAAACAGAAAGATGGACAGAAGGCCAAAGCAAGAAATAATCTAATAGAAACTATACAGAAAAATAAATAAAAGTATTTTAAAAAAAAAATTTTCTTGCCTGCTCTAATGGGATTTTTTATTTTATAATGTGAAATTAAATTTCCTTCATGTTGTATCTAGATTCATTCTACTAGAATTCATTTTGGACAACACTTTGGATTAGTATCATATCTCTGACTAAGGCTAGGGATATCCCTGCTGTTTGCTGACTTATATGTAGGTAATGGCAGTGTTATTGTTGTGTTGTCCACATACAAGACTAAAAGTTTAGCCACGTGGGGGCAGATTAGAGCATAATCATCCCTAGCCGACCGAATTTCTTCCTTGTGAATTTCTGCCTTTGCACAACATAAAGAGAAGCCATGGCTACAAATTAATGTTGATATAACGACTGAGAAAAAGGCAGCAACATAAACGAGAGGTATAACTGCAGGTAGTTGTGGTTGACTTGATGTTTGTTTATATTTGAGGCTATTTTTATGGTGATTCAAAACTGTTGCAATGATCGTCTCATACTCCACCACCAGAACTGCATCTTGCGTATCAACAGAGTTTATTTCTGATGACATGCACTAAGAACACACCAAATCAACGCTGGCTAATCAACCATGTGACATATCTAACTGCATAATTAACAGCAATGATATCTCCAGCCTAATGCCACTCTTTGCATCAGTTAATTCCCATATTTCCTTTATGCACTTTTAATAGAACCACTGCCAAACAGTTCTGAATTTAAGGAGTTTGCATACTGTTGTTGGTCTACCATGATATCATCTGTATATTGATAGTGTTTGTGCTTAAGGTGGTGGAACAAACTCAATGCTTTCTCAACCTTTATTGGAATGGGTTTCTGACACATTTAGCAAATCGCAGATTCATATCAGTTTTCTTTTTTGAAATTAACAATTCCAGACTTTCCATCTAGCTTGCCTTGGTTGTAGGCACATGTGAGATGCCTACATTACATCAACATATGCAAAACAACTATTCTGTCAATATAGCAATTTATCACGGGCAAGACAATATGGCACAGATCTAGCAGCTACTTCTCATTTCCATTAACTAAACAATCCAGATGCAATAGGTGTGGTGTGATTATTTATATATTAAAGAATCAATGTGTCATTTTATCCTCTAGAATTATTCATTCTGTTAGTCATCACAGCTCCTGACCCATGAAAATTCATGTCTTTCCATGCTGTGTTGGGGGTATTAAATCTTCCCTTTCGACAAAGACATCAATCTTATCTATAACTTCATACTGACAGGAACACAGAGACCTGAAAATTGCCATGATCCCACTTCAATTTCACAAAGGGCAAGACCCTGGTCACTGCAGACCATACACGGGGATGATGGATAGGTGAGATTCATTTCCAGACCAAATCTAAACAGGTAGGAAGCCTGCACATGTACAGTGAGACCAGAGAAGGCAAACTGAGTGCAGAGATACAGTAGCAGAGTGCATTCACACCAATCACGTTTGGCAAAGTTTATTCAAACTCTAGTGTCCAGAACTCTTAGTTTGGTCCATTTCAGTAGGCGAGAACAATTTCATCTGAACTAATGTGGCACCTCCGGTTCACACTCGGACTACCTGAAAATCCAGATCTCAGCCTTCCATGTGACTACTGCACTGGTCAGGACTTGAGAATGTAATCCAGTGAGAATAAAGGTGGAACTGTTATTGGCAGAAAGGGACAGATACTGACACATGATAGCTAGCAATAAATCCTAACAAAATAAACCTAAGGCAAAACACTGTTTACAGATAATCATGTTCAGATTTGTAATCCTGTTTTCTTAACTAATGAACAGTGTTCACAGTACACAAATGTTCACCATCCTTGGCTACAGTTGCAGATGAAATATATGCAGGAATATGTTTACATGAGATATTTGTGAGGGTATTTAACAGTAATACACAGTCTGTTTGAATGTGAACTTTAACAAACCGAAACTTTTCCTTTTTGGTTCAGAGAAGAGCAAACAAACTGGAAGTTTGACGGCACCATTTGTTTTACCTTCACTCCGGTAATCCTCCTGAGAACTGAGCAAACTCAGGGCTGACAGGGGGTGACTGGAGAAAGCAGGCCAGTCAGGAGTCACCAGTCCACCGCTGTGGTGTTGTCTAGGTCTGCTCCGCGAGTTGAGCACTGATGAAGAGCTGTCTGGTTTCATTCGTAGTACAGCTGCATATGATATGGGGCGTGCTGCAACAGCTCTTGCAAGGTCTGGAAAAAAGGTGAAACACAGTAAAAAGTTACATCATATACAGCCTTGGCTTTGAGTGAAATTGGTTTTAACTACTCAAACGTGACAAAATGCTGTCCTAAAAAAAATTGCTGTTAAATATTTGGAAAAGTATCTTAAATCATCTTCAAAATAGATTCCGAATATGCTTACCTTATTGTTTACAAGAAAGTTTCTTGTATTGTTACATACAGTTGTAACTTATTTAATCTAGAGTGGCACTGCTATGTGAAAAATCCTCCTCTCTATAAAAGTAATGAGCACGAGCTCAGTTTCCTATGGTATAATATGAGCAATAACATTAAACAAAAGCACTGTTCTTCAAGGCAGAAATCTTGGTTAACAGTAAAGTAAAAGAGAGAGCAGGATAAAGAAGTGTCAAGATTCAAAGAGGGTTCTGAATGAAAAACACGGTAGGAAAAAATAGACTGCATATCCTCCATTCACCATATAATACATGCAGTTAAATGTAACATACACAATCTGACAGAATAGATTCCTGAGGAACAATCTATGAGCTACATCAGTGACTTTAAATACTATATTACTCTTATTATCCACTTGATGGGCTAATCATATTCTGAATTACAACCAAGACATCTGTTAAATCATCAATAAAGACCATAACCACTAACGAAATTAATTGTATTCTGTAAAGATAAGTTAGACTTTCATAACTGAAAGACAATGGGGCGGCATGATAGCTCAGTGGGTAGAGCAGTCGTCTTCCAACTCAAGGGTCAGCGGATCGCTTCTCAGTCCCCCTGAAGCTGCATGTTGAGGAGTCCTTGAACAAGACACCGAAACCTCATAGTAGTGCTGACACAGGTCTAGCAGCTGTCCAAACAACAATTTCCCCAAGGGGATCAATAAAGTATTCATTATTATTATTATAAAGTTGGGACAGAGACATGTTTACAAGGTTGTTACATTGCCAATCTATTAAAAATGTAATAGACTGGGAACTGATGATACTAACTGTTGTATCTGTCCTAAAGAAATATTCCACCGACATGAAAAGATGTTGTATTGGTGGCTTTATATTTCTCTCTAAAATCCCAATATACATACACAAGTCACCCATGTCACGGGCACTGATAGATGATACCACCATAGATGATGGCTTTTGCACTTTTCACTGATAACAGTCTGGACTGTATCTCCTAAACCCATGTGGCTATATTTATCATGGCAGCATGACAGTTTCTCATGCAATGCCACCTGAAGGCTTGAAGGTCACCTTCAAAACTGTTTGTTTTCTTCACCTTGACCTTAATGCACCGAGATTTTCCCAGAGTACCCGAATCTCAGCACATTATGTAATGTAGGTGGTGAAAAACCTAAATTCTTGGAAACCGGCATTGAGAAATATTCTTCTTGAACTGAGTGATAATTCTCACAAAGTTTGGCACAAAGCATTGAGCCACAACTTGCTTCTTTCATACCCAATCATGACAGCATCTGGTACCAATTCCCGACCGATCCAGAACAGTGTTATTTAAATATTTTATAAACTTTTCAGTTTTATTTTGCTCCGTCTCCATCTCATTTTGCTTGTGTATCTGCTGGAACAATTCCCTCTTTGGCTTATGGCTTTTTTTCTGGACATTACTGCATAGAAACCATTAGAGACAAAGTGAGTGATGCCTTAAGTGAAAATATGCTTCTCACACAATCCGATAGATACACTACTGTACATAGTCAGGAAATCACTTTCATCAAAGTCTCAAATTTAATAAAACTGAAAGTGCAAACAGTTTTTAAAGTAAGGAGTCCATGGAGATTCAGAATAATATCCTCTGAAATGTAAACTAGAGCTGAGGCTGTCACTAGTCATTTCTGTCACCGAATTCGACTACTTTTGAGGAATCCAATCCCCTTTATATAGCGTAATGTGTTGCTTTCATTATATTACAGACATAACAAGTCAGGATTACACACACAATTAGTTTCTCTATGACAGCTGATCATGAATACATATCGTCCAACTGCAACTGTGCAACTGTAAAATACAACTAAAACAAGCAGCGGAAATTACTGATGACTGGTCTATAGAAAGACTATTGTATGGATATATTACTTACAATAAGTGCAAGGAGAAGCTTTAAATCAGCAAAAGCCTGTCAGAGTCGTGTAAAGGGGAGGGGGAATGTTTTGCACTACATGATAAAGTGCTATGAAGAACTGAACAAAACTGAGAAATAATTATGTGCCCTTGGGGACTTGTCAGCTGAGAAAAACTGCTATCTACAAATGGAGAATAGGCAATTACTATATTACAGATTCTGGGAGAAACTGGATTTGGACCTGCTTTAGAAATCGAAGGTATTGAGAGTTTGAAAATTAGCAAATTGAAGCAATAAGCAAAGCAATTCTAAGGTGTCTGGTACTTAAATCATTTATTCTGCAAATAAACAACTTAATCAAGGTATAAACCGTCCCACTGCTGATGTCCTACACAATGCAGAACCTTCCACTGCTTCTGAAAACGCAGAAATATAACTTTCAATCTTTGACAGCTAGAAAAGTATTAATTTCAGATGGGCAGGCATAATGTAACAGTGTGAAAGACTAGTGCAGCCATTTCTTTTTTTTACCTCTTTACATAAAGCATACATACAATCTTAACTATAAAATCTGGCTGTACTGTATGATCACATTTTATCACTCATTAATTTTCTAACTTTTCTCAAGAGCTATATTTTCATTGAACACAAATTACTGGATTCAATGGGTCTTCATTTTAACTACGGTTCTCCTGTTGGTCATCTTTTAATGACTTTCCAGCATTAACTTTTCACATTGTAAATGCTGCTGCCACACATTTGAACATATTTGGCTACGTTCAGACTTTGTTTATTCTTTATAATACAGACTCACCGCTTATTTCACACTTGCACCTTTTGTGCAGTTCTGTTCAACTTGTTACCATTTATATTAATAGTTGTTATTGTGTTGTTAATGTGTTAATCTTTCCAAAGCTAATAATTATCAGTGAGTCTTACTAATTTAATGTGACAACTGTGTTGACGCTTTATGTGCATTTTTACAGTAAATAAAAATATACCAACTTGTATGTTGTGTGGACAGTAACACATAAGGTGACAAAGTATTGATGAAAATGCAAAACAGTCATTAACACAGATTTAATCAAACTGCAGCAGCAGTGAGTTGCTCCAAAGTTGGCAGGCAGCAGAAATAACAGGTGTAGCTACTATTCAGCAGGAGAGTTTTACAAATTGCAGTGATTGGCGGCAGTTTTAATGATAATTAAAATGTCAAACTGGAATGCTAACGTTGGAAATTTTACCATGGTTTACTGTGAAACTGGTTATCGTTATTGGGTTTTTTGTAGATTCATCTTCATTATCTTATTTTTCCTATATTACTCGTTACATTTTATTGTTATTTACTGTTCTCGAACATTACTTTTTAATGGCTACTGCAACACTGAAATTTCCCTTTGAGGATTAATAAAGACATTAATAAAAGAGATGCATTTCAAAATATCACTATTCTCAACAACACTGACAAAACTCCAAAGGAATTCAAAAGGCTTCCCAACCATCAGCTGCCAACTTGCAGCTCCCTGCAAGGGAGGTACCGAGGTTTTTGACAGAATGCTTTAGTTGAACTATTTTAAATTTAACCAATAATAAGTGAACATGGGGCTCTGTACAGACAAAAGCATCATAAAAGATTTGTCCAAAACAATACAAGATCGTAAACTATGGTAAATTGATGCTGAACTGTTAATGGGTGAACCTTTCTCAAGCTTCGACGCACAATTGCAGAGACTTGCACCTGACTGAGACCAGGCTGTCAGCAGCATAATGCATTTGTTAGTTCGTTGTGTACATGTACACGAGCCTTGCAACACAGCAATTTTCTGACAAAGCTGTGCTGAGACTGTTGCAGTGTGGTTGAAAAAAGCAGCAAATGAAGACAAGGAAAAAGCTTGTTATGAAAAAGTTGGTCCTGTTAAATATATGACAGTTACACTTAATGGAGTCAATGTTGTGAGAACAAATAGGTCATTTTAATTATGACCATTATTGTGAATGTTACAGTTCCCTCCTACAGTAACTGCTGATTTAGATTGGGCTAAAGAAAGCTCAAGATTTTAGCATAGTAATTAAAGCACTTGAGACAAACTATAATATAAAGATGACTTTGGGTTAGGTTGTCTTATTTAGGATGTCTGACATATCCAGGTGTGTTGCCACAATGCCAGAAAGGTGTTGACTTCGTGATCATTGACATCTCTGTTTTTCCAGTTCTGCTTACTGTACTGCATAATATTATGCAGCATTTCAAGTACTGTTTCCATCCCCACTTAATGTCAGTGGATGTGTAAGGTATTATGTGGGATTGTACTCAATCTCGTCTCCCTACAGATATAAACTGGCAAACCACCACACCAACTCCACTAAGTAACTGATAAATGGGGATTTCTGGATACATCTTCTGAGATTTCTCACTCATGGTTAATGTTACATTAGCAGAGAATATAAATTACATACATCTCAATGATTATAACTAGAGCAGAGATATATTCTGTCACCAAGAGCTTATACATTTTGCATAGTGTTTTGTTAAATGCAGGTTATAAAAGGTCTTATTTCTTTACCTAGAAAAATAACATTCCAGACTGTGGCTAAATCCTGACAAAAACAGCACACAGCAAAAAGTCTCTTTTGTTTGTTTGAGTACTGAAGCCAGCAGGCACTTGCTCTTGTCAGTTGTCACCTTCATCTGATAAAAGCAATGACCCTTGCAGAGCTCACCGATCCCTATCTTTCAGAAGGTGCAAAATCAGAAACATTCATTGTTGTTGAAAGGGCTGCACCTGCTGCATTTTAGGAGCTCTAGAGCAATGCCACCGGTGATTATTTCAGGTCTTATCACTTTCATGATAACAGTGAGGGAGACAATGGCAATTTTACACTTGCCACTGAACAGTGAACAAAAAGATCAACATTTCTGTCCTTATCATTGTATGTATGTATGTATTTACTTTAATGGAGCTTGCCTTTATGTACAGTAATTCAGCTTTAAATGTATTAGTTACAATGCAGTATGGCCAACTGGCATGCAACATGCAGATAAGACAATAGAGGAAAAGGTGAGGCTAAAAGAGGGAGTCATGCTTTAAGTAAACAGAGGGGAGACCTAGGAAAACAAATAAGGAGACACAGAAATTCATCTACTTGTATTAGCTCACTGGGTTGGCAGACCACAGGAAACAGTGTTAGAGTCTGCAGCCTGTGGACTGTGGTACAAAAAATTAATTAGAATAACATACAGTAAGTAGGTGAGATGATCATGCGGACTCAAGTAGACAGACATGATTAGCTATAGCCTGTAAGATT
>JAUBNQ010000005.1:4283050-4294915 GCA_032353495.1 Ctenopoma kingsleyae | reverse complement strand
TGGAAATAAATTTTTCTTTTAATTGGTTTTTTTGTTCCCCCCCCCCCCCCCCCCCCCAATGGAACAAGTGTTTGAAAATCAGCAACCGTGAAAGTAGACACAGACATATTATGCAGTAATGACTGACAGGCTTCATGATGTATTGTTATTTCCACATTTTAACAAAATCTAGGGTCAATTTTTATGACTGATGCAGATTTGTTTCCCCATAAAATACTTTCTTGACATCTTCACATCTGGTGATAATATTACCTGAAACAAGGAGATCGTGTCTTTGACTGTGTCAGTTATGATATTAATTATTAGCAAAAGTGTTTAAGAGGTAAAGGTGCATTTTAGATTAAAAGAAAAACTATAACGGACAAGACTAGATGCAGATTTAATAGATTTGATAGATTTTCCAAATCAATTTGATAGAAATAACAAGTTAAACATTAAATATTTACCATGATAACCATATGATTTTAGTTTAAATATAACATTTAAGAACCGAAGTACAGCTGAAGCCGATGGGCATGTTATTAGTTTTGCAGGTAACTCAAGTACTGAATAAATGAAAATCCTGTGCTGATAATGGTGCTGGAGGTAAAGTTGTGTGATCATCATTATTAGAATTCAGCCTGTGGGGACCCTGATGTCTGCACACAATTTTATGGCAATCAGTTCAATACTTTTTGAGACCATTTTAATCAACCAAAACCACATGGCAGGCCCCAGAGATTATAAAAATAAAAGCATTAAGGGAAGTGAAAAACCTATTTGGAAATCTGCACTTTGTAAATGTGTTTGAGTTCCCATCTGCTGTGTGTCGGGAGCATATGGCACAAGGTACAGATATGACATTCACAATACTGTATCTAAGAGTCAATAAGAGCGTTTTAACAGTGACAGTGACATACTCGTAGGGATGCTGATCACTGATAACTCCCTGATGTGTGATTTTAATGCACGACATGACGTAAAAACATATGTTTTTTTCTTTCATTTTAGCTATTAACAGGTGCTATCAGTAAAAATGGTTTAATTTTGCTGCACACTGTCTGATACACATTTTTAAATTCACTTTTACTGAACTTTACTCAACTCGCTAATTCTATTGATATTGTGTAACCTCTACATGACCAGCTCAGATGAATAACTTTAACACCATTATTATAATGAGCAGAGCAGCATTTAGATTTATTGACCGAACACTACACGTGATTGCACATGCTTGCCATGAAAATAGAGACACATAATTGGTTCGGTTTAAATAATGCAGTCTAGACACGTGTCCTTCATGGAGTTCTTTAAAGCCCGCAGGACTTTCAAGAGCACTGAAAGAGCATATGCTGCCCACAGCATGTATAATGACCCCCATCAAGGCCATCAATAACCATAATGGTCACTCAGACATTTATGTTACAGTCACTGGGATGAGGAATGAGACATTTAAGTCAGAGGGCAATCTCTGTACATGCCCATTTTTAAATGGTGCAGTTTGCATGATTTTGTTATCCAATAGCAAACGATGGCTGAGGATAACAGTAATGATCTTTTTCAAATAACAGCAATTTTATAAAATGACATTTAATGAGTAAATGTAAAAATAAATTCCTCACAGGCAGAGAGTCACAACACTGGACTCTGATGTTGTTAGCAACAGCATAAAACTGCTTAAAGCGCTTCAAACTTTCTGACTCGAGGCTTTTTAAGCTCCAAACTAACCTGATTCAGATTCTTTAGCGGAGAAGAACCAAAAAAGAAGATTCATTTTAAAACGTGAGAATTCTCAATTCAACTATTAAAACAGGCTAACAGTAAATCTGAGCTTGACTTCCAGCTACTGTACGTTGACCATCTTTGATGAGAGTTTTAAATATTCTTGCATTTTAATTTTTTAAGACATGGATTCTGAACAATCCCTTCTTAGTTTACATATTCATTCGCCCCAACTTTTTAAATGTTATATTTATAATAGTCTTCCATATTTGTCACACTCACACACAGAAATTAATTTGTTTTTTAATTGGTCATGCAATTCCCAATCATTATTTGTCACTATTCGTTAATTGTATAAAGGTCTTAACATAAAAGATGCAGTTATCTTTATTCCTGGCTGTGAGATTATTAATATGAATAACAGAGTATGCAGTGGTACATGAATATTGATCAACTTTGAATATCAAAATGTAAATTACCATTGATTAGTCTTCTGAAGCTTAGTATTAAAAATGCGAGTGCATGATAAGCTGTTTCTTGCATTTTACAATTGCTCACCATGTTGCCGTAAGTGAACGTGTCCGTCATTTCAGATTCTCTGTGATGTAGCAAACCAATAACCTTTACCCAAACTACACCCGTCAAACATGCTTTATTTAAATACTTAAATATCATATTCAACAACTGTTGCCTTGTTGTTCACTGTGAAATATTATTTGTGTTTATAAAATCCTTGGCAGGCTCTGCAGTTTAAAAGAAGAGGTTTTAGCATTCAGCACCAGGGATTAGGGTTGGAGTTACACAAGAAGTCAGGCTCGGGTCAGTTTGCCTCTGCGCTTTATTTTCTTCTGACGTCCAGGTCAGTCTTCTGTCCTGTTTCCTAGTTAAATGTTTTCATCAGCTCAAGGTGCTGAACATGAGTCTGCTTTTGAATGAACAGAATAAAGAGGAACTACTGAGATGCAGCAAACAGCAAAGAAACGCTTTACAGAACCACAATAGCCAAATAAAGTGATGACTGTCAATTACTGTGCACAGTCAGATTACACAATCTCTGAGGCCGCAGGTACAAACAAATACACATAGAAAGATGATTTTTCTTTTTTCATTTCACTGCATCCAGGAAAGCTGTTCCTTAGTGTCTCAGTGTGGGGAGCTGGGATTAGTTCTGTAAGCGTCTGTATCTTATTGTAGAGTCTGTATGAATCCATCTATACTGTATCTTTCCCACAGGCTTCCTCCAAGCTGCGAACGGAGTTCATGTGGTAGCTTCAAAAACCAGAGGATTATAGCATCACGTCATCTGCACATACTGTATATGACTGTTACTGCAGCTAAAAGCCTCCTGTACATAGAAGCTCATCGCAGACACTTCAGTAGCTTCTTAATTAGTAGCTTGAAGTTGAAGTGTTAATTTTTTTTTTTTCGCTTTCCCATGTGAGCAGTCGTACATTGTCTTGGACTATTTCTGTCCTTCTGCAGACATTATAACACGGCGGAACACAGAGACGCAAAGAAAGATCCACAGTGAATTGCATGTTACTATTAAGAGTCTGTCAGTGTTACAAGACATGAGAAAAAATAGGAGATAGGAGGCATTAGTAAATTTGTAGTGTTCTGTCTAAAGTTTAAATGTTTACGTAGGTTACACATGTTTTTAATGTAGCTGGAGATGGTCTTCAGGATTGTGGTATCACACCTGTCCAGCTGACAGTTTAACCGCCATGTAACTTCATCACTTCTATCACAATAGAAATTAGATTTGCATTCATATTATCTGGTTGGTCAATAACACTTAAACTGCATAATAACGATGCTCCATCATATGTGCAGAGAGTTAGTGTTAAAAGAGCGTATCCAGGTTCCAGTGAAGTGCACGACATGGCTCCTTACCTCTAACTAGGAGTAAAAAGAGTCTCAGTTAGTGCTTGGCTACGGAGCAAGAACATGGGCAGGCAGAGAATTGGAGGTCTCCCTTTAATTGTGCCTTCATGCCTAAATCTTCAGTTCCACTAGGTGTTTGGGACACACATGAGGACACCAGTGGGGCTTCACTGTCTGCAGCCCTTCCTGAGCGGCGTGGAGAGCCAGTGGCAGAGAGCTGACTGTGACCTACAGTGACAGCAGTGGTCCAACATCCAAACCTGGATTTTATTCATCCTTTGGAGGTTAAGGAGAGCAGCGTCTCTTTCAAGTCCTCTTTTCTCTTTATATATGACTGTTCCTGTTGCTATAAATAAGCTTTATTTTTGAGGCCTTAAACTGACTCAGTGTGGAAGAAGAAAAGGATCTAAAGAATCTGTTCTTCTTTGTGTTTGTGGTCCGAAGCTTAGGTGGAACAATGGCTGTTCTTGGGGCAATCCCGCAGGCCATCACCACAAGCTGAACTGTAAACATACCAGAGCTGCAGCAGCGAACCTCGCTGGCTACTTAGCTAGCGTGTCGAATAAGAGAAACAGCAAACACAGCGCAACCAAAGATAATCTGCAGCCAACAGGGAGCTCTGCAATGGTGAATTGAATTAGCTGTTTGGTAATGAAAAGCTGCTCCTGTCATTAGTGGTTTTGCCTGGCGTCCTCCACCTTCTTTTAAAGAGGAGAACTTGGGAGAAGGTAGATTACACAGAAATATAATTCAGCACTATTTGTTTTTCAATTTAACATGAATGGAAAGGAAAACCAGTGATGGCTTTTCTTTTATCCTCTCTGCATGCCTCCTCTTTTTATGTTTCCATTAAAGTTCACATAATTGCATCGACTGTAGTAAGTAAGCTTTTTTTTTTTTAATCTGAATTCGTGCGTGACACCTTTCGCCTCATGCTCATGGAGTGATGTGTTAAATGAGATCATAATTTGTTTACAATCGGAGGTGGTGGGGATCTCACAGATACCATGACAGTAAAATGTCTTAGTGACATTTTCAATCCTTTTCTTTTGCTGACTGGGATGGCAGGCGGTTAAAAAGGTTCGTCTTGTTTACCAGCACTAACTAATGTTACCATTCTATAACATGTAAGCTGTAAGTCTTGTATCACCTTTGGGATTTGATTGTTTTTCTCCGGGATGACTCAGGTAAACAGAATTCGCTTGCACAAAGTTCAATAGTTGAAGATATAATGAAGCAAAAAAAAAAAAAAAAACAGAAAGTTTTCAGAGACAGCTTTCATTACTGTGTTTTCATTTCAGACCTGCTGCAGATCATTTACGGTAATTCTACACAACTCAGTGTTTTCAGTGTGAAATCCTAGACATGGTCTAGGATTTCACACTGAAAACCTAGACCATGTCTTCTCCAATGAACACTGGACCAGTGTTCTAATGTTATTATATATATATTAAGATTACATTCTCTGATGTGAGGTCATGTTGTGGTGGCACTGTTTTCACACCGTGTGAGTAGGTAGGACATCATTATAATTATTCAGTATCATTTCCCTTTTCTAACTCACGTTATCCAATTAGACGTTTTCTAGAATGACATATCTGTTGTAAAAGTAGTAGGAGAAACGCACTGTTATCAGTATTATACACTGAAGACTAAAATTGTCTTGAGTTCTATTTTCAGTTGTGAGGCTTTGGCTCAAGCTCCTAAAGTCCAGTAGAACATAAATGACCTCTCTGCATAAGACAGTTTAACCTCTTCGGGCATTTGGCCTGAATGACACACAATTAATATAATGAAATTGAATCTTGTGAAGATGTGCGCGCATGTTGTTATGCATGTGCTTCTGCGTCTTTTGCTTCTGAATACAGTCTAGCCTTGGGTCACACTGGGCTGTGTGCCAGCAACATCTGCAGGGGTCTTGTGAGAGTGTTGCATGGAGAAGCAGCTGAAGATACCTGATCAGTGTGATGGATGCCTATGAGCCTTGTGCGCACACCGTCATGCACACCTGCCGCCTGTGCCCCACTTATTGAATCCATGAATCAATTTAATGAGCAGAGGACGGGGTCAGGACTTCAATAAACACCCTACCAAGCTTTCAAATTTAATGTCTGCCCAATGAATGATACTGTATGCTCAACAAACACCCATTGCAAACACTTCCAATTTACATTGGAAGTGGGTTCTGAAGCAATCACCATGTACAGTACGTGTACTAAGTTTCACAGCTTGTGCATAAACATTTCCAGCACGTTTTCTGCCTGCAAATGAGTTCAAAGTAAGAGCAAAGTATAATTCAGTTGTGTGTCTGTGTGCCCATGTGTGAGGTTGGCAGGGTGAACGAGTGAGACTTGAGAAAGAGAATCAGACATCTTCCATTGGTAATCAATACTGCAGCAGTGACCTGAGCATTTGCTCTGTGATTCATCCCATTTAGAGCTACAGGGTTGGCTGCCTGACAGAGACAACTCCATGATTTCCCTCTAGATTCAGTCGTGGCAAATCCACTTCTACATCTACATAGGCACTGATACCTAATGTCATCATTCAGCCTCCTGCAGAAAATCCTTGAAAACCTTTTGCTGAAAGTCACAGCACGCTGCTTTGTAGTGAAAATCGGGTCGATGCGCTCAGGACTGGTGCACCTCTTCAGACGTTCGCGTTCGTATGAAATAACTTCTGCTTTATCTTACAGCACAATTTCAGGGTAAAACAATCACTGCCAACCTCCTGATCTTCACATACTGTGATTATAAACTTGCTTTCCTCTCCACTGGTTTAACCACAAACAGCTTCCAGTCATGAGGTCATCTGAAGTGCTGAGGACGCAGCAGATAGGACAAATGGCTGCTATTTAGATGTTTTTGGCAGCAACATCGCAATGGTGAATACATTTTTCTTCATCCACTGGGGACACAGAGGCTAATGGAGCATGAGAGAGGCAGTTCCCCCGGAGTTGTGTAGCTGAGTCACGCCCCCATTTGGAGGGGAGCTGCAGGCGGCAGTTGTGTATGACCAAGACCAAGAGGGCATGCTGTGAGAGTCCAGGCCAATTGAGCGGTAAACATTGGTGGCAGTAATTGGAGAACAGCACAGCAGGGAATTTCATACATTTCTGATCCATGTGGCTCGCTAGAGAATATCCTGACTGTGGACTTTGTGAGCTGAAAAGAACCGATTGTCTGTATCCCCGAGATCTTTTCAGTTTTTTGAAAGAATTTGCTGAACTCCCCATGACACATAGCCCACGTATATTTCATTGATTATATGGCTCAGACGTGTTTCTCTGCATCAAGATGTTTCAATGTTGTACAGAACACGTGAATAGAGCCACGGATAAATAGAAGTTTGTCTGCTAAGACACAAAGCTGTTGCTGTCTATCACCTTTTGTTCTAATTTAGTGCAGTTCCAGCAGAGCTATTAGTCCTGTTTTTCTAATTAGTTTGAATCAATATCATTAATCATCCATTACAGGTGTTTAAGGAGCTCCTTTTCAATCCACCCACTACTTTTCACTACTTTTTGTATTATTGCTCAAAAAGGTTGCAAAGGTTTCTTTGTAAAAAAAATATATTAAATGATTAAATAAAAGAGTTCCATAATAGTCCTGAGTACTACCATTGTGAAGCTTATATAATTCACTTTTTTAGACTCCTTTATAGTTCTGAGATTACTTTATGTTAATTTGAAGACATAGTTTTTGCTGTTATCATCTTTTTGTGGCAATGTGCTGTGCAGTGAAGTTAGGTTACATTACAATATAATACAGCCAGTATGCATAACGCAGTCACAGGTAGGAATAGTACAAGAATGCTGCAAATACAACATACTCATCATTTGAGCTTCCTGTGTGATAACATCAAAATATGTTGTGTATATGTGAACATACACATACCTACAGCCACATAAGGTGCATTACTAAACTAGCTGAGAAAGTACAAGGTTAGCGGTGGGAGTAACATCCTGCGGTTCCACTGAGGTCTCTTATCAGTGTCTGCTTCTTATCACTCAGCTCCACAACAGCAGAAACACACAGCGACTATTTTAGCTGCACCACCTGAGAAGAAATTATCTTTATCAATGTCTGCTGCGTGACATTCTGCTGTATTTTTTCTTTTTTATTTCTCTGGATCCCAGATAAAATTATGCATCTCAGACAAGCAGTAAAAACTTATTTTACTGGCTGTCACATATAGTATTTAGACATGTTTTTGTGATGCCAATTCTCCGCTGTGTAATGATGTCCACGTTGGTCCTAATGGGATGTGGGGAACAAATAGTGTCAAACAACACTAGTTCAGCTGTGCAAACAACTTATTACAAGCCATAGTTGTCTTATGATAGGAGCGAAGGAGTGACATCCATGTGTGGAGGAGTTGATGGATGGCCAAACACTGGACTTGCTGTTTGTTTCCTGTTTGAAACCTATAGTTCTTTACTTTGTTATTTTAACCAAAATCCATATTTTTGCTTGAACCTAACCTAAGTTATTTTTGTGCCTAAACCCAATGAAAACATGACTGCAAGTTTATTATTATAACCATGACAGCACATGTCCAGTACACTGAACAATCCCTTTTTTCAGCAGGTTATTCCTACAAAAGTCACGCTTTAATACGAGTTAACGTGCTTAGATAATAAAAATGTGATAAAAATGACAACTGTGACGCAACAATGCAACGTATAGGGTAACTATAGGTATTTCATTTTAAAATTGCATGAATAAATATTTTGATATGTATGAATCTAATGACAGTGTGTAAGTGTTGTTCATGGTGACAGAAGTAGTGTTAAATTTCTGTTGTGGAGATTTTTAACAAGTTTTTGCTTTTTATATGAATCATAGCTCATATCAGTCTGTTTAGTCTCTACAACCCCAGCTAAGCACTTGTTTCCAGCACACAAACTGTGATCTTGGCAAACCAAACTAAAGGCAAAGTGAATATTAATCTTAAATTTTTCAGGTGGACAGACGCATGACTTCAGGCGACAATGAGAAGCCACAATGACCACACGTTGTCTGTCATAGCTTGATAAGGAAATGCTTTGTCAGATGTCTGCAAATGCAAAAAAAAGGAACAAATGCAGATTTCTGAACCCAGCAATATCACCTGCATTGTTAGATCATAGAGTAGCTGTAGTGTGCCCTTCCCATGTAGGTCTTTAAAAGTGCCATGTACTGTTCATTCCAGTGTTTATACTTCTGATGGTTGAGCCAGCCCACATGCTTTTGGCTGACGGGGGCCGACATCATCTAGTTAACAGTGCGTGCAGTTTAGTGTGACGGCTGAGCGGTGGATTGCTTTGACTGCATGGTGCAATAACTCCTGTCGGATGCAATTTGTGTGTGAATGATGGAGTGAGTATTAATCTGTTCTATTTGCTGTAATTGCATGTCAGTTCTGTTTTGATGCAGTTATATATATGTCACCTATAAATTGATGTAATGTGACCGGAAATAGGCATTTATTTTGTATGAACCACAGGAAGTGGTCTGGATGCGCTGCAGTGGTCTGTTGCTGCAACTTAACATTGCATCAACATGGAAACCAATATTATAAGCAACAGAGGTGTTTCTGTACTGCTGTGATTGCCTGAAGGGAAGACGAATGCAAACAGTATTTTCTGTACTTACTGCATTTACAGTGACATGCTGTTCTGTTCTGTGTATTATTGTTTTGTTTTTTTTGGATGATATTCACATTACTGCATCTGTGTGACTTGTTTATCTTATATGTTATTTATCATTCAGTTTTATTTTGTCATTCTTTTATTTTGTAAGAAATCCCAACCACAACCACGCAGTAATCAAATCTTAAAACGTAGGCCTACAAGTAGAGAATTAAACCGCCTTAAATGATTATTATCTGATTATGATGATAGATCTGCCATTGCTGTAGGTTAGAAACATAGCTGGCTGGTAGTTAGCTTTTTCTGCAAGTAAAAATTGTTCTGTAGATGTATAATATTAGTACAGACTGTAAATGCATTTGAACTTGTGAGGGGGGCAAGCAACTCTGACTGGACATCGTACAGATCAGCCAGATTAACACCAGAAGTTTGTTTTTATGTTGTGGACAGGAGCATGTGAACTCAGACTCATCTGCAGCTACACAGGCTAACACAGGCAGCAAACTGCGATGCACTGTATGTCCTGGCACCTGTCAGTTGTGGTCAGCATACAGTGTTCCCATGCTTAGTCCGGTCCCCGACATCCTTAATACTGCAGCAGCAATGAAGAGGAGTTTAAATGTCATACCAGTTTGCATAATTACATGTGATGCCATTTGGTACCAAAAGAACAACTTGGAATCTGCACATTAAACATTCAAAAGTTCCTCCTGTAGGGACACCACAGAACTGATAAATGGCTTTAGTGCACTTTATTATTTAACTTGTCTACAACAAACCGTTTTACTACTTTCATGAATTTTATATGATATGTCATTTATTACAGCCTTATACTGGGCGTGAGAAGGCTTGGTGTTGAATCCTTTTCCCTGCACTGTGTCCTTCTTCTCCTCCTTATTAGACCCTGGCGAATTCAGGGAGGAGTGAAACGTCTCATTTACAACTTTGGAGATTTTGTCATTCTTCAGCATATTCTTCATTAATGATGCAAAATGACACAGAGTACCCTGCCCTGGGGGGAACCTACACAGACTTCATTACAAGGTACTTTTAATTAGTCGTTGTAATTAAAAGCAGAATATTGGGTGCAGAAAGGCTGCAAGCTAAATTGATATGCCCATAAACATTTGCATGTTCATTGGTCAGGGTTAGCAAACCATCTCATTTTACTCAGCCAGGTCCGACAAGAGGCTGGAGAGTTAAACTGCAGAGGGATTTAAAAGAAAATGTCTATGACACCCCCTTAGTAATTAACTGGGAAGGGAGGAGGGACGGCGTAATGAGAAAGTGAAAACTAGGTGTGAAGTTGGGCCATCTACATTTTCTCTCCTATTTTTGGCTGACCATATGCTACAATATGTCATCTAAAAGGGGTTTGTTTAATACTCACCCAGAGGCATATACTATTTAATGTTTCCCGCAGCGATGAAATAATTTGCAATGTCCGGTTGAAGAGGCTTTAGTGCCTTAAGATGATGGAGATGGTTTATATTTTTAATGAGTTTAACAGACCTTTAACTCAGTAGAAAAATATTGGGATGTGTACTATATGAAATACATTCATCAGATAGAGAAGAGCCCTTATGTGAAATAATATACACACTGATAAGTTCACTGTTTAAATTAGCTACAATAAACAATTTCATGACAACTGTGTATCAAACCCCAATGTGAAAAAGTGTGACAATGTGAAAAGGGGGGGTCACTGAACCTACTGAGAATTGTCATTTGCCTCTGCAGCCTTGCAGAGCTTCATCTCATTGTGTAAAGTCCAGGACATGGTGCAGAGTGCAAAACCGAAGATGACGTGATGCAGCTCACACTGACTCCTCTTCTTAGATAAAGAACAAAAATATTTATTTTCCACTTCACCAAAAATTTACTGATATAGATAAAGACCAAAAATATTTCCACAGACACAGGCCTGTATCCACTAACTCTACACCTGGTCAGAAAACCGATGTAGCTCCACTCCCACAGCCCCTCCCACACTTACTCTCCACTCCCTGTTCAGAGAGCAGCAACAAACTGTTGTCAGCGGTCATTGTTAAATAAAAATAAAAATAAAAATATGCTTGAATTAACCTAATTACCACATTCTTAGATTAACTATAATGTACTAAGAATGATGAAAACCCAATAACATGTCAGCATGCAAATATTAGAAACCGCTACGCATTGCTTAGCTGTACGAGCTGCAACTGTTTTGGTTCATCTGGCAACAGCACGCAGGTGTTTTCAGTGGAACATTCACTGTACATTCCTGCGTGTACCTGCTCTGAAATAAAAAAATATATATATAGCGGAGGCACACGGTCGGAGACTAGCTGGTGACCCCAGTGGAGCACTAAGCTGCTAAAGAGAGATAATACCCTCTGGAGCTGGAGTAGACCGAAAACAGAGCTAAAAGATGCGAATACTGAAACTACATTATAGTCACATCAACAACTCACTAATAAATAGTATGATTTTAAATCATTTTCAAGTGATCTAGTCTACTATAACTGAATCCATGTGCGTTTCAAATGAGTGAAAGCATGGAATCAGTTCCACATATGTGGCCTTTTTTAGTCTGAACTCAGCTCAGCTTTGACTTGTTACCTTTTCATTTTCATTACGCATTTCCATAGTTGTCTACAGCTTATTTA
>JAUBNQ010000005.1:4270664-4281366 GCA_032353495.1 Ctenopoma kingsleyae | reverse complement strand
CCTGCTTTAAAGCACTTTCAAAACAGTTTTTAACAATTCTGACTAATCTAAACCCAACAATGGAAATCTCCAGTCTCAGATGTGCTGCTGTAGCACAGCAACGAGACACTGAAACAGAAAGCATTTTTTCTACGTTAAAGTCTCGCTCCCTGTCTCTCCCTTGATGAAATGTATGCTGATTGCAGAGCCTATAGAGAGTGAAGCAGCTGCCTCTGATAAGCTGTTCATTGTAATCTTTGCCAGGTGGAAAAAAAAAAAAAAAGTTGCATGAAGGCTCCCAGCTGCAGACTGGGGATCCAGTACATTTTAAACGAGTGGAAAATAGGTGTCAGAGCGTGTTTTCAGGGTGATGTTGGGGAGTGAAGGGAATGATGGTTCAGCCAGCCTTAATGTAAATGAGTGTAATTAGTTAAAACTAGTTGAGATTGGATCAGTGCCCCATTATGTTGCACAACACAGTATTTCTGCTGGATGGAAGAGATGTGTTGAATGAAATCACAAAATCACAAACACGTTCCTTTTATATAATGATGTATAGTATGATCATTGCCATTTATTTTAAACTGTGGTAGAGCAACTGTGCTTTATATTGTGACACCAGTGATTGGTAATTTAATTAGTCAGCCACTGGGTCTACTCCAGAAATGATACAAGGTGTTGAAAAAACATTTCTATGCTGAACCAAAACATAATTTGATGAATATAACATTGCCTCCAGCTTAGTCCCTTTGGAAATTACACATGTATCCTAATATGGCCCAAATTTCATCTCAACGTGCAAAATCATCGACTGCAGAAACTTGATTTTACAGTGTAATCCTGAATGTAACTAATCCATATTATAAATTTCATTTTACATCACAGACACCTGCCACAGCAGTGTTTGAGTTTGTCAAAGTGTGTCACTGACATCTAGTGGAGAGCACTGATCAAGACAGACAAGCCTGAAATATGTACCGGCTGCATACTGTATACATTAGTGATAAAAAAAAATTATTACTGATAATTAATCACTTAAGTTTTAGAAAAACAATTTTGGTAACTAGGGAAACACACTTTAAAAAGTGCTTTTTTTTTTCTTCTTTTTTTTGATATTTTTTTAATTTAGGAAGGAAAGGACGATAGAATTGAATAATATAATATGAACATATTGAATTACCAGAAAATACAAAATCAAAGGTTGACTGTATGTCAAGGAGTACAGATGTATGGCATATAGTAAGGTGTAGATGTTTCTGAATCAGTGCTTCAACTGTTTGGAACATAAATCATCTGCTCTTATCACCACCCTCTCACAGTGAAGCAATGGTGCAAACTGTAACGTGACCTTGACTCTTAATAGCTGTGTGACAATAGTGCCCTGTCCCACTGGCCTGTCTGCCCCTCTGTTGGGTCTATTTATAATGTCCAGACACAGTGCAGAGGTTATTCAGAGGTGCCAGCAGACACAAGGTGACAGGCACAGAGGAACAAAGGGTGAGAAATTTTACTGTTATTGTTCCTGCTGTTTACTTTTTATTTATTCAAACTTGGATTGCTTTGAGTTTTGTTGACCTGAACATGTAATTTCTCTTTGCTTTTCATAGATAATGTATTTATTTTCTATATCTATTGTATAAACAGGAGATACATTAACTTTTGCTTGGATTTCATGTTATGGAAGTGGCTTTCTTAGTGGTATCTTTCTATTTACTGTTCAAAAATTCAAATCTAACCACGATTCTTGCATGATACTCTTCTCAGACAATCTAATTCCCCTGCTCATAAGCTACAATGGTAAGTGCATTTGTTTTTACAGTTTCACATCTGCATATTTAAAACAGCATTTCAAGTCTACTTTTCTTTCTGAAGGTGAAGAACAGAAATATGCCAGTGGGGCATCATGAGCACTGTGACAAGTGTTACAACGTCCACTGTCAAGTCCCGGTTCAGATCTCCATCTCATGCGTGGTCGTCAAGTGTCGCAAAAACTGTGGCGCCACTCTTCATATGTGCAAACAAGAGGAGCACCAGCATCTCTGTCCCAATGAGACAGTCCCCTGCCTCAATGCCTACTATGGCTGTCCTCTCACCATGCACCGCCACAGACTGGCCAAGCACCTGGAGGTCTGTCCTGCCAGTGTGGTGTGCTGCTCTCAGGAGTGGAATCGCTGGCCTGTTTCAGAAACAGATCAGACCTTCTACAGAAATCTTTCTGAAAACCCTCACACTGAGCTGCACCTCGATGTTGCTGTGGCTCTCAGGGACCAAGAGCTGCTGTTTCGATCCATCAAAATGCAGCACATTTTTCCTGAGCTGATGATGGAGGATCCTGCTCATCAGGATATTGTTGCTGGGACCGAGAGTCCTGCAGAGGAAGGAGCGTGTTCTTTAGACTGTGGTGAATTTACAGAAAATGGCTGCGCGAGTGTGAAGGAAAATGAACTGAGTCAAGAGGAGAGGGATGCTTTGGCAAAGAGCAGGGGCGTGGAGAGTATTCAGAACTACAACTCTTGGGAGAAAATATTCACAAAGGAGATGGAAGGATGCAAGCAAACTGTCAAAAACCTGAATAAGAGAGAGGAAACAGTAAAGGAAAAGGAAGTGGAAGAGTCATCAAACTGTCAGAGAGGGAAAAGAGACTCAGACCTGAACCATGAGAACACTGCTTCTGCTGCTGCTGCTTCCAGCACGGGTGGTGCGACTGGCCTTGCCCCATGGCAAGATGGGGTCCTTGAGAGGTTAGGCAAAGAAGTCAACATTGCAGAATACAACATGTATCTAGTGCACAATGGGACTATGTTGATTAACTTTGGCCAACTTGCTGCCTGCACCCCAAGAGAAAAAGATTTTGTTTATGGGAATCTGGAGCCCATTGAGGTTACAACCATTCGTTCATTCAACGTTCCCACTAGCTTTCGAGCAAAGCGGAGCCACCTGAAGGATCCTGCCCACAAGGCCAAGACCACACACCAGAGTGTTGACACTGCGGATTTGGGCGTGTCAATTGAGGATCTACCAAAGTGTGACGAGGTTAGTGCCACACTCCTGTGCTCCTTGGAAAAGGAAATGAAAGGACATTTAATCTCAGAGAGTGTGGGGACAGACGGTCTTTATGTGGATATAGGAACACAAACGTACAACTTCTCTTCTGCCCCTTTCAAAACAGATGCATCCCTTGCTGATGTCATTGCGGACAAACCTCAAGGCCTGTATGTACATATCGAAACGGAACCGGTCACGAGAAGACATAACAAAGCAAGTTCAGCTTTCAACTACATGTGCGGCCGCTTCTTTCGCCGTGATGAGTACCGCTCTCACTTCAGGAACGTTCACACTGATATACAGTCTTCTCTAAATGGCTGGTTACAGCAGCGCTGCCCCTTAGCATATCTTGGCTGTACATTCACCCAGACAAGGTTCCAGCCTGCAGGTCACCAGGCTACAATAAAATTCTGCCAAAATGTCAGCTCCTTTGTCCTTCAGCCACTTGTTGCTTCATCTTTCTGTGAAGACAAGGAAATCAGCCCTCAAAGAAATGGTACATATAATCTGGATCCCCTGACCAGACTGCCCCTTGAGATCCTCCAGCATATTGCTGGTTACCTTGACAGTTTTACATTATCTCAGCTGTCCCAGGTCTCCCGTCTGATGAGGGAGGTGTGTGCCACATTGTTGCAGGAGAGAGGGATGGTCTCCCTTAAATGGGAGAAAAAGACATATTCGCACGGGGGGAGCTCCTGGAGATGTCGAAAGAGAGTATGTATTCTTAATGTGTTCTAGATTTTCTCTGCAGTAAAATAACTGTGTGTTATTGTGTATTTGTCTTTGAATCATTTGTCATAAGTCATTCTCTTAACTGAACTGCAAAGGAACATTTAATTATATTTCATTTCATTTATTTATACCTTTATTCTTTTGATCATAGTCTCTTACACTGTGAAGGGAAAGTAAACACAAGGCCAAACGTCTGCACCAGTTTCTCTTTATTATCCGGCATCACGCTGTTGACTGTCACTGGAAAATTTCAGTCATTCATACAGCATGACAGCTGCTGGATTGTAAACACTCTCCAGACTCTCAGCAGTCCTCTCTAACAATATCACAAACTGAATCACTGCCGTGTTGGCAACAGTTAATGGGTTCCCTCTGAAGCAGCCGCTGGAGATTTGATACTTTTGTCTGTGTTCCTATCACAAACCAGCTGCATGTGGAGTCAGGCATCATGAGGATGTTCGGAAAATGGAAATTTTGTTTTCCTCTCTGGTTTTGACTCAGACTCTATAGTAAGCACTTTGAGAGGGCAAAGCCCTGCAAACTTTGCAGAATCATAGAAAAAGAAAAAAAAAAAGCATCTGGATCCAAACCTGAAATGGTCAGAACTTTTTTTGTCTTAAGAGGTGAGAGATTTATAAATAAAATAATTGGGGGGGGGGGGTCACGTTCAGTATTTAAAGTCAAATCAGGGATGATTTCTCTACATTTACATCAGACCACTAAGACCACTTTAGACCACTTTAGACCCTGTGGCTTAGACCATTAGGCCAGAAGGACGCCTAATGGTCTTAGCCTTACGGACAGCTGCCTTAGTTGATGGAGGTTACCTAAATCCTGCCTGGAATTATAAAAACTGTGTACAAGGTTGAAATTTCAGGCTGTTTACATAGACCAGTGAACTGTGGTCATTTACATTCATTATTTTGACATCTGCACATGAAATACCTGCAAATATGCAGGATTCAAATGAAAAGATTGAAGATCAAACCTCCAACAATACTTCATTATTATGTATTAGGATTTTTTTTAATTATTATTATTATTTTGATAATGGCCATGCACCTCAACAGCAAGTGAAACTCTTCCTGGAAGCTGATCACATCTATAGGCATTCATAGGAAAGCATTACAGCAAATATAAAAAATATATATATTAAAACATTTTGAAGGCACATACACATATTTAATGCACTAAACATAAAAACACCAAATTGCCACAGTGAAACGGTGTATTTTTACACTGACCTTTCCTGTACTACAGTGATCATGGGACAAATAGCATGCCAATGATATCAGTGATGTGGAATGGCCTGAGGCCTTTGCTGCAAGTAAACATAGTGCTACCATAACAAGTCAGATATGTTATTATTGATGGAAAGTCAGGATGTTGATATGACTGCATGTGGGACAGCTGGGTATTTGCCCCCCCATGAAGGGCATGATTTGAAGAAATTTGTTGTGGTTGGATACATAAATAACATCTTGTCCCTACATGTGATAAAAATACTCTTTGATCTAGATTCCGTTGTTATTAAAAATACATTTATGGCCTTATAGCAGCAGAACAGTTGATGGATGCCATGACAGCAGCCTCTTATACCTACTTCAGCTCTTTCTCTGTTTTACAGGTTTGGCAGTTCAGCTCACTGTTTTCCTCTGTGGACAGATGGAGCTTCAGCAACATGCCTTCCATGTCAGATCACCTGAAAACATGCGCCTTCTACCAGAGAGAGGATCGCACTGAGCCGGTGGTTTTAGCTTGCCTGGGAGAGGTCAGAGACAAAGTTGGAGAAGTAAAGCATAAAAAATAATGCTCACGGTCCCAGAGCTCAGTGGGTGGACCACAACACGAGCAAAGCCATGTTAAGAATCGCTCAGACGTGATATGCGCGCAGCCACAAGTTTTTAAAATATACCTCTGCATGGAATAAGCCTCTGCAAATACACCTATACAAACAGAAGTATAGAAACAGAAGGGAATTCAGAGATGCTGTGCGCTGAATCCCTGCAGACACATATAGTGACATAGGGTGAAGAATTTATTTTGGCATTAACTGCATTGTGAAAATTTGTGATTTACACATCCTCTGTATTGTTGTAACAAACCTATTTGCCTGTCAGTAGGCAAAATACTTCAAGATGGATCCTTTTGTGCAGTGTCATGCAGATTATAAAACAAAAAAAAAATCCAACTTTGGACACTGAATTTACAAATTTATTGATGTGGAGTTTGAGATAACGTTTTGTATCCTGTACTATCAGAGTTTTGTGTGTTTACCACCCACAGCAGACTAGTGTTGTCTGTTCCATCCCGTTGCACTGTGGTGAAAAGCACTATTTCAATTAATAGTAAGTAATTTGGCAGAAGATGCTGTTGACTGACATAACATGAGTGACATCTACTGGATACAATTTGTAGTGCATCTCCTGTATGAAATAACACAATCACACAGAATAAAGACATTTGGAATTTGAACACTGAAAACTATATCATGAGCATTTTTTAAATAAAATATCTGTTTCTAATTTGGGTTGTCCTAGTTAAGGAAAGGAAACGATGTATGTCATCAGCACATGTAGTGTAATACAAAAGCCATTAAAAACTAAATTGTTCTTTTATTGACCACAGACTTTATAACACAAAAGGTGTCAAGGTAACAAAATGTTTACAAATGCAGCTCAGACACCTCAGGGTTGCGTAGCTTGTTGATCACCTCTGACAGCATTTTGTTGCACAGGGCTGCATAAGGATTAAGAACCACAGCCTGTTGTCGAGCAAATTCACTTCCAAGTGCAGCTGCCTTCTCAAAATCTGCTCTGGCTTCGCCATCCTGACATGCTAATCTACGTAAGAGGCCTCTCTGCACCAGAGCCTGGCAGGCAGTTCGTCCGGTGCTGCCGCTCAGAGAGATGGCTTGGTCCAGGTCTTCCAGGGCTCCTATCAGGAGAGGAGAAGAGCCCTGTTACTCATCTGCTAAGTTGATTTTCAATTTGTAATGCTGTACAGACTACTCCATATGAGCTTAAAATCATTCACATGTCATGTTATCTCATAGTGTAGCTAAAATTGATAGGATTTCTTGTAAGAATATAATCTTATAATCATATAATCATATTTTATTTTTTCTATTATACTATCAAAATAATAATAATAATAACACAGCTGCCTTAAATGTCTCAAATATATCTTACATCTTATCATATATCTTAAATATTAGTAACACAATGACAATTTCAACTGAATACAGTACTGCAACTTCCTGCTACTCTGTACAGTAGTAATTCAGCCAGTGCTCAGTTCATTACACATTTTCTGCATGCAGCAAGACTAAGGTGAAATTGAAACAGGAGCTATTTGTCCATTACATCATGTTGATTTCATATGTACAAATCAAAAAGCTAATTAAAAGAAGCACACAACGAATTATTAAACTTTCAAACAATTCATATATGGCTTAAGCAAAACCCTGCAATTTAATTTGTATGCAACGCTGCCACCACTGTGACAAGCAGCAGGTAGGAGAACCTATCACAAGGGGAACTCAGAGCGTGTACAGTAACACTGCTGACAAAGTGCATCAGATAGACAAAGCTCTGACACTGTGTCATGCTGGCCTCAGACTGAGCGTTTGATATGTCGACACACTGTGGTGTCTATAGAAAAGGTTATTATTGAATTTGTGGCATGTACCTGCTGTGTTCCCCTGCAGCCGCAGGGCCTGTGCCCGGTTGTTATAGGCTGAAGCTCGCTGAGGCAGGATCTGGATTGCCTGGGTGAACAGTTGAAGTGCAGCTTGCAAATCCCCAGCCTCTGCTGCCGAAACACCCCCCATCTCCAACTCTTTCACTTGCTTCAGCAACTCCGTGTCAAAGCCACTGTCTGGAAGGGGGAGATAAACAGGCTGAAAAAGCACTTGCACTCAATTGACAGGTACCGTGACATGGAAAACACAGAAATGTCACCAAGAACTCAACTTGGATTAAAATGTCATGGTTTTTTTCAGTCCAGGAATGGAATACATTCAAATAAATTCAATATGCTATAAAATGATAAACGTAAAAAGGTGCAACATGATATGTAGAGACACATCAAGTCGGCTCACTCTCACCATCATCAATTAATTCCTCCTCTTGGTTCAGACCAGGGATGTCTCCAAAGGGGGTGGTGGGGTTGAATATAGCCTGGAGTACAGCTCTGTCATGTTCAGAGGCCATTGTACTGCGTCTGTAATGAATGTGAGAAAAATGGCAAAAAAAGGAAAAATCATGACACCTAAATTACAGCTGGGTGGATAAATCCTCCTCCTCCAACTTTTGCCATTTTCCACCAGCCAATCAAAGAAGGGGGCGGAAGAAGAGGTGGACTTTGAGATTTGAGCACATCTGTATTTGGTTAACTGAAAAAAAATGCAGGCTGAGGAATAACTGCATGCTGCAGAGTTGCTGTTTTAATAGTGACGCGAATACAGTGAAAATGTTCTCAGAGGTTCATATTACTATGAATGTGATATATACTATATTTTGTATCAGTATTTGTCTGCACATTTTGTAGCTCCTGCACGCCCACAGTCACTTTTTCACTTTTGTTGAATATATAGTCCTCTTCTCAGGACATCATTTCAGTGTTGCCAACTTAGCGACTTTTCAGACCCCTCTAGCGACTTATTTTCAAAAAAGCGACTAGCGACAAATCTGGCGACCTTTTCAGGTGTTGTTGGTGACTTCTGGAGACTTTTGGAGTCGTCAGATCATATATTACTTAATTTCTTTCTAGTGTTCTGAACGAGCAGCGGGTGCTGCCGTGGGCTCCTCCCCCGTCACAAAGCCCTCACAGGCGGACAGGCCTTGCGCAGCAGTCCGTCCCGGCTGCTGTCAGAGCAGGAGATATGAGCGTCTAGACTGCAAGCGCATGCGCAAAGCCGCCTACACCAAAAACCAACCAAACCAGACCTAAGAAAACTAAACAAAAAATACATTATTTAACGAATAGATAAATAAGAACCTTCGCCAGAGTGTCTCTTTTGGGTCACTTTTGCTGGTTCTAAGCCCGGATAAAGGAGGAGAGTTGAACTGAGAGTTTGAACTGTGATATTCAAAAGAAAAAAAAGAAAAAAAAAAGAAACGACTGAATAAAGTTCATTTGTGGTTGTAAACACCTCCAGGATGCTTTTCACTCACTATTCCTCGCCCCCTTCCTCTCGTTATTTTCTCACAGCGTCCATTACAATTACGTACACATACGTAGGCAAATTAGGCGATGACGTCATCCAGCGACTTCTGGGACCGCCAATAAGCGATCTTCTTACTGAGGCGTTGGCAACACTGCGTCATTTCAGGTATTTACACACTGCATATTGATTGACATGACGTTTCCTTGTACCCGCTCAGGTGCGACACCTAAATGCAGAACAAGGAAATACGTGAGCACCTGAAATTATTATTAAACGAAGTGATAGCCATCATTACAGCAGTAGATACCTATCTAAAATACAGACAAAAACAAATCTAAGCTAGTGTAACGATAGCCCCTGTTTGTTCTAGCATTAGCACACATTACAGGAGCTGACCATCAGTTTAGGTAGACTTACCGATAATATTTACAGGACCCATTTGAATTCCTCTAACCTTCTTGATGAAATCTTTTTCGTCAGTTGCACGATAAAATTCGTCCCTTTCCCAAAATCTGCAGGTTAACGTTAACAGTTTCTTATCCAGGTTGTCAGCGGGCCGCCATCTTTGTTTTATTTTGGTAACAGAATCTTAAATTGGAAAATTACTTAGAACATTTTGTCATTCAGTGAAATCACTGTTCTGTCATCAAGGTTGGAGTTCTACAGAATTCTTTTTAGAACTGTTAGTAGTATTTTTAAACCACTTTCGATGAGTCTGTGGCTAGCTAAATAGTAGGGGTACAAACTAGGGCTAGCCAAGATGGAGGACAGGATGTGGCCACAGGTGACAGTGTCGCTGCTGCGAAGCTAACAAACGATAGAGAGGAATGGTCTTACTTTACGGTGGGTGTCATGTTCACTTTGTTGGATTTATATTTTAAATGTTTGGCTAATAAACAAACATCAAATTTATGTAGCGCTAATGTTGTGCTTCACCCCGTTAAGAAACTGAACGGGGAAGTTGCTTAGGGGTCGCTTGAGTTCCAAAATGTGCCAAATGTTTGCTATTAGCAACAAAGCTAACATTAATGTTAGCTTGACAGTGACTACGCAGCTACAGGTAAAAACATTCACTGAAATAACTTCATTTAAGGCAGTTTAATTCATTAATAAATCCACCCTTTATGACGGTGATAATATTCTGTTTATTTGAATATATCTATATAAATCAACGTCAGTACTACACATTTTAAAAACAGTTTTAACACAAACTGAAAATTATTACCTTCATAAAGGGAGGATTTTACTTAAACTACAGTGTATTCTTACATGTATGGTTGGTATTGTCAGTTCCATGCTAATTTAAGTTTATACTACAATCCAAAAATTTGCATTTATTATTAAAGTACCCGATTAGACAGATATAGTCACTAAACTAAACAGCTAACATACTGCCACAGTAAAATGCTCATACACTTGAATGCATCATTAGTAATAATTCAAAGACATAGCACTATCATTCCACAATTTATAATATTTTGCAGTGGATACTCTTTCTTTTGGTAGGTACAACTTTTTTTGATAATATTTAGGCAATTTATGTTTTCTTAGATACCATTTTCACTGCAGGACTTTTACTTGTTATTGTTTTTTTTAGTATAATACTCCAAATTTTGCATGAGGAAAAGCTCCTTCATTACAGGGTCAGACAGATTAAAAACATAGAAAACATACAGAAACAGGAGAAGCATGGCTACCAGCAGCTTGCTACAGGCAGAAATGTTGGGATTTATAGAGAAACTACAGTTAAAATAGGGATGGATCAGTTTCAGACTG